>JADBJO010001290.1:329125-349125 GCA_016801955.1 Conus betulinus
GTTTTACCTCTGCAGTTGGCAGTGGGAAATTAACCGTGAGATGTGACGCAGGAAAGTTGTGACCGTTGGGACCTAGAATTTCCAGAGATAGCAGTCTCTAAGACTACGAATGATGTGATTTACAGATTAGCAATCATGTTTAGGCCAAAGATTTACAGATCTTGAATTGCGATCAAGGATCGAAGCTATACACAGCCTCTTTCTGTGTTTTATTTAGCAATGAAGAAAGAAGAAATGGAAGAGGATCAAAGAAATACTGGGACGTTGGAAGCATACATTCCAGAGATGCAAACTGGGAAAAGCGTTTTGACTCACTAGCGTTAAGATTGTTGAAACTTAGCACAATGGGGTCAGAAGATGAAAACTCTTGCACAGGGAAAAAGATTTATATCGGGACTGAGCAGCGTGCTATATACCTACGATGACGGTGATTAAGACAACACCGATGTGTTGATACTGATAGAAGAGGGAAGACTGGATGACAAAAGAAGAGAAACTGTGGTGGACTATCAGATGATTCTAGAAAAGAAAACATATATCATAATCAAATAAACTGAAGACTGTCTCACCAAAAACGCTTCTGGGAGAGAAGATTGGAGAGGATCCGGCTACTCTCGCAAATAGCTGATTTAGGAGCAAGTTAGAAGATAAGGATCGGGAATAAAAATGAAATACACAAGCGATCAGTGTTGGTGATGTCGACAGTGAGCAAATAGATATGGGGACAGATACTACAGCAACCAAAAACACGTGGATCAGAAACTGTCTGGAATTCAGTGTTGAATGAGTTAGCCACATTGCCAGGGCAATCCAAGCGTATATGCAAACAGACAGACGCAATAACCATAATTGCTCACGACTCTCACAAACTCTTATTATGCAGACACAGCACTCTGAAGCCGTTCGTACATAAACCAATATTGAGCACATGCAACGAACGTGCAGGAATGCAAGTGACCGACAAACTGTTTGGAAGCAATGTGGTTGCCACAAAGAAATAAAAGAACTTGACAAATTGATAGCCGTTGCACACTCGTATAATGATAGACAAGCCCAGGATACAAAGGCCAGCTTATTTCAGTCAATAGACAATAAGAACGGCTACAGTCAAATGTAAAAATCTCAATAAAGTTAGCGACAAACAATTCAAATTTTAAATTTAGCAACACGAGCAGTCTATACAAGAGCAGCAGAAGCTGCCAGGGAATAGCACTTAGATGAGTGAGTCAAAAAACACTTTCTTGCCACCTACTATTAGATCCCTGGAAAATAAGTTAAAGGAGTTTGAAGGGAAAGACTGAACAACGTTCAAAAAGAGTATAGACAACTGACCCTGACATTTTTTTTAAACTGCAGCTAGATTTAACATTAGAAGAAACTCTGAAGCAATATTTTAATAAATCAAGAGTCAGACTACAATTAGTCCCAGATTGGTGGCAGTAACTGACCCCGAGGAAGACACCCAGATCAAGAAAGGGGGTAATTTCCACTCTTAGATACAAAATAAAATGAGGAGCTATCCTACCGTTTATCAAACCAAGAAGGAGTGGAACCAATGGGGTGAAATTTCTCGTCGCTGAGCTCAGAGCTAAGCTCTCGCCAGCCAATGGCAGATGAGAAATAATTTCTGAAATTTAATGAAACCTACCTGTGGCTGTAGAATTATTCTGAGCATGTCGTTTAATTGTACTCACGTGCCCTTCCATCATGCTTAGAATGGTTGTGATCCTGCCCAGCCGATTGTTATAATTAGTACAGAAAGAAATGTGGCTATATACGGAGATAGCTTACCCACGTCACATCTCACATGAGAACTCACCACACCATGACATAACATAATTCCTGTTAGATTTCATCCACAGGTAGCTCTCATGTAGTTTAAGTAAGTGCGTACCATCATTTATTGTCTCCCACGCATCATCAGAAGTGACATCCTCAGATTAGTGGACATCTAGATTTCAAGTTCCATTGTCCTGTTTCCTCTGTTGAGTCCGTGTCACACGTGCATTACAGAAAATCCTCTCGGCGGTCAGCTTTAGATTCAAGTTGTGTCTGGCCCTCGCTGTCTTGCTGGTGACGACGTACGTGGTCCTGGCGTTCAGCCTGCCCTGCAGCCTCTGTTGCTCCCCGTGCTGTCGCAGGAAAAGTCGCCCCGCCCCCACCCTGCTTCGCGTGACGTCAGTGGGCGTGCTTGTCATCATCCTCGTTGGCGCCTTTGCACTGTGAGTTTGTGTGTGAGTGTTCCCTTTGTGTGTTAGAGTTTAGGCTTCAAACCATGAAGAAGATGAACGGTTGGGCGGGACGGGAAAGGGCCACTACGCCATGCACTAAGGAGCAAGATGCAAGGGCAAGTGAGATAGGGAAGGAGAAGAAGGCCGGAGGAATAGCGGAAGCGTAAAAACGTCTGACTTCCAATGTCGCGAAACCAAACCGTCTCTCAATGGTCTGTTTTCATTATTGTACTTCTATAATGATGATAATGATGATAAACTATATTATGAGAATCACACAGACTGTAGCATAAATGAAAGCAGGACAAACTGCAAATAAACATAGAAAAGAAAAGGCGCGAAGGAACGCTCATTTAATACACATATGGAACACGAATATATTTTCAACAATTATGTCTTCTTTAAAGCTTAAAAAAAGAAATGTACAAAACAATACCTTCGAACTCGGACAGGCTTGTAGACAGCTCCGCGTGGATTTTCTGTATCTGCATTTTGTGTTTGGGTATGCGTGCGTGCACGCTTGTGTTAGTTTGGGAGCGGGGCTGCCCTTGTATGTGTGCACACGCATTTGTGTGTGTGTGTGTGTGTGTGTGTGTGTGTGTGTGTGTGTGTGTTTGCGTCGGTGTGAGAGAGATTGAGAAAAATGGTGTGCGTATTTGTGTGCTTGTGTGTGTGCGTGTGTGCGCGCGAGTGTGTGTGCGTGCGCGTGTGTGTGTGTGTGCGCGCGCGCGCGTGTGTGTGTGTGTGTGTGTGTGTGTGTGTGTGTGTGTGTGTGTGCGTGCCCGCGCGCTCGCGCGCGCGCGTGTGTGTGTATGTGTATGTATAACAGGAACATGATCTTTCAAACACACAAATACAGGGAGAGAATGAGCTGCGTTTACGCACTCTCAACCATATGTGAATGACGAGAGATGAATTAAAGAATTTTTTTCGTTATGTGTGGGATAGAAAGAAAAGATTGGGGTATGGAAGTAGATTCAATGTTAGCCAACGTAAAATAAAGGCATGTCCCCCCCCCCACCCCCATCTCTCTCTCTCTCTCTCTCTCTCTCTCTCTCTCTCTCTCTCTCTCTCTCTGGCTCACTCGCTCGCTCTCTCGCTCCTCCTTTTCTCCTACACCTTCATTCCCCTCTCTAAATGGTGATGATGATAAAACAAGTGTTTCTTTATCCAAACCAAAAAATCGATAACTAGATGAATGAGCACATATACACAGCAACACATTATTAGGCAACACCATGACGTCATAATGACAATGTCTTTCCATTTCATTTTCATTCAGACTTAATGCTGGTATTCATTTCTGCTCCGAAACGCCAAACTCTGGACACGTGTGTACAAAATGATCCTCCATCTGATTTTTTTTTTTGTTTTTGTTTTTTGTTTAGTACAAGATGTTATATTCCGATGTTGTCATCCTATAAAATAGAAAATTATACAGGTTGGATATGTGTTTGTTTAGAAGTGTTTTGCCATAGCCCTAATGGAGATCGTAGTTGGAAAATGATACAAGTTGAATATGTCTTTGTTTACCAATGTTTTGCCATAGCCCTAATGGAGCTCGTAGTTGAGACGGACTGGGTCTGAAAATCCAACGCATTCTTGGGATTCCTTTTACTGATGGGTAACCGGTTGTAGTGTTCTGAGACATCAAGAAGTGGTTCAAACCGTGCAGTATGAACCCCCTTTCTTCTTCTTCTTCTCTTCACATCATCATCATCATCATCATCATCATCATCATCACCATCATCATCGTCGTCGTCGTTGTCATCGCCATCATCATCATCATCATCATCATCATCATTGTGTTAGGTCTCTTTTCATTATGTTTGTCACGAATCAAAATGGGAAAACTGTGCGTATACCAGCAGTAAGCAGCAGCATGTTATTTCCCATCTTCTATGACCGATTAAAGATCCAGTTGAATGGAGAAGAACGTGCTGAATCGGAACCGTCTTTCATGCCCTTCAGCTACGAAAGATTCTGCGTAAAAAAAGGCATGTTCTTTTTCTCAACACGTTCATTTTTAATAATAAAACTGACGAAACGATGGTGTGTGTGTGTGTGTGTTTGTGTGTCTGGCGGGGGGAGGGGGGGGGGGGGCGTGTGTGTGTGTGTGTGTGTGTGTGTGTGTGTGTGTGTGTGTGTGTGTGTAGGGTAGGCCTAGCTGGGACCTTTGTGACACTACGAGACTCCAAACCAGCACGGGATCAACTGCAAGACAATATGGTATCGGCGCTTAGAGACGTAAAGACTTACGTCGAATTATCCACTGATGTGAGTATGGTCTCTCTCTCTCTCTCTCTCTCTCTCTCTCTCTCTCTCTCTCTCTCTCTCTCTCTCTCTCTCTCTCTCTCTCTCTCTCTCTCACACACACACACACACACACACACACACACACACACACACACACATTTTGAACAGCATCTATCCTAATAAATTTTAACGTATTTTGGTATGTCCGCTCGGAACAATTTCGCAAAACATCTAAAAAGGGCCCTTCCCGCTAGAGACAGTTTAATATCTATAACTCCCTGGGAGTGTTGTGGGGCACCGCGTTTTGAAGAACAGTTCTCCTGTTCTGTCTTGACTGGTTGATGTGATCTGCAAAATTAATCGTTTTCCTATCCATTCTTTAGCTTTGTCAATTTTCTATTCTGTCTTGTCTTCCAAACTACTTAAAATCCGTCCAAACCTAAAAGTTTTTACCATGTTCCGGAGGCGCACGTAAAGACGAAACAGTCTTGTGCCACTTGCACACAGGCAACTCGTTTTATACCCATTCTTATCTTTTAAAAGGTGAAGAAGCTCCGTGGTGCATTCCTTGTCATGTTCCACTCACAGTGAAACATATTCTTTTAGATTGTTGGGACTTGCAGGATGTGAGAGACATAAACACTTTACAGCAGAGTTCATGAAAATCTTGTTCAGGGATGTCCCACCTGACGTGATCTTCGAGTTTCTAAAGAGATTAACATTTTTCATCTGATCTAAAAATTTTACGGAAGAAAGATTTTTAACGAAGTTTCTGGTACGCTTTTAGAAGATGTATTTCAAAGAGATTTATGATTTTTTTTTAAAGACTTGTGAGTTAATTTTAACGTGGTGACGGCCCTGATGTGGCCCTTTGCGGTTACCCCTCCATTTCCTTTCTTTAACAGTTCCCTGGAGGACTGTTTAAATCAGGCCACTGGATCGTGTTACTTGGCTGCATTAACGTAGTTTTCTTTCCTTTAATAGATGTCAGCAGATCTTCCTATGGTCCTGTGTGCTGCTTGATGGTTTGACGCATTTGTTCGTTGGTGTTGTGATCAGTATATCTGATATTTAGTATCTTGCGGTAGCAAGTCTTTTCCATGGATCGGATCTTCTTCGCTTCGAGAGATAGTCCATGTCTGGGCGCACGCACGCACGCACGCACACACGCACTCACAGAGTGATATTAAAAGAAGTTACAGTAGCAGCAGCAATAGTGGTGAAAGTGGTGGTGGTGGCTGTAATAGAGTCACTAAATGCTTGGTGTTCTTGGTCTTACAATTGTTCTGGAATATTTTCGGCGTCTTTCTTACCCGCAGAAGCATATACATCACTGCAGTTGTCGTCGTCGTCAAGAACGTGTGTCGTAATCCACGTTGTCTGTCACTTTGCTGCAGGAGCTCCTCTTCATCTTTAAAAAGGCCAACTTCACGAAGCGGGTGTTCGATCGAGATCTTGACAGCAAGTATCTCCCACCTCCTATTCTTCTCTCTCTCTCTCTCTCTCTCTCTCTCTCTCTCTCTCTCTCTCTCTCTCTCTCTCTGCCTCACCCCCTCCGCAGTATGTACTTCCGTATATCTAGCTATCTATTTACTAATGATTTCTGTTATTTTTATTTATTCATTTGTTTGTTTTGAAACTGCTGATCTTTTAACAATTCCGGAACTATCAATTGTTAATGTAATGAGGAGAAGAAGAAAATGAACAAGCCAGTTGGACGTTCACCACTTCAAGATTTTAGTGAATCCATGTACAAGATCTACACGATCCATTCATGACAACCTTCATGTGTTGCTGTCAGAAAATGTTGATAACTGACACGTTAGTGTGCCCTCAGAGCAGAACATGTCTTCGAGAAGCAAAAAAAACAGGTGGCTATATGAAATACTTCAGAGTCACTTATCGTCAAAATTATCCACACGAAGTTTCATTTTGTTTCTTTATAATTTAACATGCTGTTAATGATAACACAAAAAAAACAATATCACACGCACGTTCACGTTTCTACTTACCAGTGCTAGAAATTACCCAAGAGTTTTTAGTTGTCCAAGGGTCAAGTCGATAAACATTATCTGTCTCCCCAATTTCTACTTGCCCACCCTAAAAAAAAGAAAGAAATGGTTAATAAAATAACTGTTGGAAGTGCAATGAAGTCAGCAGACATACTGTAACGGCATGTTCTGCTCAAGCGCTATCAAGACCTAACAGGAAAAAAAAAAAAACAATGTAAGATGGTTTATTCATTCACCAGGATATAAACGGAGAGAAAATATTTCCGGATGTGCTGACAGTGTGTTCGGAAAAAAGAGAAATTACCATATTTCCACCATTCACACATTCCCGGGCTGAACAAAAACCATGAAATATCCGTCTTCTCTCTCTCTCTCTCTCTCTCTCTCTCTCTCTCTCTCTCTCTCTCTCTCTCTCTCTCTCTCTCTCTCCCCACCACACGCACATTTGAAATAAATTCACTTCATATATACACCATTCTGTCCTCTTCCTGTTCCTACCCCCCCCCCCCCCCACCCCCCCCCCCTCCCCCCTCCTCGTTTCATTTTGGTTTCGGGCGGAGTAATGTATTTACGATGCTTTAAACGTGCACACTCACACGCATGCACGCGCCCTCTCAACATCACAATGCGTGCTCGTACACACACACACACACGCGCGCGCGCGCGCGCGCGCGTGCGCACATACACTCTCACACACACATGCACGCACGCACGCGCACACACACACACACACACTCACGCACGCACGCACGCACACACACATACACGCGCGTGCGCGCACGCACGCACGCTCACACACACACACACACACACACACACACACACACACACAATCACACTCACACTCACACTCATTGATGTAAAGGTTGTGCCCGTGTGTAATGTGGCCAGATATCGGGTCTCTAATGGGGTGAACAAATGTACGATGCTCTCATGAGACGATCAGGACTGGGAGAGGCTGTAGACGAGCTCAACCAGATTGAAGTTTGTATGTCAGCACAGGGCGTTTGTTACAGAGTAGTTCACTGTCTCTCTGTCTGTCTTTTTCTGTCTCTGTCTCTGTCTCTCTCTCTGTCTCTCTCTCTCTCTCTCTCTCTCTCTTCTCTCTCTCTCTCTCTCTCTCTCTCTCTGCGTGCGAGCACGCGCGTGCGCGCTCGCGCGCGCGCGCGCGCGCGTGTGTGTGTGTGTGTGTGTGTGTGTGTTCTTGATTTAATGTCTGTTCACCTTGGTGATTTTAGACGAAAAAAAGTAATAACAATAAATAGTATTAAATGCTTAATATCCAAACACATTACAAATTAAAGATGAATTAACTTACCTACAAATGGTTACCAATAGGACTGTTAGCTAACTGATCGAAGAGGTATGTTTACGTCGGTGAAACAAAAATTTCGTAGACAGTATGTTGAGAGAGCATAGAGACAAAACGCCTTAAATCACTACAGAATAAAATATGATCATTTCTAATTTTTTGTCCACAGATGCAATCAATGTTTTTGGTATACTTAGTGATAAAAGCGTTAGTTTTCCACCGATACATAAGTCATACTACTTTTTTCTTAACACGAGAAGGAGTTTTTATGTCACAGATTTTAAAGTTCATATAGCAACAACGAGTACGTATTTCGATGCTATCAAATTGCTTCCAAACATACGTGTCTAACACGTTATAATATTCTTGTAACGATAATGACGTTGGATCGTTTGGTCCCCTTTTAGTCGGTCTGTCAACTTTATCATTGAAATAAGTTGAACAATGTAATGGCATCCCAAAGAAAGTGATCTCTATGCCTCACAGTGAAAGTTCATGAACTAATGGGTGATTTCAATAATCATTTCTTGTCATAGTCTTGTGTCATTTCTGTGATTGGACTGCTTGAAGCGCTGACTTGGAATCAACACAGAGAAGGATGTGAGACGCATTTTCCCGGAAATTTATAAGGCCATTAAAATTGCTGTAAGTTCAGCAGTAAGTATTGATTTACATTCTCCAATATGAAATGATCTTTCAACATTCAGATCTGGTATTAAAGATGCTGAACCTGCTTTTTCTGTATTAGAGACCCATCGGTGTATATCTTCAAATGGTTGGGATTATTTTCTTCAATATGAAGTCTGACGTGACTACCTAGTAAATTTATATTATCATTCTTTTAATATCTCTGTGTGATTTATATCAAATTTGGTTTTTTGTAGTTCCCACGTTGGTGTTGGGAAAAAAAGCGTGGCTTAACGCATTCAGAGTCCTTTTTTTTTTTCTTTTAAACATTTTTCTTTAATGAACAGATGTGTACATAAACAACTTACTGAATTGAAGGAACAACAAGCAAATGCTCAGGGTCCTTTCCAAGATAATACCCGAGCCTTTTATAACATCAGATGTACATGTTGCAATTGTAACTTGAGATGCCATGGATTTTGCCCATCTAGGGAAGTCTGTATCTGATCTTAATCTGATTTCAGTTTTCAAACCATTTTCTACAGACATGATTCTCATTTGAAATTTAGTGCAAGCAGCTTTCCTGTTTTCAACTAGATGTAAAACTTGAGCCTGCTTGTATGTTCGAATACAAAAAGCGTGTATTGGGAGACCTAATCCAATTTTTAATGCTTTGGATTCTATGCTTTGAAGCTTTTTTTATATAGGTAGTTTGGTGCATTGAAGAAAACCTCTTGGGCGTACGTTATTTTAGATCTTACAGGTGCTTTACAGAGATAAATGAGGGTGGGAGTATCTTGCGCCCATGCTTGTTTACTTATGATTTTCAAAAAGTTTACTGTTTTACGTGCTTTTGTCAATAAATATTCGATGTTTTGATACCAAGACGGTTTTTCACTGAGGGAAAAAACTCCTAAAAATTTGGAAATCGATTTATAATGGACAGTGGTATCATTTACTTTAACAATTGGCATCCTCTCTGGATTTGTGCCACAATTAAAATGTACAACATTAGTTTTATCTTCTGATAAATGCAGTCCATTCGTCACCATATACTTTGGCGTGTTGTCAAGTTCTCTCTGTTATACTTTCCGTGTATAATTTATATTCCGTATGGGAGTTTTCTTTTAAGATTCACGTCCATCCACATGCATTGATCAACCGCATATTGAACCAAAAACTACATTTTTAGACATCTTGTTGGGTAGGTCGTGCATTAAAATCGAAAACAAAATGGGTGTGCAGTCACTGAACCTTGAGGAATGCCCATTTCAAGTGTCCTTTTTGTTGAGTATATACTTCCAATTCGTGTTTGTATTTCTCGGTTCTCTAGAAAACATTTAATATAGTTAAACATGTGACCTGAAAGACCTATGTTTTGTATTTTAGTAAGAGTCGAGAATGCCATGCTTGGTCGTATGCCTTGATTAGGTCAAAAAATGGTGTTAGTAAAGATTGGCGCCGAGCGAATTGCTTTTTAATGTTGATTGTTAATTTTACCAAGACTTCCGTTGTTGAGCGACCCTTATGGAATCCTGCTTGGACTACAGGTATAACATTATTTTTTTTTACACAAAAATGCAAAAGCCTTTTTAAAACTATTTTCTCCATAAGTTTACAGACGTGCGAACTAATTGCTATAGGCCTGGAGCTTTTTATGTTGGTGTGAGGTTTGCCCTCATTATAAATGGGCGCTACAATCGATCGACTGCTTCCAAATGTTAGGCATTTCACTATTTAACCAGCATTCGTTAAATATTTCGTGTAGAGGACAGATAGAATTTTGGTAAATTTCGTGTCATTTGATTTGAAATAGAGTCTAACCCAACAGATACCTTTTTGTTTGGAAGTTGAGCCACAAAAGAAACGCAAATGATGGGTCCATTCAATTTACTCTCATCTTGTTGGCATTTCATTCCAACCATTGAAATGAATGTAAAGCAACCATTGAGTTTCTGGCTTTAGCGTTCTTATTGTTGGCTGAAGCAAAAAGAGGTCAAGTGTCATGAGTGTCACGGAGAGGGTCAATAACGAGTGTGTCCCCCACGAGCGTCGGTAACAGCCTGACATCTGGCGGGCATGGAGTGGATCAGACGGTTGACGGTGGCCATGTTGACGTTGTTCCAGATCTGCCTCAGTGCCTGCTCTAGCTGACGGGCTGTGGTTGGCCTTGGCCAGCATTCAGCTCCCGTTTGAGATGGTCCCAGAAGTGTTCGATAGGGTTCAAATCAGGGTTCAGCGAGGGCCACTACAGAGCTCTGATGCCCTGTTGCTGCAGGAAGTCTGTGGTGACTCTGGCAGTGTGTGGACGAGCATTGTCCTGCTGGAGAGTGAGGTGGCCATGCTGCTGGAAGTGGGGCACAACAACAGGCCTCAACACCTGGTTAATGTATCGCTGCGCAGTAACGCCATTTCCGCGACCAGGGCCAAAGTCTAGAAAAACAATAGGCCCACCAAGCTGGTTGAGGCTGATTCCTCCCCATACCATGATGCTCGCACCTCCCCAAGCGTTGATCTCGTGGACGTTGTTGTTGGCATACCTCTGGTTGCGCCTCCTCCACACCCAGATTCGGTCATCAGCATGATGAACACAGTATTGGCTCTCATCAGTGAAGAGAATACCCCTCCATTGCCGCCAGTTCCAGTTCCGGTGCTGCTGGGCCCATTTCAGTCGTTGTTGCCTGTGTCTTGGAGTAAGAACAGGTCGCCTTACGGGACGGCAGCAGTGCAGGTGATGTTCTGTTAATCGACGCCGCACAGTTTCACCAGAAATTGGTGCACCATGCCTGCCAATGGTGTTTTTGGCCGTTTCCGTTGCATAAATGAATGGATCACGCAGGTGACGACGGTGAATCGCCCGATCTTGTCGCGCAGTCGTTACACGGCGTCTGCCGCTTCGTGGGTTGTCCCGAGCGTCGCCATTTGCCTGGAACCTGGCCCACAAACGACAAATTGTAGAGACAGCCACGCCAAACGCAGCTGCGACTTGTGCAGCACGGTTTCCGGCTTGGAGTCGCCCTATGGCTCTTTCTCTGTCGACGGCGCTCAGTCTTGGCATCTGGTCATGTGGAAGTGATTGCTTTGCCAGGGCGTAACAGGCTGGGTTTTTATTCCTAGTGATGTGTGAATACTGTTCAGCGAAAAAAGATTGACATGACTGTTTGCATTCGCCTTGCACATGCAAAAACGCGCTTCCACGTTCATGGCGCCGGTGTGAGCTCATTTCTAGTGACACTGACCTGATTTGCACGTGCTGCACACTAGGTCTAATGCTGACTCATGACCGCACGGGAATATATGGTCACAGCGCAGCTACAGTGCCATTAATTACATTCACCCCTACCTACCCGTCCATTTGCGTTTCTTTTGTGGCTCCGTATATATTTTGCATTTTCTCTTTCTTTTCATTAACGGCATGTTGACAATCATCATTCCACCACACTTTACCGTAATGCTTCCCGGACTTCAAAACTGGTTGTTTGGGAAAAGAACTATCTGCGGTACAAATAACTAATCTGAAAAATTTACTATACATGCTTTCTACGACTGTTCTTTTCGGTGACTAAAATAACTGTATTCATATTTTGAAGCGTGATTTTAAAGGTTGACCAATCAGCATATATGTAATTATATTTTGGCAGCGTTCATACTCCTCACTTTCCTGTGCTATGTTTTAGTTTATAGTTAATTTTATAGGGATGTGATCAGACCCTATTGAGTCATCCCCTGTTTTCCACACACAATTATCAATAGCTGTTGGACTGTGAGTGCCAACGTCAGGGATTCTGGTAATACTCCCATCATTTAGCATATGCAAAATCAAGTCCACAATATTATCAATCAATCTGTTGCTCGTTACATTTGTACAAGTTCTATCTCAAAAAGGTGCATGCGCGTTAAAGTCACCACAGATAATCCATTTGTCTTGCTGATCTTGATAAACCCGCAACCATTCCGAATTTTCGTTGTCCGGGTCTCTGGGCAAATAAACTGACGCAATGTTTACAAATAAGGATGACGAAAATTTTACAATAGTTGCACAGGATGAAATCGATTCTACATCTTTTGGAGCTGGCGATTTGTTATACAATATTCCAGGCCTTCTTGAACATAGATCGCGGTTAAATATGTTTCAGTGAAGATGAGTTAGTATGCTCATTAACCGGTGGATAGTAATATCCCGAAAGGCTTGGTAAATTGTTTCTGTTTACATTTAGAGACTAACATAATAAAATTTGGAAATCATTAGAAGCAAGATATTCATTTAAATATTGGATTTTTTTTTATAATAGACCGAGTGTTCCATTACATTATATTTATAGCTTTCATTCTGTGCCTTTACTCAATATGGCAGTGAGAATGTTATTTGTGATATCTGATTTTTAAATATTTAAGCAAATGTAACAGTCACGACTGTGAGCAATAAACAAAATATTGATTCAAACATAACAGTAAAAAGTCTGAATAATAAACAACACAAAAAGAAATTGTTACTAGTGTCAAGACACAACTTCTGCAGATTGACCGACTCTATTGCCAGTAAAACCAGGGTGGGGGAAAAGCGGGAGGGAAGAAGCCATATCCGGGATGATGTTGGGGCAGGACTGGTCTCCTCCAGGGCCTTTCCCAGTAGAGTCGATGTAGATGTTGGCCCAGATTCCTGGCGATGACGCTGACCCCTCTCGACGTGGGGTGGATGTCGTCTCGAGAGAGGTACCTGTAGTCTGTGGCTCGTAAATTGTCGTGACTGATGTAACTCATGTCTTCTTCTGATACAAGTTTCGATTTCACCAATGCGTTCAACAGTTCTCGCCTCTTCTTCTTCTTCTTCTTCTTCTTCTTCTTCTTCCATTTATAGAGAGCCGGGCCGTTTTGGTGTAATAGGATCTGCATTGTGACGTTGTCGCTTAGCGGTGTCCCGGGCTTGGTTGGTTTAAAAACGAACTGATTTTAAAACTATGTACATGTGTTGATGGGAAGGTCCAGGGGGAGACTGTGGGTGGCTGCAGGTAGTGGGGACTGCAGCTCAGGCGGCACCTGAACGCCTCCAGCGAGGGTGCTGACGTGGTGGTGGTTGGCAGCTGATTCCATTCTCTGATGGTGCGGGAAAAAAAGGAGTGGAACAGTACTGGATGGGTAACCCGCTCCTTTTGAATTTTCTGTGCGCCTCTAGTCCGTTTGTCTGAAGGGCGGTAGAATGTGGTGAGGTTGAGGTCTACCAGCCCGTTGTGGATACGGTAGAGCATCATAAGTCTGTTGCGTTGCTGGCGCTCTTCAAGGTTGTCCCACTTGAGGAGCTCAAGCAGTTGTGTCACGGCGCCTGGTGTCCTGTCGTGGAAGTTGTTGCCGGCGTTTCTCGCTGCTGTCCTCTGGACCTTCTCCAGGAGTTGGGTGTCTTGCTGCAGGTGTGGATCCAATACGGTGAAGCTGTATTCCAGTGTAGGTCTGACCATGGTGGTGTACGTGGCAGCTTTGATCTTATGGGTGCAATTCCTGAAGCTTCTTCTGAGAAAGCCCACAGTCCTGTTCCCTTTGGCTGTGTTGAGTTGATCACGATGGAGGATTAGGACTAATACATTTGGTTACGATTAAACACCCTTACAGCAGACATGAACACACAGCGAACTTGGCGACGGGAACGTTATTTTTTTTTATTATTATACTACAGAATTTACGTCTCATGGCAGTGAAGAACTGTAAGGGAGACAGCTCTCCCAATTGTATGTAATGTATAAGATCATTCCAACACCCCCACTTGATCTTAAATAAATTTCAGCAACAAAGTGTCACAATCATTTCAAGTAACAATAAATTAATAACCAATAAAGTTCTGAATAAAACAGCAACTTTAACTAATCATCAGCCATTTTAAGACAAAAAATTGAGATTAACGTAAAAAAAAAGTTCTCAATAACAGTTTAATACCAACACACATATTGGCACATATGTAAACTGTAAATGAATGTCTTTGGTAATCTTATAACTTGACTTTTGGTCTCGTTTATCACTGGTAATTTACAATCTGAAGCATGAATAATGCAGGACTATGTGCATTTATTCAGCGAAAATCTTCAATTTGAATTTCTGAAGTTGGAAATTGGTGGCAGGTTTTGTCCTGAGATCAGCCAGCATCTCTGCAGTGGGACAATATTCAAGAGAAACTCTGCCCCTATGTACTTCTGAGCGGATGAAATGATATTTGATATCAATATGTTTTGATCTCTGTCTGTTCACCGGATTGTTCGCCAATGCAATCGTGCCCTGGTTGTCTTCAAAGATCAGCACAGAATCATGGTGACCTTTTCTGTCAATGTCTTTCATCAGTTGCCTGAGATACAGACTCTTTTTCACAGCAGATGCCAAAGCAACATACTTTGCTTCACAAGAACTCAATGCCACAGTAGGCTGATTTCTTGATTTCCAAGAAATCAAGGGTCCAGATTTGGTCAGAATAAAGCAGTAGCCTGATGTGCTGTGTCTGTCATCAATAGATGATGCCCAGACAGCATCACTGTAGCCAACTAACATCAGTCCATCAAATGCAAATGTTTCTGTGAAATCAAATCTTTGCCATAAATCTGGCTTTGTAGAGGTTTGAACCATCACCTTTTTCTTTTACCGTGTATACTCATTTCCACCACCACCACCCACCCCCAACTGCTGTTCTACCCTGGGTCAAGCTTTTGTTTGTTTTGGGTGTAAGCATAGCACTCACATCCAAATGTTCTCATGTGAGGGAGGTTTGGCTTTTTGCCACTGAGAGCAACGTATGGTGTTTGCTTCAGTCGGTCGATGTAACATCTGTTACGAGTGTATATAGCAGTCATGACTGCATATGGCCATAGTTCTTTAGCCAACTTTGCTTCAAGGAGAAGACACCTTCCCATCTCGAAAAGAGTTCTCCAGTACCGTTCAGCAGTGCCATTTTCATGTGGGAGAATAAGGCGCCTTATTTGGTTCTTTCTCGGGTGTGATCAGAATGCTTCAGAGGTAAACTCTGTACCATTGTCAGATCTGATGCATTTAACCTTATCAAAAGGAGCAGAATCAGCCAAGAACTTTTCTGTAGTGACAACAGTGTCACTCTTGTTCTTCAGAAAGTTGACAAAGCAAGCTCCTGAGTAGTCATCAGTAAAAGACAATGCATATTTGAACCCTTCGGTACTAGGTGGAGTGATGGGACCAGCAAGATCAGTACGAACTAGTTCTAAGGGGACACACGATTTGACCCGTGGCTTTTTGCTTCTGTCATTGGTCATTTTGCCCTGCAAGCAAACATCACAATCAACAGGCTTCTTAGTTTTACCAACAATTTTCATCCCATCAACCACTCTCTCAACATTCATCACATCATCATAATTACAATGACCTAGAATCTCATGCCAGCCTTTCAGATCACTTACATAATTCACACTGCCATCCCTTTGACCATTGTCCAGGTCACATGTATGTAAGTAGTACAGTTTTCCATGCTTTTCTATGTTAAACTTGGCACCATCTTTATACACAAGTTCTGCACTGTCTGGTTTGAAATGAACCATATCCCCTCTCTCAGTTGCTGCCTGCACTGAGAAAATGTTTTGTGGAAATGTAGGGACAAATAATGCATTTTTCAAACATGCTTTCACACATCTGCCACTAGTGTCCGTAATCATGAAATTCACTTCTCCTCTTTTCAGTGCAATGTTATTACTTCTCTCTCTGTTTGCCAGTTCGATGAAATGTTTTTCAGGTTGAAAACTGGTGTCAGATTTGCTTAATTTTGTTTCATCGTTGATGATATGCGTGGTTGCTCCACTTTCCACCAGCAATGTGTTTCCTCTCACCAAAGTCTTGACATCAGGCGTGCTTGCTCCAAATGCAAAAGAATATTCACCATCTTCACAGCACGAATCATCACTTCGTTGACCTTGTCTGCAGATCTTCTGTTGCGTCGACAAGTCTTGTCAGTATGGTTGTTCTTACGACAAATGCTACACCACATTTTCTTCTTTGGCTTCTTGCAGTCCTTTCCAATGTGACCGACCAGTTGACAGTTGTAGCAAATGGGACCTTTTGCTGCTTCACCAGGGTTGGAAGAGTGATGAGTAGCCCGACCCAGCGCTGACTTCAAAATTGAATGTTCACTTGTAGATGACCTTGACCGTTCAGTTTCTTCAAAACTACGTAATGAAGTTTTGAACTCAACAAAAGTTTGTTTCTTTTCACTATGAGTGACAACGGCGACGAAAGATTGATAGCTGTTAGGTAAACCTTTTAAGACCATGGCAATCAATAAACTGTCAGTCACTGTTTCTCCTGCATTCCTCAAAGCTGCTGCAGTTGTTTCAGCCCGTATCACATAATCAGTCACAGTCTCGTCTGAACGTTTGGCTAGTGATGTAAGTTCTGTATACAAAGAAATTATTCTTGGAGTACTTGGGCTTGCATAATGTGCTCGAAGAATTTTCAAAGCTTGTCTTCCATCATCAGCTGCATCTCGCATTATCAAAGACAAACTTTTGTCATCTAAAAATTGAATCAACTCGGCAAAAGCTTCAGCATTCTTGTTATCGTCAATCTCATCGTAGTCAGCCGTTGAAATCGTGTCGCATAATGTCTGTAGGCGCATGTAACCGAAAAAATTCACTTCCCATTGTTCGTATTTCATTTCATCTCCTTCGAAAATTTATCTTGAATATCTACTTTGAGAGGCACTGGGCCCATAACCTGTTGGGTTGATCATGATGGAGGATTAGGACCAATACATTCGGTTACGATTAAACAGCCTTACAGCAGACACGAACACACAGCGTACTTGGCGACGGGGACGTTATTTTTATATTTTTTTTTTATTATTATGCTACAGAATTTACGTCTCATGGCAATGAAGAACTGTAAGGGAGACAACTCGCCGCAAGTGTATGTAAATTTATAAGATCATTCCAACAGGCTGCCACTGTTTCCACATGTCGGATCAGGATAGATCATCCGCCATGGTCGCGCCTAGGTGCTTGCTGGAGTTCACCGTGTCCAGTATTTGTCCGTGGAGGGTATAGTCTCTCTGTATAACTAGCTTGCGTCTGCTTGGAAAGACTCGGGTGGTTGTAGGTTTTATTTCTTATTGGGGCTACTTGGCTCAGCGCCACCTTTGCCTTTGGGAACTGCACTTGATGTCCAGTACACACTTGCACTGATGTCAGATGGTTCTTCCGATTTAATGTCGTTTAAACCGACATGTGGAGCAACACAATCCGGAGCAGGTTGGATTTTTTTTTTTTTTTGCTGCTGCTGCTTCAAGTATTGCCTTGCAGTTGTCTATAGAAATGGCCAGTGTTATTTATAAGCTAAGGCTTGGTAATGTTACCAAAGTGGGACTGTTGACAACTGGAGACTGACGGGCAGCAGAGCGTTGAATCCTCAGCACCCTGAACATCTTGAATCCTCATTGGTCCATAATACGTTGATCACAACGAGGTTTATAGCAGACGTGTAATTCTACATCCCCCTCACTGAGCCTAAAACGAAAGTATCTTACAGCACATGGCCAAATGGTGTCTGTCGATTATTATTATTATTATTTGTTGTTGTTAGAGTCAATTGAACACACTCAGAAATTTAAACTGATAAAACTTAAAACTCAAGTTGAACTACAACTAACATATTTTACAGTCATTATCGTTTGTTTTGTTTTTTTTTGTTTTCTTGTCCTATAAGTTCAGTTTCTGTGGACACTTTACATGTCGTCCACTTTTTGTGATGATTTTTGTTTCTGACTGTGTGTTCCTGTCAGTGAAAAATCCGGGATTTTGCGAGTTTTCTTCAACAGTAGATTGTTCTTCGTGTGTCTGCTGATCAATACGCTGTGCCAGGTGTGTTGATACAGCTCGGGTGTTGTTGTTATTCCCTCCGAATGCTGATCACTTCTCTGACGAAGATGATGTCGATTTCTCCTTGGAATTCCTCTTTTACTTTTCATTATGTAGGACCTGGTAGCATTTTCCGATGATGATGATGATGGTGTTGATAGTGACGGACACACTACAACTGCTTCTGTATCTGCTGGTGTTTTTATCCACACCTGTTGTCCATTTCTCAGTTCTGGTAGTGGTCTCGCTTGGTGACGCTTATCAAAGTCTTCTTTTTGTCGTTGTTTTATCTGAACTTCAAGATCTTGAAATTTCTTTCATCTGGCACATGACATTTTGACAGAGTTGGAATTCTATTCCTCAATTTTCTGCCCATCAGTAGTTCAGCAGGGTTCTATTTGAAGATGTGTTGATCTGTAATTCAACAGTGCAATGTATGGGAATCCGCTTTTTTCAATAGCATCTTGATGGTGCGCGAACAACCCCTCTGCTTCTCCATTCCCTTGCGGTTGCAAAGGACTACTCTTCCTGAAGCAGTAAGATTTTCCAAACTTGACAAGAAATTCCACGAACTGATTTGTGGTCCGTTGTCTGATACAATGACTTCAGGGATGCCTTGACGAGCAAAATCGCTTTGATGTGTTCAGTGACAGCAAGAGAAGTTGTCTGTTTCAGATGAGCAATCTCGATCCATCTGGAAAAGTAGTCTTCAATCAGTAGATAGCAGTGACCTTTCCATTCAAAGAGATCCATTCCAACTCTTTGCAAGGGTAGTGAGATGTCTTTGTCGGTTGTAGTGGCTCGGGGTGAAGAATTTTTTTTTTCTTTTTCACAGATGGGACAATTTGAAATTTTGTTTTCAATCTGCTTTGATAAACCTGGCCACCAAACACAGCTCCTGGCTAGTGCTCTTTTACACTCCCTTGGTGTCCTTCATGAAGGCGCTACAGAATATCTTCTTGCAGTTCAGACGGAATGACTATGCGTGTCTGAAACAGCAGCAATCCATCTTCAACAATCAAATCATCACGTACGGTTTCAAAGATACATCTTTCTTGGCTCTTTTCGGCCACTGTGACTTGCAAAATTGTTTGACCTGACTGCAGATAAAATCTTTGTCCTGTTGACCCCTAATTTCTTGTAGTCTTCCTTCACTTGCAGGAAATGTCTTCAAGACTGCATTGACACAAAGTTGAGCCTCAAGCTCCATAAGGCGATCTTGTTCAGCAGCAAGAACACTGACAGGAGCCCGAGACAATGTGTCAGCAGTCACGCATCATTCTCATGCGGAAACGTTGGATGCGTGGAGTCAGCTCATCCAAGTGTTTTAGTTTTCAGAAGAGCAAGCAAGGCTTATGATCAGTTTCGTTGGTGAAAGTTGGCAATCTAACCAGAAAATCTGAAAATTTCTCGCAACACCAAGTTACTGCTAATGCCTCTTTTTCAACCTGAGCGTACCTTTGCTCTGTGTTGGTGAGTGATCTGGATGCATAAAATACTGGTTTTCCAGTCTTCACCTTCTATACTCCACCCATTCCATATGACGAAGTATCAGCCGAGACTTTAGTTGGCTTCTCAGAACTGTAATGAATGAGAACTGGAGCCTGACTTAAGTGATTCTTTATAGCCTGAAAGGCTGTCTCCTGCTGATTGTCCCATGTCCATGATATCTCTTCTCAACAGATCTCTGAGTGGCTTCGTGATATCTGTCTGA
>JADBJO010001290.1:351625-452150 GCA_016801955.1 Conus betulinus
AACTTGCAGAAGCCCTGATCACAGATACACAAGCTGTAGCTAATGTGCTGGCCTCAACTATTGAAAAGAACTCTTCCTCCACAAACAAAACGTCTGCTTTTCTTGAAAACAAACTTGTAAAGAAAAATCTCCTCGTAACTTCTCATTGGACAATACTGAAGCCTACAATCTGCCACTTTCGATCGAGGAACTAAAATCAGCTCTGCAAACCTGCACTGATTCTGCTCCTGGCCTGGATGAGATCCACTATCAGCTCTTAAAACATCTCCTAGAAAGCCGTCTCCAGACCCTTCTGAAAGTCTTCAACCATATCTGGACCACAGGGTGTTTTCCATCGTCCTGGCGGAAAGCTGTCATACCTATATCCAAACTTGGAAAAGATCTTTCAAACCCATCCAGTTATCGTCCGATAGCTTTGACCAGCTGTGTCTGCAAACTGATGAAAAAAAAAAACGGTCAGTGCGAATCTCATGTGGAAACTTGAAACCGACGGCCTTCTGACGAAGAACAGTGTGGTTTCTGCAAACATCGAACTACAGTGGACCATTTGATCCGTCTGGAATCTACGCTTCGGAACGCCTTTATTAACAAACAACATGCAGTGGCTATTTTCTATGACCTGGAGAAGGCCTACGATACCACCTGGAAATCTGGGATATTTCATGATCTCCATGATCTTGGTTTTCGGGGTCATCTTCCACTTTTTTTATTTTTTTTTTTTTTTTTTTTTTTTTCAGAACGACAGTTTCAGGTCCGGGTACCACTCTCCCTGATGTTCACGAGCAGTAGTTGGGTGTTCCACATGGGAGCATACTGTCTCCTGCCCTCTTTGGCATCAAGATCAACAACATTGTCAAGTCAGTTCAACAGGGTTCCGACTACTCATTGTTTGTGGATGACTTTGCCATCTGTACAACTGGAAGCCTGTACCCGAGTGTCCAGCGCAGGCTTCAGCTTTGTGTGGATACACTTCATCAGTGGGCGGACGAAAACGGCTTCACTTTTTCTGCTACTAGGACACAGTGCATTCACTTCCATAATTTTCGTCAGTTTTTTTGCAGATCCTGAAATCAAAATAGGGAAATCTCCCATTCCAGCTGTCAAAGAGGCCAATTCCTAGGAGTTAATTTTGACCAAAAACCCAGCTTTCTCAGTCACATTATAAACTTCAAAACCTCTTGCCAGAAAGCTCTGAACATTCTGCGGGTCGTAGCACACACTGACTGGGGCGCTGATAAGAAAACTTTGCTGCACCTCTACAGAGCCATGGTCCGTTCCAAACTGGACTATGGTTGTACACGGCTCTGCAAGACCATCTTACCTAAAACTCTTGGACACTATCCACCATAAAGGGCTTCGATTCTGTCTTGGAGCATTCCGCACTACCCCCGGTGTACAGCCTGTGTGCAGAGGCAGGTGAACCCTCACTGTCCAACCGCAGGCTGAAACTATCGTTGAATTACGTTATCAGACTGTTCTCTGAACTGGAAAACCCTGCCTGTGCTTTGGCCCTCAGTTTCAAAGTAAATTCGAAAACAACTCCTACTGTATTCCACCGTTTGGTCTTCGTATGCAGCCTCATGCGCAGAACGCAGGTCAGACCCTGGGGGGTGGAGTTGTGTCTGATTTCTCCAGGTTTCCAGATCAGCCTCCATGGACCTTTTCCACACCAGAAATTTGTTTTGATCTTGCAGTTTTTCGCAAAGAGTCCACCAGCTCTCTGGCATACAAGGCATTGTTTGCCCAATCTCTGTTCGAAATTCCCATCCTGTTAGAAAATGTTCACTGACGGTTCCAAGTCTGAAGATGGAGTGGCCGGTGCAGCCTATTTGCCCTGGTGCTCCATCTCAAATATTGTTGGAACATATTCCTTCAGATGCTTCTGTTTACTCTGCTGAACTTACAGCTCTGGTTCTGGCATTGAAGATAAGCTCTCAATCAGCGAAGAAGTAGGACTTTCTGGTTTTGTCGGATTCGCTGTCAGCTTTGGAGGCCATAGCTGGTCGCAACCTCCAGCATCACGAACGTTTACACTTTTTAAAAACTTTTTACCAAATGGTTACAACATTATTCTGGCTTGGGTTCCTGGTCACGTTGGCATCGGAGGGAATGAAATGCTTAATCGTTTGGCCAAGAATGCCACAACAGGGAAACTGTCAAACATATCTATCCCCTACACAGATCAAAAACCTAAAGTTAATGATTATGTCAGAGACCTCTGGCAGGAGGATTGAAATACACAGACGGATAACAAACTCTTCAAGATTCGTCCAGAGACCTAAAAGAGTTCCTCTCATCCACCTCAGGTGGTCGCAAAGAAACGGTTCTATTCTATGCCAGCTGCACACCGGCCATTCGTTTTTACTCATTCCTACCTTTTAAAGAGAGTGAAGAAGCTCCGTAGTGCATTCCATATCATGCGCCACTCACAATGAAACATGTTTCTCAGTGTTGGGACTTGCACGATGTGAGACACAAACATTTTACAGCAGATTCCATGAAGATCTTGTCAGATATGTTCCGCCTGATGCGATCTTTGAGTTCTTGAAAGAGATTAACATTTTTCAGCGGATCTGAGATTTTACAGTGGAAAGGTTTGGGTTTTTTTTTTTAACACACCATCGGGTGGGTTTTTAGAAGATGTATTTTAAAGAGTTGTATGAATGAATGACTTGTGAGTTGATTTAACGTGGTGACAGCCCTGATATGGCCCCTTGCGGTCGATTTGACTATAAACAACATCACCTTACCTCTGACTATCTGTCAGTGTGTTGTGTGTGTGTGTGTGTGTGTGTGTGTGTGTGTGTGTGTGTGTGTGTGTCAATCTGTCGGTCGGCCGGTCGCTCTCTCTCTCTCTCTCTCTCTCTCTCTCTCTCTCTCTCTCTCTCTCTCTCTCTCACTCTCTCTCTCTCTGTCGTCTGGCTGGCTGGCTGGCTCTCTCTGTCTCTGTCTCTTGCTCTCTCTCTCTCTCTCTCTCTCTCTCTCTCTCTCTCTCTCTCTCTCTCTCGTTCGTCTGTCTGTCTAACTCTGTGTGTGTGTGTGTGTGTGTGTGTGTGTGTGTGTGTGTGTGCGTGCGTGCGTGCGAGTGTGTGGATAATGTTGCGCCAGCTTCAAGAGCGCAAAATAATCCTATTCCTTTGATTTTAATCTGTCTGCTTGGAACCACCTGGTTTGTACTTTGATGGCCATATGAAAGAAAATGAGGAAAATCAACTTTCAGACACAACAAAAATTCTCAAAACAATCCAATTACCCCTGTCTATAAACACTGGACTCCTTAAGCAAGGGCTTGGCGTATTAACTTTTGGTGTGCAGCCTTCACTGTGACAAAGAGTGACAACTCTCGCTGATTCATGCGCGCGAACTCGCGTCTAGATGACGTTTAAACAGTACCGGGGAATACCTGCTCTTTTCAAACAAAAGAAAAACAAAACAAAACAAAAAACCTGGCGAGAGTGTCTGAATTTGTGCCAGAATATGCGGATGAATCTTTTTGAAAGTAATTTATATTGGGATAAATCTTTTTACTGTAGGTATTGTATGGTCAGGTATCCCACTATTGTATACCGCGTGCCGTATGATGCCCGTAGTATAAAACGTGTGTGTATGTGTGTGCACGCGCGTACGTGTGTGCGTGTGTGTGTGTGTGTGTGTGTGTGTGTGTGTGTGTGTGTGTGTGTGCATGCAGGTGCGTGCACGTGTGTTTTGTGTGTGTGTGTGTGTGTGTGTGTGTGTGTGTGTGCAGCCTGATTATACAGCAGCACGTAACAATCTGAACACCCTAAGCAGAACGAATCTTTCTAACTAATCAGTCAGGTATGTTCTCCTCAATGAAGTGTATCTCGCACTGCCGCGTGCTCATCAGTCGGGCATGTCGTCACTGTCTGTACTCGCCTTTCCACTGTGTGTATTCGTCTGTCGGGTATGTCGACCATAGTCTGTAGATTTCTGTCATGTATGTCTGTCACTGTCTTTATTCACCACTCAGGTGTGACTGTCAGCGTCAATATCCACCATTTGGGTATATCTGCTACTGTTTTTTACCCATCATCGGCTGTGTCTGTCTCTCTCTGTACTCATCAATCAACTATGTCTGTTACTGTGTTTACCCATCATCGGCTATGTCTGTCTCTCTCTGTACTCATCAATAAGCTATGTCTGTTACTGTCTTTACCCATCATCGGCTATGTCTGTCTGTCTCTCTCTGTTCTCATCAATCAGCTATGTCTGTTACTGTCTTTACCCATCATCGGCTATGTCTGTCTGTCTCTCTCTGTTCTCATCAATCAGCTATGTCTGTTACTGTCTTTACCCATCATCGGCTATGTCTGTCTGTCTCTGTACTCATCAATCAGCTATGTCTGTTACTGTCTTTACCCATCATCGGCTATGTCTGTCTGTCTGTCTCTGTACTCATCAATCAGCAATGTCTGTACTACTATCTTTACCCATCATCGGCTATGTCTGTCTCTCTCTGTACTCATCAATCAGCTGTGTCTGTCAATGTCTTCATCAAATATCGGGTTTGTCTTTGCTCATCTATCGGCAATGTCTGTGGCTGTCTGTACTCGCCAATAAGGCATGTCTGTTACTGTCTGTATTCATCAGTCAGGTATTTCTGTTACAGTCTCTACTCGTCGACCAGGTATGTCTGTCACTATCAGTGCTCATTATTTGTTATGTCTGTTACTGTCTGTATTCATCAATTGGCTGTCTGTTACTGTCTGTACACTACATCTGTTTCTGTCCGCACTCATCATTTGGGTGCTTTTGTTACTGTTTGAACTCAGCAGTCAGTTATATACACTGTACTCAATGAGGTATATCTGTCACTGTCTGTACTCATCACTCGGACATGTCGTCTCATGTCTGTATATATCGATCAGGTGTGTCATCGCTGTCTGTATTCTTCAGTCAAGTATGTCTATGACTGAATTATGTCTGTCAGTCTCTGTGTTCATCAATCGGCTGTATCTGTTATTAAATGTTCTCATCAATAGTTTCGTTTGACACTGTTTGTACTCCTCAGTCAAGTAATTCTGTCACAGTCTGTATTCCTCGTTCAGATGTGTCTGTCAGTGTCAATATTTATGACTGGGTTATATGTATTCTGTCTTTACTCATTAATCGGTAATGTCTGTCATTGGCTGTACTCACTTATCAACGGTGCCTGACATTGTCTGAATCGATTGATCGGGTATGTCTGTATTCATCAATCGGCTGTGTCTGTCACTGTCCGAACTCGTTAATCAGTATGTCTGTGACTGTCTGTATCCATTGATCGGGTATGTCTTGACCCATCAATCGGTCGTGTCAGTCACTGCCTTTACTCACCAATCAGGTATGCTTGTTACCATATGTACTCATTAATTAGGTATGTCTGTTATTGTTTGTACTCATCAATCAGGCATGTCTGTCATTTTCTGTACTCTTCAATTAGATGTGTCCGTCACTGGCTTTACCCATTAATCAGGTATGCATGTTACTGTTTGTATTCATTATTTGCATGTGTCTGATAGTGACTATACTCAATCAAATATATCAACTGTCTGTACTTAAGAATTTCTGTCATTGTTTGTACTCGGTGAAGTACAGCTGTCACAGTAAGTGCTCTCTAAAGTATGTCTGTTACTGTCTGTGCTCAGTGAAGTGTGTCTGACACTGTCTGTACTCAATACAGTATGTGTTTCACTGTCTGTAATCAGTGGAGTATGTCTGTCACTGTCTGTACTCGGTGAAGTATGTCTGTCGCTGTCTTTACTCAGTGAAGTATGTCTCATTGTCTGGCATTTTCTGTGATCAATCAAGTATGTCTGTCACCGTAATCAATGACGAATGTCACTGTCTGTAATCAATGACGGATGTCACTATCTGTAATCAGTTAAGTGTGTCTGTCATTGTCTGTAATCAATGAAGTATGTCACTGTAATTAATAAAGTATGTCACTGAATGTAATTAATGAAGTATGTCTGTTAATGTCTGTAATCAGTGAAGTACGTCACTGTCTGTAATTATTGCAGTATGTCACTGCCTGTAATCAATGAAGTATGTCTGTCACTGTCTGTAATCAATGAAGTATGTCACTGTCTGTAATCAATGAAGTATGTCACTGTAATTAATGAAGTATGTCACTGTCTTTAGTCAATAGAGTATGTGTGTCACTGTCTGTAATAAATGAAGTATGTCACTGTCTGTAATTAATGAAGTATGTCTGTTACTGTCTGTAATCAATGAAGTATGTCACTGTCTGTAATTAATTAAGTATGCCACTGTAATCAATGAGTATGTCACTGTAATCAATGAAGTATGTCTATTACTGTCTGTACTCAATGAAACATGTCATTTTATGTAATCAATGAAGTATGTCTGTCACGATGTGTACTCAATGAAGTATGTCTGTCACTGTGTGTACTTGATGAAGTATATCTCTCACTGTCTGTAGTCAATGACTTATGTTGTCACTGTCTGTAATCAGTGAGATATGTCTGTCACTGTCTGTAATCAATGAAATATGTCACTGTCTGTACTCAGTGAAGTATGTCTTTAATTGTCTGTACTCCGTGAAGTACGTCTGTCACTGTCTGTAACCAATGAAGTATGTCACTGTCTCTAATGAGTGAAGTATGCAACTGTCACTACTCAATGAAGTATGTCTGTCATTGTCTGTACTCAGTGAAGTTTGTAGGTCAGTGTCTGTGATCAATGAAGTATGTCACTATCTGTAATCAATGAAGTATGTAACTGTCTGAAATCGACGAGGTATTTTGTGACTGTCTGTATTCAGTGAAGTATATCTGTTACTGTCTGTAATCAGTTAACTAAGTCACTGTCTGCAATTAATGAAGTATGTCACTGTCTGTAATCAGTGAAGTATGTCACTGTAATCAATGAGTTATGTCACTGTCTGTAATCAATATATTACGTCTGTTACTGTCTGCACTCAATGAAGTGTGTCTGTCATTGTCTGTATTCAATGAAGTATATCTGGCACTGTCTGTACTCAATGATGTATGTCTGTCACTGTCTGTAATTAATGAAGTATGTCTGTCACTGTCTGCAACTAATGAAGTATGTCACTGTTTGTAATCAATAACGGATGCCAATGTCTGTAATCAATGAAGTATGTCTTTCACTGTATGTAATCAATGAAGTATATATGTCTTTACTCAGTTAAGTATGCCTGTCACTATTCGTACTCAATTAAGTATGTCACTGTCTGTAACTAATAAAGTACGTCTTTCACTCTCTGTACTCAATGAAGTATGTAACTATCTGTAATCAAGGAAGGATGTCTATCACTGTCTGTAATCATTGAATATGTCTGTTGCTGTCTGTACTCAGTGATGTATGTCTGTCACTGTGTGTACTCAATGGAGTATGTCTTTCACTGTCTGTACTCAATGATGTATGTCACTATCTGCAATGAATGAAGTATGTCTGTCACTGTCTGTACTCAATGACTTATGTTTGTCAGTGTCTGTAATCAATGAAGTATGTCTGCTACTGTCTGTGACTAATGAAGTATGTTTCTGTCTTTAATCAATGAAGTATGTCAGTTACTGCCTATAATAAATGAAGTATGTCACTTTCTGTAATCGATGAAGTATGTCACTGTCTGTGCTTAATGAAGTATGTCTTGCATTGTCTGTACTCTGTGAAGTATGTATGTCAGTGTCTGTAGTCAATGAAGTATGTCACTATCTGTAATCAATGAAGTATGTCACAGTCTATAATCAATGAAGTAAATCTATCACTGTCTGGAATCAAGTTTGTCACTGTCTGAAATGAATGAAGTATGTCTCTCACTCTACTCAATGAAGTATGTCTGTCACTGTCTGTAGTTAATGAAGTATGTCACTGCCTGTAATAAATGAAGTATGCCTGTCACTGTCTGTAATTAATGAAGTATGTCACTGTCTGTAACCAATGAAGTATTTCTGTCACTGTATTCATTGAGGTATGTCTGTCACTGTCTGTAATTGATGAAGTATGTCACTGTCTGTAATCAATGAAGTATGTTTGTCACTGTATTCAATGAAGTATGTCTGTCACTGTCTGTACTCAGTGAGGTATGCCTGTCACTGTGTGTGTACTCCATGAAATTTTCTGTCACTGTCTGTACTCAATGAAGTATGTCTGTCACTGTCTATGATTAATGAAGTATGTCACTGTCTGTAATCAATTAAATATGTAACTGCCTGTAATCTATTAAGTATGTCTGTCACTATCTGTACGCAATGAAGTATGCCTGTAACAGTCTGTAATCTATGAAGTATGTCTGTCACTGTCTTAACTCAATGGAGTATGTCTCTCACGGTCTGTAATCAATTAAGTATGTCTGTCACTGTCTGTAATCAATGAAGTATGTCACAGTCTGTAATCAATGAAGAATGCATATGTCACTGTCTGTAATCAATGAAATGTCTGTCACTGTCTGCACTCAGTGAAGTATATCTGTCACTGTCTCTACTCAATGACGTATGTCTGTCACTGTCTGTAATCAGTGACTTCTGTTTGTCAGTGTCTGTAATCAATGAAGTATGTCTGTCACTGTCTGCACTCAGTGAAGTATATCTGTCACTGTCTCTACTCAATGACGTATGTCTGTCACTGTCTGTAATCAATGACTTATGTTTGTCAGTGTCTGTAATCAATGAAGTATGTCTGTCACTGTAATCAATGAAGTATGTCTGTCACTGTCTGTAATCAAGGAAGTATGTCTTTCGCAGTCTGTAATCAATGACCTATGTTTGTCACTGTCTGTAATCAATGAAGTATGTCTGTCACTTTCTGTTATCAATAACTTATGTTTGTCTGTCACTATAGTCAATGAAGTATGTCTGTCACTGTCTGTAATCAATGAAGTATGTCTGTCACTGTCTGTAGTCATTGAGGTATGTCTGTCATACCTGTATTTTTCAATCAAAATGTCTGTTACTGTCTGTGCTCATCACTCAGGTATGTCTGTCACTGTACTCATTAGTCGGCTATGTCTGTTTCTGTACTCATTGGTCAGGTATGTCTCTCACTGTAGTCATTAGTCAGGTATGTCTCTCACTGTATCATTAGTCAGGTATGTCTGTCACTGTACTCATTAGTCAGGTATGCCTGTCTCTGTACTCATTAGTCAGGTAGCCTATGTCTGTCACTGTACTCATTAGTCAGGTATGGCTGTCACTGTAGTCATTAGTCAGGTATGTCTGATACTGTAGTCATTAGTCAGGTATGTCTGTCACTGTACTCATTAGTCAGGTATGTCTGTCACTGTACTCATCGGTCAGGTGCGTCTGTCACTGTACTCATTAGTCAGGTATATCTGTCACTGTATCGTTTGTCAGGAATGTCTGTCACTGTACTCATGTCGGGTATGTCTGTCACTGTACTCATGTCGTGTATGTCCGTCACTGTACTGATTAGTCGGGTATATATGTCACTGTGCTCATCAGTCAGGTACGTTTGTCACTGTACTCATCACTTAGGTATGTCTGTCACTGTACTCATTTGTCAGGTATATCTGTCACTGTATCATTAGGTATGTCTGTCACTGTACTCATTAGTCAAGTATGTCTGTGACTGTACTCGTGATCAGGTATGTCTGTCACTGTACTCATTAATCAGGTATATCTGTCATTGTATCGTTAGTCGGGTATGTCTGTCACTGTGCTCATTAGTCAGGTATGTTTGTCACTGTGCTCATTAGTCAGGTATGTCTGTCACTGTAGTGATTTGTCAGGCATGTCTGTCACTGTAGTCATTAGTCAGGTACGTCTGTCACTGTAGTCACTAGTCAGGTATGTCTGTTACTGTACTCATTAGCCAGGTAGGTCTGTCACTACTCATCACTTAGGTATGTCTGTCACTGTACTTATTTGTCAGGTATATCTGTCACTGTATCATTAGGTATGTCTGTCACTGTACTCATCACTCTACTCTATACTCATCACTCTATACTCTATACTCATCACTCAGGTATGTCAGTCACTGTCTGTATTCATTATTCAGGTATGTATGTCACTGTATTCATCCGTCAGGTACGTCTGTAACTGTCTGTACTCATCCATCAGGTACGTCTGTCACTGTCTGTCCACTCATCCGTCAGGTACGTCTGTCACTGTCTGTACTCACCCGTCAGGTATGTCTGTCACTGTCTGTACTCATCAATCAGGTATATCTGTCACTGTCGTTATTCGTTAGTCAGATATGTATGTCACTGTACTCACCGCCTTGTACGTCTGTCACTGTCTGTACTCATTACTCAGGTTTGTCTGTCTCTGTACTCATCATTCAGGTGTGTCTGTCACTGTGTTCATGAAAGGATGCAGAGAGAGAGAGAGAGACAGAATCGCATTAGACACAGAAAAACACGCCTTCTTAATGTCGTGTTGTTATATCCAGAGCATCAGACAGGTCAGCAGTATTCCGGAGAGGACACAGAGAGCGGCCGAAAACCAGACGACTGGTGAGTGTGAAGTCTGGTCAAGCGAGCTGCGTCATGCAGTGCTGTGGATACACACGGCTCCCACACCATTCTTCTCTCTCTGTTGTTGCCTCTTTATCCTCAGATTCTTCTTCCTTTGTCTTCTTCTTCTTCAATTTTTGAGTATGTTATCATTGATGATATGTTTCATACCTACAAAGATTTTACCGTTGTGTTTGTTTATATGTATCTGAAGTTGTCGGAATGCATATGTGATTATGTGCTTCCCCCTTTCTCCCCTTTCTTGCCCTTTACTTCACCCTTACCCCACCCACCCGCACCTCCACACCTCATCCATTTCAACAAAATTGATTTCTGTTTCTCTCCAGTCATTTGTTTCACATTCGGCAGTATTGTATAAAATAATGACCTTTGATATATATAACAATGCATACTGATGATATTCTAGCCTACTCTCCCCATATCTCTTCACAAGTAAACACACACACACACACACACACACACACACACACACACACACACACACACACACACACACACACACACACACACACACACACACACACACACACACACACACACACACACACACACACACACCGGGTTCGTTTTCCACACTGACACGCGATGAACTCTCACTGACATGAAGTCTATTTTTGTTTTGAAAAGAATAGATCGTACTGAAAAATAAATCAGACGTGCCCTCTGTTCACCACTGAAGGATCCAAAGTTTATAATAGCAAACAGTATGGCAGAAACAAAAAGGACTGTACATTTTTCAACATCATATCGGAACTTGTAGTCAAAATAAAGGAAAGCTTGCTGTGTGGTTTCAGAAGTGAAAAAGAACGCTTGCAAACACGAAAAATGTTGTTTGCGTTCAGACTTCAATGAGAACCTTACAGTTAAAGATTAAAAAAAGTGGCTGGATCGGTCAGGGATTGAGGGTGAACTAAAAAACAAACAAAGCGAAAGATGGTGGTTTGGTGTGTTTTTACAAGTGAAAACTTGCACAAAGTGAAAAAGATGGGAGTTGCTTGATTTTTTCCCCCAGAATTTAGGCGAAAACTTGGGAGATGCGAAAACGATAGATGCTCGTTCGAGGTAGCAGACAAAATAAGATAGATGGCTGTTTCGTGTGTTTTTTTCCCCCCAAACTTGCAGAGCATTTACCTAGTCAAAAAAAAAAAAAAAAAAGAAGAAAAAGACGCTCCTTTTCTTTTCTTTTCCTTTCTTTCTTTCTGCGTACACAGGCTGATACTCCTGCAGACACTGCCTGTATAGACAGGCAATGGAGTTTTGTGTGTATGACCGTTTTTTTATCCCGCCATTAAAGCTGCCATACTCCATCTTCGGGGAAGGTGCATGCTATGTAGGCCTTACGTGCACCCAGGCGTTATCATAACTGTTGTCAAAATGTTTCTTTGAATGTCTTGAACACGAATGTAAATGTTTTTATCAAAAAGTTGGGATGCACAGGAGTTACAGCCCTTGGCGTAAGGGTATTCTCTAACACAATCACTTGCGCCATTCAAATGTAGCTTGAAATAGCCCCAGTAAATTAACAAGAAATCAGCTTTTGCTTATACTAGTTTTATTGCTTACTATCAGTGTGCCTGGTGTAACTTGATCAGTCTTTTCTCATTCATTGTTTGGGTACAGTAAAGAGTTACTTTATGTGTACCGATATTTTCACTGCATCGGCGGCATGTCAAGTGTTGTCCACAAAACCAAAAAGGCCAAAATCAACTGTTCTGATAAATCATTATACTACAACGCCTCTTGGTAGTTTCTGACTCTACCTGGAACATGAGTAATGCATAAAGTCACAGTTTCACATTTATCTCCCCTGCCCCCAAAATTCAAGATTCTCCAAAGACACCAAACGACCACTTTGACAGCCTTTCAAACCTCAGAATTGTTTGGCTTTGATGGGAGTTTATGTTCTTAATTTTCCAGAATTGTTTTGTTGCTTGCTGGTATTCTCGTGCAACAAAATGTAGCATTAACAGTCTCTCAACAAATATGTATAGCGCAACACAACATACAGTATTCAAGGTGTCAGGAAAGAACATTTCTTGGTCATTTTCAAAGGCATAATTTGTCTGTGTTCTCTCTTCATCAACAGTCAATGAAGCATCAGAAATTTCAATTTCAAGCTTCATCGGAATTTTCAGAACTGGAGTCCAGCGAATTCTCCAGGCCGTTTTGTAAGATTCCCGCCTCCACTTCTTGATCCCCGTCTACCTTCCCTTCCCTCCACCTTGACAAAGTGAATCGTGCTTCAAGCTGTGCTGAAAGTGAATAAGCATGAGTGTATTTCTGTATGATACTGTGTGTGAACGTCTGCGCAGCAGTTTCACCGAACAAGAGATCCCTGGTTGGGCTGGGTATATTTCATTTTTGACTGTAGAAAAGCCTGAAAAGAAAATAACAATAGACTGTGTTACCAGTTATCTTCAATCCCATCACTGAGTACAAAACTATCCTAGAGTGCCTTAGGCAGGCTGAGTGTGCTGCACAGGAAATGGGACAAGAATACGTGATTACCACCTCTGATCTGGGTACATGCATGAAGGCCTATCCCCTTGTCTGGACCCTGCCTCAGAGGTACGAGAAACACATCATTCTGGTTGGCACCTTTCACCTCATTTCTGCAAATCTCAAAATGATAGGCAAGAAAGTGAATGGAAGTAGTCTGTCTGACACTCTTGTGGAAGCAGCGGTCATCAGCTCAAGTTCCCTGAAAGCCATCGAGACAGGGAAACATTATGACCGTGCTTTTTACTGCCGTAAGACAATGCTGAAATGTCTGGAACGTGTGATGTTGGCAAAGTACCTGAGCATGGCAGGAACTGACAGTGACTTTCCTGTCCTGTCTGAAGAAACCCAACCCTGCTTGCTCCAACAACAATATCCTCAGTGCATGACTCTGTCATGCAGTAGACGACTTCTTCAGAGACTGTGAGCAGTACAGAGGAGAGTTGAGACGAGGGAAGTATGGAACAACTCCCCAGTTCTGGCTGACATACATGGATCATATCTGGCTTGTGCTGTCTCTCTTGTATGCTGTGAAGGTAAATGACTTTGAGCTGTATGCCCAGTGCATACTGGTGATGCCTGATCTGTTCTTCAGCTTTGGAGGTCAGGACTACAGAGCTGCTGAAGCGTGGGGCATTCAGTGTGGCAAGATTGTTCATCTCTGGGAATCGATGTGCTTTGGACAAGACGATGGAAGAGACCTTCCTGCGCAATGCCAAGAGCAGGGGTGGGGCAGCTGCAGCTGGTGCCAGTCTCACAGGAATTGCATCAAACTATCCAGCCTACCAATAGTGGGTGAGAACAACTCACGAGAGAACAAAATACAGGCAAGTGACATCTGACATGGCAGAAATGTCAAGAGACAATGATCTTGACACCCAGCACCGTGATCTTCGTCCAACAGAAGTCACCAGCAGTGAAAAGAGCGTGGCAATAGCAGTTACTGCAGGAGAAAACTTCACTAACCCATTTGAGGCACATGAAAAGGAGAAGCTGATCATGCTGTCATCGGGTGCCACAGTTCCTGGTGATATTGAAAGGGATGTCCTACGTGCAGAGACAGCAGACAGAAGTCAGAAAGAAAGCTTCATTACTGAGAGACTAGAAGTCAGAGAACATTTCTTCCAGCCAATGAAGCAGCTCAAGCTGAAAACTATGGCAGACATGTCGAGGAAAGTCACGCTGAAGTCAACTCAGAACAAAGTGACTGAGCACAGGCACCAAGGAAATGTTGCCTTCCAGCTCCTGGTCAAGTCTCAGACTGGTAATCTGAACATGGATCTCAAAGAGCTCATGACCTACCAGCTGACCCCTGTTCCTTACAGCCTGGGGACAGCAGATGGTATATGGCAAAGACTGACAAGAGCACTGCATTTCACTACCTGACAAAAGAGGCTGAGGATGCACACTTGCCGTCTGTTCATGAAACTTTAGTGATCATCGATGGCAATGCAACATTCCATGCTATGCAGCAAGTCCCTCCAAACTTTCACCAGATCTGCCAGAAGCTGTACGACATTGTGCCACTATCTGCTGACTTTGTGTTCAGCACAGATATGTACCAAGACTATTCAGTGAAATCGATGGAACGAAACAGAAGAGGGTGTGGTGACAAGATCATCCTGAAAGGAGATAGTACAAGCGACCTGCAGCTTGGAAAGCTTCCTGCCAACGATGAGAACACAAGTTCAGTTCACTCAACTGCTACTGACTGTTTGGAGCAAGGACTCTTTTGCTGAAAAGCACCAGGGAAGGAACACAGTCCTTGTCTGCGAAGGGAAAGCATTCAAGCTGACATCAACTGATGGTGAAACGACTGACAAACGGGAGCTACATTCCTTGCCATCTACCCAACAGGAGACAGACTCAGATATCATTCTGTACTCCAAGTATGGACAAGAGCAAGGATACAAGTACATTCGCGTGAAGAGTCCTTACACAGATGTGTTTGTCATCCTGTTGAACTTTGAGCTGGATCGTGTGACGCTCCTCTTTGATACAGGCAAAGACAAAAAAAGAAGCGATTGATAGACATAGGTGACTTTGCCAGAGGACTCATTTAGCCATTCTGCTCCGTTCTTCTGTCGCTGCATGCTTTCACTGGCTGTGACTCAACTAGTGCCTTTAAAGGCAAAGGCAAAGTGAAGGCAGTGAAAGTTCTTCAGCAGAAGCCAGCATTCGTGCAGACCTTAGCACAGCTTGGGAACACCTGGGAAGTGAAGGAAGAGACGGTTGACAAGCTGGAGTCCTTCACTTGCTGCATCTGCGGATGGGCACGCTTCAGCAAGGTTGATTACTTGAGACACCTCATGCTGAAAGAGAAATGTGGCGAGGAGATCATCACTGCAAGTCAGAATGTAGACCTGGCTATTTTGCCACCATGTCGGCGCAGCTTGAACCAACACGTTCACCGCTGCAATTACCAGGTTGCCATCTGGAAACTTGTAGACCAGCCTGTGCCAGATATTCCCAGTCCCACAGAAGGCCATGGATGGAATATGAACAATGTGGTGCTGGAACCTCTGTGTACAGAGGACAAAGAAGAGCTGACTCTACCTCAGACTGTCATTGATTATCTGAATGATGTCAATGATGCGGATGATGAAGATGAAGAAGATGGAAAGTGCATCTTACAAAATGGCCTGGACAATTCACTGGACTCCAGTTCTGAAGATTCAGCATCACGAGTCCTGCGCTCTACCAACTGAGCTATTCCGGTCCCTGCTCGTTTTTTATTTTTGCTTTTATTTTTGAGCAACATTTGCATGCTGTCGAAAATAGACAGAGGTTAAAATTTTTTGTTGTTGTGAGTGCGTGCGCCAGCCTAAAGAAGGGAGACTCAAAAAGAAGTAGACGCCATGTTTGTTTATAAGGCCATATCAATTGAATCTAAAATATGTTTTCTTGCTTATGCTTTGTTTTGAAGTCAGTGTTATCTATTCATGTGTCGCATGTCAATCAGCTTGAATTTGATATGTTTTTATTTCATTTGATGGGAAAATTATATCTGGGGATGCATAGCCTACAATTTAATGCGCTAAGGCCTTGCTCGTGGAATCAATTATCTGTAGGCAGTCAAAGTTAGATTCTTTTGAGAAAAGAAAAAAAAGACTCGGAGGCGCCATGGGACCCTCAGAACTACTCTCCTCCACTGCCGAATCACCACACATTGGAGCAATTCTGCGCCACCCTTGGAAGCCTGCGCTGTGTTCACATAGGGTGCAGGCACGCACAGCGCATTTCATTAATACGTCACGGACAAAACTGCTCCCTGGCAGATGCATGCAATTATGTGACCACCGGATGCAACACAACAGAACCTCTATGGAGGGCTTTCAAGGATGCACCAGCCTGTATTTCACGGCTGCAGAGCCACTGGCGGAAGATGCCACATCAAAGCGAATTGCTGCGCGCACCTGCAGCCTCATTCGTTGTTCCACTGACAGATAAAACAGTGCAACTCCAGACACATCCAAGCTTTTGCCACAAGGTCTTAGGCTCGCCGAACAGGATCCCAGGTTGCCGTCTTCCCCTCGATCAACAGGACTCTCCGTGTCGTCAGTAGCTCTTCCCTTACCGGCAGTGGGACTTTTCCAGCGTCGGCCAAAAGGCAGACAAGAAAAAAATACACTACAAGGAGCCCGTGGGACCTAGAGATGGATTATTTATAAGCAGACACAACGATGGAAATGCAGACAGACAGATGATAGAAATAATACATTAAAGGGAGCAGTGGCAGCAAAGAATGGTCTTTTAGCGCACAGTTAACATTACCTCTACTGAATTGAATTGCATTGCATTTTTTATTCCGTATGCTGAATAGCATTACCCAGCGATTGCTGGACTGAGTCTGACAAGCCTCAAAGATAGGCAGGTCACTCAGCGCCTAATTGGCATCAGACTGCGGCCGCCAGCTTCGAAGAAGGAGAACATGAAAGAGAAAATAGACACCATTTTTGTTGACAAGGCCATAGCAACTGAACCTAAAATTTTCTGTCCTTTTTCTTTTCTATTTTTCTTTAAGTCACCGTCATCAGTTCATTTGCCACAAGCCCGGTGTATTTGGGGGACAAGGATTGCTCATCGTTCTATTTTTATTTTCATGTGATGGAAATATTGGGGGCAAGGATTGCTCATTGTTCTACTCTTATTTTTATATGATGGAAATATTGTATTGGGGGAGCAAGGATTGCTCATTGTTCTACTACTCTTTTTTTATATGATGGAAATATTGTATTGGGGAGGCTAGGATTGCTTGATGTTCTATTTTTGTTTTATATGATGGAAATATTGTATTCAGGGAACTAGGATTGCTCATTGTTCTATTTTTGTTTTTATTTGATGGAAATATTGTATTGGGGGAGCAAGGATTGCTCCTTGTTCTTTGTTTGTTTGTTTTTATACGATGGAAATATTGTATTGGGGGAGCAAGGATCGCTCATCGTTTTATTTTGTTCTTATACGATGAAAATATTGTATTGGGGGAGCAAGGATTGCTCCTTGTTCTATTTTTTGTTTTTGTATGACGGAAATACTGCATTGCGGGAGTCCGCGACACTAACCACTTCGCCACGGCGGCTGGTATATGTAGGAAATATTATATTGAGAGAGCAATTATTCCAAAGCAAAGCAGACAGGGCTGAGCACGGTACACAGTCCACCTAAGGTGATGGCTAAAAGAAAAAAAAAAAAGAAGAAGGGGGCAGGGGGAGGGGTGGTGATGCTTGAAGGGTGAATTTACATAGCAGTGTAGAAAGGGTAGTGAACTTAAAAGTACCGTGCTGCTGCAATGCAGCGGGCTACTATGGTCCACTGTACCATTTATTTGGAAACGACTGTCCACCATTCATTGTGAAATTAATACAACTGTTTAGGGATTTATATTTCATGAAATTAATCCCTTGTCGGTAGTTTTTAATGGAATTCTTAATTGTTTTTCAATTAACTTTTTTTTACCATTTCACAATCTGTTATTGCATTTTAGTTGAAACTGTGGTCCAATGTCAAACTGATGTACGTACAATGTCTCTGTTTGTTTTTTTTGTACCGGAGAATTTCTTGCATTGTGGATTATCTCGTAATATTTCATTTCCTGTGGTAAATACAGAGTGATGGTTACATAAAATTACTGACTGTTATGTTTCTGAAACAACCTAGCTTCTTCTTCGAAGATTTCCGTAACATTTTTATTTTCCCTGGTAAATACAAAGTAATGGTTGCATGAAATTACAGATTTCTGTATTTCCGAAATAACCTAGTTGTTTTGTTGTCTTTTTTTTCGAGAATTGGCTTTCCTTTAGATGAAGGGATTTTTTTTTTTAATCGAAGAAAAACCAGCAAAGCAGTTCTGCTTTGATTTTGTGTGTGTTTTGGCTTTTGTTTTTTGAAAATCGTTTGGAAATTTGCAGTAAAAGAAGATATAATAGATGTAGTTGGGTTTCTGTTGTTGTTTGTTGTTGTTGTTTTTTGACGATGACGGCTTGATCTTTTCTTTTTCAGCACTGAAGAGAAATTTGCAGACGCAACTGGATAGCGTAAACGAGTTCCAGGAAGTCGTGCGAGACGTGCGGGACTCGGTAATAACGTCATCTGAAGTGTGGTGTCCTGATCGCCGATCTCACAAGTGAATCTTCCAGCAAAAGTTGTGTCCTTGACCCAATCCCTACTTCCCTCCTTAAACGGTGTGCCTCTCACTTGATTCCCGTGATTACAAACATTGTAAACAAATCTCTCGTCAGGCATAGTGCCTCCTCAGTTTAAGCAGGCAATCGTTACCCCTCTCTTGAAAAAGCCAGGACTAGACCTTAATAAGTTAAACAACTATAGACCGGTGTCCAACCTCCCATTCCTCTCAAAAATCCTTAAAAGAGTTGTGCTGAAGCAGCTTCAGACTCATCTTTCAGACCATGGTCTTCTTGAGGCCTGTCAGTCTGCTTATAGGAAGAATCATAGCACTGAGACTGCTGTATTGAGCGTACTCGACTGTTTACTGTGCAAATCCGACAGGAAACTTGTTTCTCTCGTAGCCTTGCTTGATCTGAGTGCTGCCTTTGATACGCAAGATCACACTACTTTACTTGAAAGGCTTAGGGTCACTTTTGTTGTTGATGGGATAGTTCTCCAGTGGTTCGAATCATATATCAGAGATAGGTCGCAGACGGTGGTTGTGGGTGGTGTAAGGTCTACTTCGTCACCTCTTTTATATGGAGTACCTCAGGGGTCAGTAAATTGGGCCCAGTGTTGTTTACATTGTACTCATAGCCCTTGTCGGATGTTATCTCAGACCATGATTGTGATTTTCACAAGTATGCTGATGACACAGAGCTTTCTAAGAGTAGCACACATGATGAGTTTGTTTCTGTTCAATCTGGGTGTCTCGGTGTATCAGCAGTGTGCAGGAATGGATGACAAAGTAATAAGCTTAAATTAAATTGTGAAAAGACTGAAGTCATGCCCGTTGGAACCTCCTCCTGCCTCAAACTCATTGAGTCAGAGTCAATGGTTGTTGATGGCACTGAATTGCCTTTCAATCACTCTGTCAAATACCTTGGTGTTACCACTGGTCAGTGTCTGACCATGCAGATTCAAATATGTCTGTAGTCTGTCGCTCATCTTTTTAGAGCTGAGACATATTGCTTCCATCCGACGCTTCATATCCAGGGAAGTAGCTGTCAGGCTAGTCTGTGCCACGGTGATGTCAAGACTGGACTACTGCAACTCTGTTTATGCTGGGCTTCCCCAGAACAGATTGCTCGGCTGCAGAGAATCCAAAATAGCGCTGCACGACTTGTTTTGAAGAGGAGGAGGTATGAGCACATCACTCCCATGCTGATGGAACTGCGCTGGCTTCCCATACAGTATCGGTGGCAATTTAAACTGGCAGTTCTTGCTTTCCACCACTTCAATGAATCTCTTCCTCACTATCTCTCTTCTTCTCTCTGCACTTACCATAGCTCTCGTACCCTTCGCTCTTCTTCACAAAAACTTTTGAAAATCCCTAGGCGTTCTCTGAAATCTGTTGGCGAAAGAGCCTTCAGTTTTAGAGCACCTTCTATTTGGAACTCCCTCCCTGAAGACCTTCGTAATCAGCATACTCTCTTTCTTTTTAAATCTGAGCTCAAAACTTACCTCTTCAAAAAAGCGTATTCTCTTCTGTAGATGACTAGGTCTCTCCTAAATTCCTCCACAACTAGTCCAATGAGGCAGTTTATGCATGTAGGTGCGTTTGCCATTGAGTATTTCTTTTTTTGCTGTGTGCATGAATATTGTATGAATAAGTGCAAATGGTGGATGTAAGCGCATTGAGTTGTATAACAAGAAATGCGCTATATAAGTATTATACATTATTATTATTATCATTACTTGCAGGCTGCCGGGGGCCGTAACAGACAGTATTGGCAGTCATAATTCCCAGGTCTCTCTTTGAGCCTTGCACCGGATACAGCTTCTCCCGCCTTTTCCACTGAACATGCTGCACACCAAAAATAACTGCGCCAAGGCCTTGCTAAAGAACTGGAGTATTCATAGATAGGCACAATTCGACTGTTTTGACATTTTTATTGTGTCTGATAAGATGATTCTTCTTCTGTTCTTTCATATGCACAACAACGTACACGCCAGGTAGTTCCAAGCAGACAGATTAGATAAAATGGAAGGAATGGGGCTATTTTGGGAAGACCACCTGGCGCTGTGACAGGGCCACGGGTGAGTGCGAAGGCCTGAAGTGTGACGTCAGGTAAAGAATACCTCACCTTATTCAACTGTGTAAATTATGTCATCGCTAGAGATCCCTAAAAACAAGTGAAAATGATTGGTAGGTGTTTGTTCATAGGATCTGTTATCAGATTAATAACAAAGTCCGGCTCAAATTTTGAGCCGGACTTTGTTATTGGTCCGATAACAGATCGTACATTTAATGTATATACGCCTCAAACGTTTACATGGATTGTATAGCGATGTGGTGCAAATGCTAATTGTGGCGGCGTGTGGCTACATTTAGTGGTGGTCTAAGGGTCCATCTTTTCTGAGGAGACAAGAAACCGAAGTTTTGCGTGTGTCATGCAAAAAGAAACTAGTGCGACGAGAGCTGTTGTTCCTTCCAGCCAAAATTGTACGAGATAAAATTCTGCGTAAAATGTAGTTTGACAAGGCTAGACACCCACCCACAGAGATTTAACAAAAGAAGAAAATGATGTCAGGTCGATGCTTCCGTCCTCTTTCCAAGAAGGACCCGAGAGGGCAACATGACAGCACAATGAATACACAACACACTACACATAATGCAAAATAGCACAACACACCAAACAGCATCGTTATTATGATTAACAATGAAACATGTCCATAGCATCCACCTACATTGCACAGCATCGAAAATTTCAGTTGATTTTACAGTCATTTCGTCTAGCCTCAGAAAAATGCATGCTGGCTTGCACGCCCACTAATCTGTCAATAACGTTCACCTAGACCCCCCCCCCCTTACACACACACACACACACACACACACACACACACATACACACACACATGCGCGCAACCACGCACGCACATGCACACACGCGCGAGATTGCACACACACGCACGGGTACGCACGCACACATGCCGCGAGCTCTCTCTCTCTGTCTCTCTCTCTCTCACACACACATGATGTAAAAAAAGCAATGATGTGATGTAAAAAAGCAATGATGTGCTTATTTCAATGTCCCATCAGTAAATAAAATTTTGACTTGACTTGACTTCACACACACACACACACACACACACACACACACACACACACACACACACACACACACACACACATATATACATACATACATGCACACGCGCAGGCGCGCATGGTGAGAGAGAGAGAGAGGAGCATGAGCATGCACACCCATGCACGAAATAACTCGCATGAGAGAAAAGCACGTATGAAGAGCAGAGATACATAACAGACTGCGCTATTTGAAATATTGCTTGAAAAAGACATGTTAAGATTTGCTTTATATATATAAAGTTTGTACCCTGAGGAGAGCTCTTTGGCTTGAAACAAATTTGTAGGTTTTAAATCCTTTATTTTAAACTGTTATGTCGCTCCCTGCTTGGTTGAGCACTTTTTTAACACTCTGAGTGGCCTTTTAATCATATATATATATATATATATATATATAAAGTCAATACAATCTTTGTTGTTCATCTCTTGCCACATTTATTTGCCAAATTTTCGCTCACACACGAGCTTTCTCAGGGCAGGTCTGTCCGTTTGATCTGTACAAACAGACAGACCTCCTGAGAAAGCTCGTGTGAGCGAAAATTTGGCAAATAAAAGTGGCAAGAGATGAACAACAAAGATTGTATTGACTTTTTATTGTACACACTCGTGTTCTATCTTTGTGTGGTTCGAGGACTGGGGACCAGAGACTTTTTGTAAACATTATATATATATATATATATATATATATATATACATATATATATATGTATATATATATATATATATATATATATATATATATATATACTGCTAAAATGGTATGGTAAAAGGAAGTTTTAAAATCATCAACAGATCTGTTTCGAGCGCTGGCTCTCCTCAGGATGGTGTTGGGTCGCCTACTGCCGGTGTTATATGGCCTAATGTCACTGTTTGCACGTGCGGATTGGCTGCACGTGTTGTTCGGTTTTTCAGGTTGTTTACAGTTCAGGGTGCGTTTGCTGACAACGATTTCCATTTGTGCCTGCAGTTGTTTACTATTTCTACTTTAGTATTTAGGGTTGCTAAGTATGGTTTGCATAGTATTAACCATTTTTCTGTTGAACATAGGTTGCATCTTTTTGAAATGTTATTGTATGGTGATGCCCTTTTTATGATTTTCCAGGATATGTTATAGTTTATTTTTTTGTCTTTAAGTCTCCAAATATATTTGCTCAGTTCTGTTTTTTTTTTTGTATTTTACTTTGTTGAATGACTGTTTATGGTTTGCATATCTGGTTTTGAAGTGATTTTCAGTGATCCCTATGTATGTTTCTTTTTCATTTTCTGATGTCACAGTGGCTTGGTATACAATGTTGTTATAGAGGCATTTGTTGCTTAAGGGACACTGTTCTTTTGTAGTACAATTGCAGGATTTCCTTTCTTCACCCTTCTTTGCTGTGTTGCTTTTCATTTTGTTGGATGAATCAATTATATTTTTAAGGTTAGGCATGCATGAATATGATAGTTTGATGGTGTTCTTGTTGAATATTTTGGACAATTTGTGTTCTTTTGGAAGGATGCTGTCAGAATTTAAAAAAATTCTTTCCCTACATTTTTTTTTACTCGTCCATCATATGGAGGGTTGTACCATGTGATTTTCCTTTTCCTGCTTTTTTTTTTGTTTTTGTTCATCTTGTTATCTGGGTTGTATTGTAGTTTGTAGCTGTAACCACTTTTTTGCAATGCCTCTTGGTATTCTGCTGCTGCGTTGTTGAATACTCTTTCATTATGTGACAGGTTAGATAATCTCTCTTGTTTATGCCATTGGGTATGGTTTTAGTATAGATGGTGGGTGGTTGCTATTGATGTTTACATAAATGGGAGTGTCATTAGGTTTCTTGTATGGTTTATATATGTAGTTGTTGAGGTCAAGTGTTATGTCTAAGTAGTTCACTACCTTTTTGTTTGCTTCGATGGTGATTTTTAAGTTATGGTTTTGGAAAATTTTGCATAATTCTTTTTTTCTTGTTTTCAATGGTTCTTGGATTGTTGTTGTTTAGCGCGGCGAGGCCGTCGTCTCTGTATAGTCCGACTTGCTTTTCAAGTTGTTTTTGGATGTTGGATAGCATGAACAGTCCGACCAGTTCGCATGTTTCGGCACCGTCATACGATCCCATGGTCACATCAATGTTGAGTTTCTGTTCGTTTTCTTGATCCATGTTTCATTTCTGTTGTAGAGTAAAGTTTTCTTGGTGTGGAGAATGATTTCCATTTCTGACCCTGTTATGTCTGTGTGTTTATTAGCAAATTTCAGAGCTTTAGTGAGTAGCTCTTCATCTATGGATGGGTAGAAGTCTACTATGTCGAATGTGATGAATACTGTGTTCTTCTGTTTGTTAAGATTTTTGAAACATTGGATAACTTCATATGTGTCTTCCAGAGGTTGTATTCCGTGTTTGATTTTATGTTTTTTATGGCTTTTTCTAGGATTTTCTTACTTATTTTGCCCAGTTCAGATTTAGATGGGTTTATTAGTCTACATGCTGGGTTGTTGTGGAAATTGGGTTTATGGCCTTTAAGAGTTATGAAGGCTTCTTTTATTGCTGTTGTTTCTACCCTGTCACCTAGATCCATGTGGTGTATGAGTTCTTTTTCTTTTTTTCGGATGTTGTTGTGTATGGTTTTATCAGCTTTTTTGTAGTTTTTCTGAATGTTTTTATCAAGAAGTTGTGAGTACTCGTTTGGTTCCATTTTGTAGTAATACTGGTTTTGTCAGCCTTCACGAATATTTTTTTGTCATTTTGTGTTTTGTTTTATTTCATTTTTTAATGATGTGTTTGAAAATCGTTGTTTGATTTTTTGAATTCTATGTTGGCTATCATTCTTTTCATTTTATCCTCGAAAGATTTTCATTTCATCTATGGCCGGTGGAGATCGCCATGATTTGAAGCCATATGTGTTTTTGTCCTCTTTTTTTGCATTCGGGTTCAGGAAGAAAAAAACGCTTTCCATCTCATGTTTCGTACGAATTTTTCAGTTTGTTCTATTAACCTTTTTAAGTAGAATGCGGGTTGGAGAATGGTATATTTTTTGTTGATTGTCTAAAATTGTTTTAAAATTCTGACAGCATCTTTCCCAAAAGAACACAAATTGTCCAAAATATTCAACAAGATCATGCATGCCTAACCTTAAAAATATAATTGATTCATCCAAACAAAATGAAAAGCAACACAGCAAAGAAGGGTGAAGAAAGGAAATCCTGCAATTGTACTACAAAAGAACAGTGTCCCTTAAGCAACAAATGCCTCTATAACAACATTGTATACCAAGCCACTGTGACATCAGAAAATGAAAAAGAAACATACATAGGGATCACTGAAAATCACTTCAAAACCAGATATGCAAACCATAAACAGTCATTCAACAAAGTAAAATACAAAAACCAAACAGAACTGAGCAAATATATTTGGAGACTTAAAGACAAAAAAATAAACTATAACATATCCTGGAAAATCATAAAAAGGGCATCACCATACAATAACATTTCAAAAAGATGCCACCTATGTTCAACAGAAAAATGGTTAATACTATGCAAACCATACTTAGCAACCCTAAATACTAAAGTAGAAATAGTAAACAACTGCAGGCACAAATGGAAATCGTTGTCAGCAAACGCACCCTGAACTGTAAACAACCTGAAAAACCGAACAACACGTGCAGCCAATCCGCACGTGCAAACAGTGACATTAGGCCATATAACACCGGCAGTAGGCGACCCAACACCATCCTGAGGAGAGCCAGCGCTCGAAACAGATCTGTTGATGATTTTAAAACTTCCCTTTTACATACCCATTTTAGCAGATGTTGCTCCCCAAGGGGTTGAGGGCTGTGTTGCATGTGTTGTGCTAGGGGGGCCCTGTAAAGGTTGTAAGGCTTTCTTTATTAAGTATTATTGTATGAGGGGTCCTATCAGGGTTCCTATTTTATATTTGTTGATAAAAATTTCCTTTTGTGCCTGCAACTGTCTACAATTTCAAACTTGCGTTCAATGTTGCCATACTAGGTTTGCATAGAATCGTCCACTTTTCTGTTATGCACAGATTACATCTTTTTGTGCTATTATTGTATGCTGCTGCTTTTCTGATTACTTTCCATGTGATGTTAAAATCTGTATTTGTTTTCTTAAGATCCCATACATGTTTACTTAACTCTGTTTGAGGTTTGTATTTTTCATTCTTGAAAGATTGTTTGTGATAGGCGTACCTAGCTTTGAATTTGTTTTCTGTAATCCCTATGTATGTCTCTTTGCCATTTTTCGTTGTCACAGTGGCTTGGTATACGATGTTATCAGAGAGGCATTGGTTGTTCAGAGGGCATTGTTCTTTGGTTGTGCAATTGCAAGTTTTTCCGTTTGTCACCCCGTTTTTGACGTTGGTTTTCTTTTTTGTTTGAAGCATCAATTATTTTTTGTAAGATTTGGCAGACAAGAATAAGATAGTTTGATAGTGTTCCTATTGAATATTTTTAAAATTTATGGTCTTTCTGGAACGATTCTGTTCATATTTTAAATATTATATTATGAGCTATCACATCTTGTTCGTTTTCATCATTATCCAGTAATACTGTCACAATTACTCGCTTGATTATTCTACCACATACTCTGTGTGTGTTGGGGGTGGAGTGAAAGTGTGTGCGTGTATGTGTGTGTGTGTGTGTGTAATGCGCGCAAACGCCCGCACGTTGTGTGCGTCTGCAGTTCCATGCATGAGCACGTGTCTGTGTATCAGTTGTCGAATGATTGTGAAATTGGCAGACTAAATCCTGTTCGCAGATTTTGATCGTCTTGAAAACTGATGACAACGAAAAAGCTGTGAAGGAAGGTTTTTTCGTCATTTGGAATGGTAGATGATGTAAGGTAAGGAAAGATCGTTGAGCTTTCTTATATTCAGGGGCAGTTTCATATCATTAAGCTTGTGAAGAAACACTTTATGTTGTATGGCTTTTCGTTGAAAAAATGGAGAGACACGTCCTTGTAAGAGGTTTTTTTTTTTTTTTTTTTTTTTTGGGGGGGGGGGGGGATTGATAGCTTACGATGGTTGAATCAGGTGACCAGCACAGCAGTATGCATATCCTAATGAATTCAACCATCAGGTCACTGCAGAGTATCTTCGATTCTTTGTTTGTGCTGTCAATGATTTATGGTCACAAAGAATTACCTGGAGGTTGGATGGTTGGTCGGTGAGTCGACGAGTTTCGATCCCTGGTTGATTGGTTCATTCGTTGGCTCATTAATTCGTTTGTGGGTTCCTAGCTTATTCGATAGGTCAGTGGTTGAGTGGTTTGAAAGCTTTTTTTTTTTTGTTCAATTTTTTTCTATTAGATGCATCTTAACATCAGACATTCATGTTATATATGTAAACTTCACTCAATTTCTTTTTTCAACAAGGAGGATGGATATATATATATATATATATATATATATATATATATATATATAAATATGTGTGTGTGTGTGTGTGTGTGTGTGTGTGTGTGTGTGTGTGTGTGTAAAAGAAAGGGTACAGGCATTGGCGTTTTTGGGGTTCCGTTTCACTTTAATGGGAAAATCCCCTTTCTCCACCCCCCCCCCCCCCCCCCTCCCCCCACAGGCTCGTCACCCGCCCTTCACTCCTTCCTGTCTGTGTCCCATATCCACGTTGTTTTTTCTCCAGAAATCTGCTTGAAACGATACTTCTGAAAACTGCTGAAGATGAAGCTTGACGTGTGAAAGTACACACGTCCAGGTTGCGCCGTTTGATAAATAGGTGCAGCGTATCCCTTTGCGTAACCATACAGTAGAAGAATGATGCTAACTGGAACATAGGAGTGTGTTGCGAGTTAATCAGCAATAGCTGTACGATTGGGAAAAGCGCTGCTGTAGACTGGTACATTAAATTGTTGACATGTGCAACTCTGTGGAAGAAACAGTGTTTGTAATGAGTCGTCTTAAGACCCGTTGAACTGTATAAGTGCAGGTTAGAAATAACGCTCTTGTCTGTAAGGCCAAAGTGAACTGTTCCATACGTAACACGTAAAGTGGAAAGAATGTCTTCGGTAGAAAGATGTCGACACATACATGATCGTTTTTAATCCTGCGTTGCGTTGAGTTAGCCACATTTCGTTTCCGAATTAACGTTTAAGTACGAAACAATCGTGCATGTTCTTGTGTGTGTGTGTGTGTGTGTGTGTGTGTGTGTGTGTGTGTGTGACTCAATTCACCGGTATACGACGGAGCAAAAGGAAGAACTCCAGGAAGAGCTTGACAGCAGAAGGTCATCTGCAAAAAAGAAAAGATTCCATCGGACAAGAGTTTCAGCTGAACTCTTTACACTGTGAGCCGGCCATGCCGCATCCGTGACTCCTAGATGCCCTTCTGTTGTCGGAGTAAATTTTGGCGCTGCTGGGATTCGAACCTGCAACTCTTGGAGGGTTAGGTGACCTTTTTGACTGATGTCTTACGCCTACACTGCCGCTGAACACATGTTTTACGTTGGGAAATGTATGCCCTACGAAGTTTATTTTCGTTCTTTCTCGGTCAGATGCAACTGAAACTCGTTTCAGCTGCATCTGGCATTTCATTTTGAGTTCCTCTTCTTACCAGAAATCGAAAACTGTTTCATGAGGTTATCGGCTGATGAGCCTTCTTCCAACATCTATTGCGATGACAAAGCATTGGAAGCCAATTCTCTCGAGTGCAAGCTAGAATGGTATTTTCTTCAGTCTTGCAGATGTGAGTTGACTCCATTCTGCTTTTACAGGTACGGTTGGTTCAATCAGAATCACTTGTTTTCATGAATCTTAGTGTTATACTACATCCACTCTCATGCTACTCTTACTAATGATCTCCGGAAGTTTTTCCCCATTCTGGAAGTGCACTCACAATCACACAATCCCATTCAGTAAACTCCGTTTCCAAGGTCTTGACCATGAGTTGTGGCCCCTACCTTTGCCGAAAGTCTTTGGTGGAGCTTTTGGTAGCAAAGACTTTTGCTCTGACAGCGCTAATAGCATGCATGATCAGGTTTGGTATTGGCTAGTACGTATTCAGGTTTGGAGTTAGCTGGTAGATAGCCAGGTTTAGGTCTGACTGATAGGTAGTCAGGTTTGGTGTCGGCTAGTAGGTAGTCAGGTTTGGTGTTGGCTGGTAGGTTGTCAGGTTTGGTGTTGGCTGGTAGGTTGTCAGATTTGGTGTTGGCTGGTAGGTTGTCAGGTTTGGTGTCAGCTAGTAGGTTGTCAAGTTTGGTGTCAGATGGTAGGTTGTCAGGTTTGGTGTTGGCTTGTAGGTTGTCAGGTTTGGTGTTGGCTGGTGGGTTGTCAGGTTTAGCTTTGGCTGGTAGGTTGTCATGTTTGATGTTGGCTGGTAGGTAGTCAGGTTTGGTGTTGGCTGGTAGGTTCTCAGGTTTGGTACTGGCTGGTAGGTTGTCAGGTTTGGTACTGGCTGGTAGGTTGTCAGGTTTGGTGTCAGCTAGTAGGTTGTCAGGTTTGGTGTTGGCTGGTAGGTTGTCAGGTTTGGTGTTGGCTGGTAGGTTGTCAGGTTTGGTGTTGGCTGGTAGGTTGTCAGGTTTGGTGTCAGCCAGTAGGTTGTCAGGTTTGGTGTCAGATGATAGGTTGTCAGGTTTGGTGTTGGCTTGTAGGTTGTCAGGTTTGGTGTTGGCTGGTGGGTTGTCAGGTTTAGCTTTGGCTGGTAGGTTGTCATGTTTGATGTTGGCTGGTAGGTAGTCAGGTTTGGTGTTGGCTGGTAGGTTGTCAGGTTTGGTACTGGCTGATAGGTTGTCAGGTTTGGTACTGGCTGGTAGGTTGTCAGGTTTGGTATTGGCTGGTAGGTTGTCAGGTTTGGTACTGGCTGGTAGGTTGTCAGGTTTGGTATTGGCTGGTAGGTTGTCAGGTTTGGTACTGGCTGGTAGGTTGTCAGTTTTGGTACTGGCTGGTAGGTTGTCAGGTTTGGTATTGGCTGGTAGGTTGTCAGGTTTGGTACTGGCTGGTAGATTGTCAGGTTCGGTGTTAGCTGGTAGGTTGTCAGGTTTGGTATTGGCTGGTAGGTTGTCAGGTTTGGTATTGGCTGGTAGATAGTCTGGTTTAGTGTTGGCTGGTAGGTTATCAGGTTTGGTATTGGTTGATAGGTAGTCAGGTTTGGTGTTGGATAGTCAATTGTCATGTTTGGTATTGGCTGGTAGGCAGTCAGGTTTGGTCTTGGCTCGTAGTTATGGGCTTGAATGTCAAAACTGGGGAAGTTCCTATCTGGAGTGTACTGGCAGGTGTTCATCGTTTGTAGAGGTTCCTTAACAAAGGTATGTGCTGTGGACAGTCCATCAAAGAATGGCGATTGGATCAGATGTCGTGGCAAAGTAATCGGCGTTGCGGACTACTGGCTGGGTGATAATGGCGATTCCCTTCAGAACCATTTAGCTGTGAGGAATTTCTGCCCTGACCAGCTGCTTCCCAGTTTGCTGTGGTGTCAGCTGGGAAGACTGAGACCACAAAGTCGTGTTTCATCCACTTGATGGATGCAACTCTGAGAGTGTAGCTCGAATTTTCTGACCAACTCTGCAGGAGTTTGTATGTCTCGGGCCTGTTTGACGCCAGGACATTATAAAAGTAGCCAAGTGTACAGCCCTGACATGCAGGCTCAGACCTGAATGGGATTGCGAAGCATATTCTTCATCCTCATCTCATCATCCATCACATAGAAAAATGTTTAAAATTCTGTGGACCTACGTGCCCTGCTTTCATGGTGACCACAGTTTCGATTACCCCTTCACGCCTATGCCCTTGGTTTGGTTCTGTCAGATCACTGGTATTGGCAAATTCATGAGAACCGTCGTTGGACAGACATGGTGGCGCGTTCCGAAGAGAGAGCGCACTCCTGCCTAAGCAAATGGAGTCGGCAGTAGGGGGCGTTACAGGGTTGTGTCCTGCACTTGTTGGCAGAAGCACCACTGAACACCATCGAATGACTCGTACAGCAGTGAAGTGTCTTTTCTGATGGATTGCCTCATGACGACTTGACATTGACTGCTTCCTGCAGATTGCACGTACCAGGGATGTAGCGGGATGTGACACGCTATGGCTGTGGACTGAACACCCGAATGAGTGGCGTGCATGCAGCGCGCTGAGGTGGTACGGAAAATCAATTAGAAAAAATGGTCATTGGTTGCAGACAGGGGTGGTAGTGATGTTCCAGATTTTCAATAAGGAAAATTCATGCAGCAATACGGTTGGTGCCGGAATTGCTTTTGTAGGCTGTCATCGGGATCACCAGCCAGCCTGTCGTCATGCTTCAGTGCTTCATGCTTATTCGTTCCACAGCTCTTGAAATCGTTGACAGAAATGGCAAGCCACGAAGCACCAGGGGATATTCCCCTCCTACTTTTCATGTATCATAATGCAGGTAGAAAAACCCATCCACCAACGTTGCCTATATTCAAGTGGAAAATTACCTGATACCACAGAGCCACTGTAGCCTATAGCCGTGCCATCCACGGCCACAAAGAGCCGCTGACGCGCAAGACAAGACTATCCACCTTTAAACATTTTTGGAGGGAAATCTACATTGCCCTGACCGTAAATTTTCATCTCGACGGCCTTCAGGAGCGATATGCCATTCGGGGCTGCCAGCACACATGGTGCTGCCATCTGGCAGAGTGGACACCAGTGTGATGTGACCACAGGATCAAAACAATAAAAGCTGTAACCGTCATTCCAGCGTTTGTGAGTGTGCGTGCATGTGTGTGTGTGTGTGTGTGTGTGTGTGTGTGTGCATCGTCAGTACAACCTTGAGTTAATCTGACAATAAATTGGTTTCAGTCAGTCCGTGTGAGTGTGCGCACATCTGTGTGTTTACTTTTGTGTTAGCTTGTTTTCAGTCTCCATCATGTACACTAGTGTCACTAAGTTATTTACGGGGAAACGTGGAATAAAGTGTGTTGATTGTCCACACAGGGTTACAGCACAATATATCCTGCTGATGCCAGAGCTGGTCGCCATGGTGTTGATAGTCATAGGGGTGATTGTGGTGGGGTATCTGTACTGGCGGAAAAAGGAGGCCAGCGCCTGGGTGGTTGAATCGCCGGCCTTCATTAACACTGCGTGCGGGAGAAGGTCATCTATGCGTGAGTGCTCCTGCCTGCTTTTCTAGCGGGCCGTACCCGTCTCTCTCCGCCACCCCCTCCTCAACTCCCAACCCCTCTCTGTCTCTCAGTTTCTGTCAGTCTCTGTCGTGGTGACACCAGTAAACTGGCTGAGGACCGTGCACAGTGGAGCGCCTTGACTGACTCGTGCGTCGCAAGACGCGGGAGCATCAAAGCTAAACTGTCTTTGTCTGTCTGTCTCTCTGTCTATTTATCTCTTTCTGTGTCTCTGTCTCTGCCCCCTCCCTCCCTCTCCATCTCTCTCTCTCTCTCTCTCTCTCTCTCGGGGGCACGAGAAAAATGGCGACGGTAAAGCTGTCTCCATGAGGAGTTCCGCCATATTTGAGTGGCTCGTGTGGTGAATTGTGTCAGAACAGTATAGCAGTGACAGCTAACTGAGTGGAGTGTACCACTGACCCATTCAGTGCAAAAAAATGATTGATTTGTCGTTGTGGCGGGCCAGAATCGGCATTTTTTGTGGCAGAGTGACAAGTGACAAACTGTGTCAACATTCATGTTCAGGGCGGGAAAGCGACGAAGTGTGTGTGTGACACTGTCAACCTGAAGTGTTATCGCTGCTATGCCATGGGTTTGGATGGTGTTTGACGTGATTCACCCTCTCCGTGAAATTGCGTACAAACTATGTATTGTGAAAAACAGGTTGTGACAAATTTCTGCAAGAGGTGATGAACAGAACAATGGTGGATATTTCCGACTTATTTGACGCAAGTCAATCTGAGAGACAAGGTCACTTTGACCTACATGTGCCTGGCGTCCTTGTGTCACCAACGTTTTTTTTTTTTTTTTTTTTTTCTTCTTTTGCTGCACAAATGCTGGTAAGTGGTGACATAGAGGAGAACCCAGGCCCCAGTTCTCATAAAAGCAGTGACGAAGAAAACATGGTCAACATAGTTCATATACCAACAAAAGACAGCAGTGCCATTTGCCCTGAAATTGCAGTGGAAATCCGTCAGCACTCAGAGAGCAACGAGAAGAATTTAAACAAACACAGAAACAGCAGTGAGAACAGGATTCAGTTATACGTAGCGAGCTGTTCAATAGTATAACAGAATTAGGAGCAATATCTGAGAAATGCAAAGAGATCAACGATCGCTGTGGCCAAGTGGCAGCAGAGCAAAACAGACTGTCAGCTGCTGTGAAGAGCATGTCTGGATCAACTGTACGACAGGAAGGCAGAGGGTAGGGAGGAGGCACCGAATTTGTCAGCAAAAGTAACAGATTAGAGATTAGGGGGAAGAAAATAATGAAAGTGGCGGAAGAGCTCTAAAGATAAAAGTTTTTCGAGACGAGGCAATCTGCGCTTCTTTAGCGTCCCCCTCAATGAGAACGAAGATTACGACACGTGTGCCCATGCATTGATGTCTTAAACAGGTCAGCGGATATAAAACATGGACAGAAGAAGACATTGTTCGTGCACATAGGGTAGGTCAGACAAAATCTGGTGATTCCAAAACAGTGATTGTGAAATTTCAACACTAAAAGAATATAGTGAATGTAAGTGAATGACTAGTTTGACAGTGAATGTGAAAAAAAGGGAAACAATGGTCCAAAGGTACTTGGAACAATACCAAAGAGCTAAATCGAAAAACGTTTAAAAAAAAAAAAAGAACAGTCTATGTTGATGAAAGAAAAGAATATACAACAATGGAAAGAGAGAAAAAAGGATTCGATGAGAAACGACTAGGTAAGAGAATCTGCTAACGACTCCAAATTATTCTGGCCAATAATTAGATGAGTTGTAGAAAACCAGTCAAATACAACGAAATAAAACTCAAAGCAGTGGTATGATTGCTTTTTCTAAGTATTCAATTGTGTTAACGACTTGAAGACTCAGAATATAGAGATGGACGATGAAGATCAATGCACATAAGAGCCATTATTTGATAATGAGATAACAAGAGATGACGTTATAAGCAGCATAAGTCATCTTAACTGTGGCAAAAGCACGGGATCGGATAAAGTAGTTTGTGAAATGTTCAGATGTACAAAGACAATCATTATTAATTTCATTTGTAAATCTGTTTAACTCGCTGTTCCAAAAAGGATCGTACCTATGGCATGGGTCAAAATCCATAAGAACCCCTCTTCACAAAAATGGATGTAGTAAAAATCCAGATAATTACCGAGGCGTTGCACTAACAAGTGTTTTAACCAAAAGCTATACCATTCTTTAAAAAAGATTAACTGCCTAGGCAGAGAAAGAGTAGGGGAAATAGAAGAACAAGCTGGTTTTCGATCCAGATAAACAACATAGACGACATTTTTACACATTGTATGCTTAAGTGCAGAAATATTCTTTTTAAAAAGACAAAATTGTATGTGTGCCTTTGTTGATTTCCGGAGAACTGTTGATTCTGTGAATAGGAATGTCTTGTGGAATATTTTAAGGAAAAATGGTGTTAATGGGAAGTTGTATGTAGCAGTGCGAGGAATGTATGATTCTGAACGTGCGTGTCTTTGTGAAAAAGGTACTTATTCAGACTATTTCGATTACCCACGTGGTGTGTGAAACCAGGATGTTTGCTCAGTCCCAAGTTGTTTGCATTTTTCTTCAATAAGCTTGTAATCATATTTCAGAAAATGGAAAGCATGGAATTCAGGTGTTACCAGGGCTACTGAGCTATTTTTAATGCCGTTTGCTGATGATGTTCTTCTTGCAGATATGCCAGTTGGTTTACAGAACTAACTGGACGCTTTGAATAGATAGACAACTGACAGTGAATCTGAGCAGGACTAATATAACAGTTTTAGAAAATGTATTAAGGACAACATGAAAGATAGTATTACGGCAGACCTGACGTTAAAATGACTAATAGTTACAAATATCTAGGGATGTTCTTCACGACGAAGTTACGCTTGAATAGACGCTGGCTGGAAATGTATAGGAAGGAAAAAGAGAGGAGTCATAGAGATAATGAGAATGAAAAGATTATATTCAGTGGGAGGGGCTTTTGTTTTGGAAACTGTTTGGTACCCAGATAGAGCCAATTCTGACATACGCTTCAGAGATATGGGGTCTGTTCAACACACCAATATGGAAAGAGTTCACACACATATTAAGTAAAGTGTATTTTGCATGTACAGTTACATGCATCGAACAAAATGCTTTATGGTGAGAATGGACGATTTCCTCTGTTTATGGGAACGTATGTCAAAGCAGTTAAATACAGTTATGATTAGTGTGACAGAGTGACTGAGTGTGGAAAATGAAGCAATGTTAGAGAGACGGGTTAGTTACCGCCAAGGACACAGACAGAGTGCAGAACTAGGTACAACGCATTTCGACCTCTTGGGTCTTCTTCAGGCGAAAAAACAAATACATTTAGGACAGTGAAAACGAAGAACGAGAAACCACACACACACAAAATTTGATCATGCAGCGAGCATGAGAAGATAAGTGGTTTCTCGTTCATCGTTTTCAGTGTCCTAAATGTCATTTGCTTTCGCCTGAAGAAGACCAAAGAGGTCGAAATGCATTGTGTCTTGTCCTGTACTCTGTCTGTATCCTTGGCGGTAACTACCCCTTTCTTTCTAATTTTTGGGTTAAGATTAGTTCAATTACCTACGACCAGAATCTGCAGTCAAGCATATAGAATGTTCTTACTACAACATAATTGGGAAAAATAACTGGGTTTTTTCTGTAAAGAAAATACTGACAGGAAATGATTTTGGTTTCGTTTGGCTTTATCAGGGAGTAGAAAATACTGCACAGTTTCTTTCGGAGAAAAAATTTGTCATGATTATTGCGCATAAATGGCATAAATACAACTTAAAATTTCAAACTAGAACACTGGGCCTCAATGCAAACAAAAAATGGATCGAAGCATCAGATAGTAAAGCATGCCCCATGTATTTGGGGAGAAACAACGATGAAGACGAAGTACATTTTAATTTTAATTGTCCTGCTTCTGCACCAAAAAAAAAAAATATTCGCAGTACATGCAGTTTTCAATGAGCCAGCTGCACAGAGAAAAGATCTCATCGCAATCCTTTCAAGTAGGAACGAAAAAAACATCATATCATTTGCAAAATATATAGCAGAAGCCAGTGATTTTGGGAGAAAGAATATAACAGTCTGTTGAGTTAGAATTTTGTGACGAAAGTTAAATCGACATTTGTTATTGATGGGTGCTTGGTGCGTGTGTGTCTGTGTGTCTGACTCTCCCAGAAATATGGATGAGTGCTCGTACTTTCCTACCACACACACCCACTCAACCGCACATAGCCAGGCAACACAACCGTAATTCTTTTCTTATTTTTCTATGCCGCCTGGGCCATCCAACACATACACGACATCATCATCAGTAAACATGCATAGGACACATGGCGTACACCCCAACTATAGGTGTACAATATTAATGTATATGTATATGTGGCGCACACAACAACAGTCTGTCACGGGCACTGTCTACATGGAGTCCACCCCAACTATGAGTATACAATATACGTTTCTGGTTCCTACTTCAGTCAGTTCTACAGGGTGCGGAGCTCAGGACAACAAGAGATCATAATATATATATATATATATATATATATATATATACATATATATAGCGCGCGCGCGTGTGTGTGTGTGTGTGTGGCGCACATACCAACAGTCTGCCATAGGCACTGTCTGGCCGAAGGGGGCGCAGTCTGCAAGTAGGGGTAGACGTAGGTGAAGAACTAAAGTCAACGCGACGACACTGCGACTGTCAGTAGCAGTAGTGACTTGCAAGTGACGACGGAACGATGCAGTGACGTCTCTGTCCACAAGAGAGTAGCCACTTCCTACACCACCACCACCACACCCCCCCCCCCCCCCCCCCCCCCACCCCCAACAAAAAAAAAAAAAAAAAAAAAAAAAATATATGATTCAGTCCGATCACACTGAAGTAGGACATTGCTGATTTTGAGGCATCAGCCTCCACTCCCAAGAGCTGAGGACGTGAAAAATCGAAGCTATTTGGTGCCTTGAACGGAGCCATCATCAATGAACTTTTTCAAAAAAAGTACAAGAAACGATCCTACCAGTATTCTGTGTTCGTCTGGACCTTGTCTTGTCTTCATCGTGCATCCGATCCCACAGCTACCACCATGTAACGATCTTCCAATTGTCAACACAGCACTCTGACTAGGTGCAGGCCATTTAATAACGTTGACAACTTGTACGTTACCCGCAATGCATGCCGGTCTATGTCATATGTAAATTTAGAACGACCCAGAAGTCGAACATGTAACACATCGCTACAGACTACTTCTCTCGCAGAGAGGCGCTGGCTCATCTGGCTTGTTGGGTCAATACTGGCATGCACCAGCCTCTCGCACAACCGGCACGGTGGAGATTGGGCATACACAACAGCCCCGGCCCCGAAGTAAGGACAACCAGTTCCCAAGGACACCAGGGTCAAACTCTACCTGGGGGAACTGAGAAAACTTCTTTGACTATCTTGCCTATTATCCATAGTCTTTTAATCACACTCACAGTTAATAATGGCTTCCTATTTTTATCGCAAACAGCACTTTATCTATAGCCAAAAATCGAAAAGAGACACTTTACTTCTTTCAAAATTACTATCTCAAAAGTTCAACACGCTGAGACGTCATCTTTCTTCAAAATCATAACCTTCGCGTTAGCGAGGAAAGACTACCATATAGACCTTGATAATGAGCGAAAGTATAATTCGTGTATCATTACCTTCTCTCATCTCGTTCATAAAAACAAAGCTTTTTGATCATTTCACAAGCTCATAACATAATGTTTAAAATTTTACAAGATCACTGCCTCTCAAGAGAAAACGTTTTCATTCATCTTTCTTCTTCTTCTTTTTTTTTTTTTTAATCAAAAGCAACTATTCCCCATTATCAGTATCCATCTCACATACATGACACAATCTTTGCGCATTCTCGTTTAACACCAGGTAGCTGTTTACTATACATCACATAACATAACGTAGCGTAAGCTGGCTTCAAATAACTCTCAACATGATTTCCATTCATTCCTATCCATCAGTAATAATTACATAAGAGAAAGTTTATTCATTACTGGTATCCATCAGCAAGACATACATATGAGAAAGGTTTCCATTTAACTCCTCACATCGGAATCTAGAATGATTTTCGTGTGGCATCCCACAGTATAAATCAAAGAAATTCACGAACACCATAAACAGCTTCCATTGCTCACCTCCGGAGCTCAACGTCGTAACCCTTTAGCAAAGAATAAACAACAACTTTGTTTTGCCCCTTTTTGAAACAATAATATCGTAACAATAATAAAGCATATGTCCTATTTCGATCACAGCATTCTTTCTCTTCTTCCTATCCGACGGAGGTTTAAACGATGATTAACTCCTACACCGTAGCGAATTAAAAGTATAGCAAAGCCATAAATGTTTTCTCTCTTTTCTTTTTAAAAACAAAAACCTTCACTGGCGCTGAGGAAGTTACAAACGCCTAACCGTGGGGAGAAACGATTTCGATTTAGACTCTCAATTTGTTAACTAACTCAACATACCTGGCTGTCGCAACAGCTGAACTGAGTCCCTCGTCGGCTGCACTGGGCAGGCGAACTAGCCGGAATTTCTTCTGAGACTGGTTGGCTACCCGCGCTCACTTGGCTTATACGGTGTACAGGTGAGCACCAATTAATCAACCTAACCAACCGGTTTTTCGGTAAACTCGCTCCGGTAAGCGGAGTTATTGTAAAAACTGTGATCGAAAAAAAAAATTAAAAAAACAAAAAAAAAAAAACCCACGGTCGTCACAATATTCTACACTTATTCTGTATTTTTTTCATGGCTTGATGGTCGAAGAAAATGGGATTACTGTGGCGTCGTGTGTGTGTGTGTGTGTGTGTGTGTGTGTGTGTTACAGTAATTGTAGCCCTCTTGTGAACGGGGCTTATTGCTAATGGCAATCAAGATTATGTCAGTGTCACTCTCTCTCTCTCTCTCTCTCTCTCTCTCTCTCTCTCTCTCTCTCTCTCTCTCTCTCTGTGTGTGTGTGTCCGTCCGTCCGTCTATCTCTCTCTCTATGTCTGTCTGTCTGTCTGTTTCTCTCTCTCTTTCTCTATCTGTCTGTCTGTCCGTCCGTCCGTCCTCCTCTCTCTCTCTCTCTCTCTCTCTCTCTCTCTCTCTCTCTCTCTCTGTCTCTGTCTCTTCCCCTTCGACCAGAACCAAGTAGGGCTGTTGACAATTCAATATTTACTTTTTTCGTTTTTTCTTTTTTTAATATTTTTCTTTCTTTCTTTTTTCCCTTGTTTACATCATTTTTTTTTTTTTTTTTTAATCTACCCGGTCCTTCATCATCTACCTATTGCTGTCTTATCTGGCTGTTACATGTACTTATGAGGCAAGTAGGCAGATTGCTTCTGTTGTTACTTGTTTGTTTTGCCGTGTACAACAACAATATAAAAATCAATTACCTGCAATGCGTCGAATATTTCTATGTGTTCGATATCTTTAAAATTCAAAGAACAGGAAGAAAATCCCGTTTGAATACTGACGGCCTTGCTTTTTTGTAGTAAGGGGATAGTGATTTTGAAACTGTTTGCTCGTTTGTGGCAATTGTTTCTTTCGATGCGATTCATTGTTGCTTCAGCTGTACTGAAATCTGTGTGCTTGTTTGGCTGTTCATGACTGGTGCGATGTTACCATCATTGAACTTGTATTATGGTTTTAGCAGGACTGAAATCTGCCAGGCTGGCTATGGCTGGTGTCTACTGTTTCCTTTATTGCATTTGCATTGTGGTTGCAGTGGTATTGGCATCTTTGTGCTGTTTGGCTGGCTGTGGCTGCTTTTCGCGGTCCTCCTCTTTGTGACGGGGGTTCCTCTGGATGCTGTCGTCTGCTCCGTTGTTCAGGATCCCAACTACGTGATTGTGGACGAGGTACTGATAATGAAATACGGGCCTGTCGCCGAGGATTGTGATCACATGATTCTGATCTGATCACATAACTTTGTTTTTTTTTTTTTGTCAGTAGTGTTTGGCGTCGTATATTTTCTGATAAAAGTGTTTGACGCCTTATATTTGTGTTTGTCAGTAGTTTTTGGCGTCCTGTATTTTCTGCTAAGAGTGTTTGACGTTTTGTAATTTGTGTTTGTCAGTGGTGTTTGGCGTCGTATATTTTCTGCTAAGAGTGTTTGACGCTTTGTATTTTATGTTTGTCAGTAGTGTTTGGCGTCCTGTATTTTCTGCTTAGAGTGTTTGACGCTTTGTATTTTGTGTTGGACAGTTACGTTCGGCGTCGTATATTTTCTGCTAAGAGTGTTTGACGCTTTGTATTTTGTGTTTGTCAGTAGTGTTTGGCGTCCTGTATTTTCTGCTAAGATTGTTTGACGTTTTGTATTTTGTGTTTGTCAGTAGTGTTTGGCGTCCTGTATTTTCTGCTAAGAGTCTTTGACGCTTTGTATTTTTGTGTTTGTCAGTTGTGTTTGGCGTCGTATATTTTCTGCTAAGAGTGTTTGACGCTTTGTATTTTTGTGTTTGTCAGTAGTGTTTGGCGTCCTGTATTTTCTGCTAAGAGTGTTTGACGTCTTGTATTTTCTGTTTGTCAGTAGTGTTTGCAACCTTATATTTTCCATTTGTCAAAAAGCAGTGTTTGACGTCGTGTTTTTCATGTTTGTCAACAAGTGTTTGGCGTCTTGTATTTTATCAATATGTTTTTCGGGTGTTTGGTGCTCTGCATTTTTATGTTTGTCAACAGCATTTGACATCTTGTATTTTATGTTTATCAACAGTGTTTAAAGTCCTGCATTTTCTGTTTGTCAACAGTGTTTAGTGTCCTGTCTTTTTGTTTTGTTTTGACAGTGTTTGACTCCGTGTGTTTTCGGTTCGATAACAGTGTTCGGTTTTTTTTTCTTGCTTTCTGTTTCCCGACCGTCTTTGGTGCTATGCTTTGGTTTTCGTTCGTCAGCAGATTTTGGCTTGTCTGATTTGTAAACGGTGTTTGGTGTTCCTTATTTTCTACTTGTCAAAAGTCTTTAATATGGATGTACGTGTATTTTCCGTTTGTCAACAGTCTTTGATGTCCTGCATTTACAGAGGGGCCCGGCTTTAAAGGGTTGAAGCATTTGCCTGCGCAGTTGCAATCCAAGTTCGAACTGCTTGTGCGGTCAATTTGATTTGGCTCAGAAACCCTCTCTGTTCATTCAGCAGTAAATGGGTACCTGATTCAGTTAAGGGAAGATTAAGGTCGGCGGAGGGAAGGGTAAGGACTCCGTCATGTATGATGCCATGCCCTGGAACCCCAGATTGCTTCATAGGCTTGGTTTTTGGTCTGCCAACTGCGTTTGGTATTGTGTTGTTTTGTGTTAAACGTTTGTTTAATCATCCTTACTTGTTCTTTTTATCATATAGATCGCCTCAAGTGTCTTTCTTTTTTTATCACATAGTGTTATTGCTTCCTGGTAGCCCCTTTGATTATGAGATTTGATTTCCTCTTGTTGTCATTTTGACTCGTGTGTGTGTGTGTGTGTGTGTGTGTGTGTGTGTGTGTGTGTGTGTGTGTGTGGTTTTATATATAGGACTGTTTGATAAAAACGAAAAAAAAAAAGAAGATTAGTGTGGGTGATCAAAAACATTTCCTGAACTGTGTATGTGGCAAGGATGGGAGTAGCGGTTTTATTCTGTTGCACGAATGAATGTGTTAAACATTTAGTTTTGTTCAAAACGCATGAATTATCTTAGTGCTCTTGATTTTTCGTGTGTCTTCTTCTTCTTCTGCGTACGCAGGCTGATACTCCTGCGGACACTCCCAATATGGACAGACAAGTATCAGTCCCATCTACCCAACAAAGGGAGTGTTGTGTGTATGACTGTTTTTCTTTTTTTTATCCCGCCATTAAGGCAGCCATACTCCATCTTCGGGGAAGGTGCATGCTATGTGTAACGTGTCATCCATACCAACGGCCAAACTGGCCTTCTCTTCGAAAGTTGGTGATGGGATTTTACGTGTGCAAGATGTTATGAGTGCGTTTCACACACGGAACCTCGGTTTATAGTCTCATTCGAAGGACTGTATGGGAAATGGAGTCAGAACTAATGATAACTCCGAGGGGAAAATCCCTCTGTACCGAAACCGCCCCGGCGGAGATTCGAACCTGCAACCTTGGATCTACCAACTGAGTTATTCCGGCCCCCTTCGTGTGTGTATTTTCCATCTACATAAAACAGTATATTTCTATCGTTAGTTTTTAATTTGATTATATCGCAAATCTTAAAGTTTTTGTATGCATTATATTTTTTTTATGGTGCTTTGAAACATATGATTGTGTTGAAGTATACTTTCTTGTAATTAAATTGAAACATGAAGCTGCACTGAAACTTAACAAAGCTTTGCACCTTTCCTCTCGCTATAGTCTGTTGCCTTTTCATTAAAGCAAATTGAACAGTTAGATGGCATCTGGCAGAAAAATTATCTCTATACCTCTCAAAGATAAATCATGAATCAAATAGCTGAAATCAATGATTACTTCATGTCTTGTGTTTCTTTCTATAGATTTTGATGCCTTGTGAACTGGTCTAGAATCAATGCCAAAAACGAAAAAAAAAAAGATTGAGAGTATATCTTTTCAGAACTCACGACATGAACTAGAGCCTAAAGAATTAATACAAGTACTGCCGTGAAAAATTGAAATGTTTGGTCGAAGATGGAAACATTTTTCAATGTTAATATCGTGCAGTGATAATGATAAATCTGTTTGCTTGTCGATCATAGATCCAGCGTTACATACTTGCAAATTATTAGTTCACGTCATTTGAATATAGAATTTGACTCACAGTAGGTGTATATTGTCAATCTTTTCTATATAGGAATAACAAATATCAAAGTTAGCCCTTTGATTTTCCAACTCGATGTTGGGGGAAAAAAAAAAAACTCTGATGTGTGAAGGATTTTTTAAAGATTTACTTAAAGTCTCTCATAAAATCAGAAGTGTTGCAAAAGTGACTTGAAATGAAATACGTTTGTCGGTGTCTGTATGATATCTCAGGCTGCAAGTCCCAGCGAATGTGTTTCTTATAAAGAATTGATTTTAAGCAACTTTGCTTGTAAAAACTTGTATACGAGTGTCTGTATGTGCGTGACCCTGGTAAACTTTAGCTTGGCATTTTTCTCAGCAAGTATAAGCATGAACGTGATCAATTTGACAGAACAGAAGACATTTTAAGACCCGTCCACTAATTTCATGTATAAAGAATTTACCCAATCGTAACGGAAGTTACTTTGCAATTAACATTAACAGCCAATATTACAAAATTGTCCTTTTATTAGACATCACAACATTACAAGACATCAACATTACAATTACTAGTGTAAACTGATAACAGACACGTGAAATGATATTTTATGCAAAAAGTGTGCCAAATATGTCATTTTTAACAAACGGAGACGGAGATGTACAAAAGGAGTAAAGATAAAACTAAGGGACTACCGTAAAGCCTCATGCTTATTATGTCAAATTGCTGATACTTTCTGAATGTGTAGTAGACATGTTACTTGGAAATATCATAAAATGAATCAAACTGATTGTAAGAAATCTAGCTAGAACGATGGAATGTGGCCCTTGGACGATGGAATGTGGCCCTAGGACGATTGAATGTGGCCCTAGGACGACAATATGCTGTACTAGGACGATGGAGTGTAGTCCTTGGACGATGGAATGTGGCCCTAGGACGATGGAATGTGACCCTAGGACGACGGTATGTTGTACTAGGACGAGGGGATGTGGTACTAGGACGATCGAATGTGGCCCTAGAATGATGGAATGTGGCCCTAGGACGATGGTATGTTGTACTAGGACGATGGAATGTGGTACTAGGACTATGGAATGTGGTACTAGGACGACGGAAGGTGGCCCTTGCACGATGAAATGTGGCCCTATGACGACAGTATGTTGTACTAAGACGGTAAAATGTGGCCTTAGGACGATGGAATGTGGCCCTTGGGCGATGGAATGGCCCATGGACGACTGAATGTGGCCCTTGGACGATGGGAATGTGGCCCTTGGACGACGGTACGTTGTACTAGGACAATGATATGTGGCCCTAGGACGACGGAATGTGGCCCTTGGACGAGGGAATGTGGCCCTTGGACGAACGAATGTTGCCTTAGAACGACAGTCTGTTGTACTAGGACAATGGAATGTGGTTCTAGGATGATGGAATGTGGCACTGGAACGATGGTATGTGGTACTATGACGATAGAATATGGCCCTAGGACGATGGAATGTGGCCCTGAGACAATGGAATGTGGTACTAGGGCGATGGAATGTGGCCCTAGGACGATGGAATGTGGCCTTGGAACGATTGAATGTGACCCTAGGACGATGGACTGTGGCCCCAGGACGATGGAATGTGGTCTGGAATGGTGGAATGTGGCCCTGGCAAATTGAATGTGGCCTTTCAGACGATGGAATGTGGTCGATGAAATGTCCAAGGACGACGGAATGTGGTACTAGGATGATGGAATGTGACCCTGGGACGATGGTATGTGGTACTATGACAACAGAAATAGTCCCTAGGACGATGGAATGTGGCCCTAAGACAATGGAATGTAGCGCTGGGACGGTGGTATGTGGTACTATGACGATAGAACACGGCTTAGGACCATGGAGTGTGGCCCTAAGACAATGGAAATGTGACACTAGAACGACGGAATGCGGCCCTAGGACAATGGAATGTGACCCTGGAACGATTGAATGTGACGCTAGGACGATGGAATGTGGCCCTAGAACGATGGAACGTGATCCTGAAACGACGGAATGTGGCCCTCACACAATTGAATGTGGCCTTGGGACGATGGAATGTTGGCGATGGAATGTGGCCCTGGGACAATGGAATGTGGCTGTTGGACGACGGAATGTGGCCCTTGGATGATGGTATGTGGCTCTAGGATGATGGAATACGGGCCCTGGGATGATGGCGTATGGTCTAGGACGATGGAATGTGCCCCTTGGACGATGGAATGTGGCTGATGGAATGTAGCTGATGGAATGTGGCCCTAGGACGATGGAATGTGGCCCTAGGACAATGGAATGTGGCCCTGAAACGATTGAATGTGGCCCTAGGACGATGGAATGTGGCCCTGGAACGATGGAATGTGGCCCTGGAACAATGGAATGTGACCCTGGAACGATGGAATGTGGCCCTGGGATGATGGAATGTGGAGATAGAAATGTGTGCCTGGGATGATGGAATGTGGCCCTAGGACGATGGAAAGTGGCACTAGGATGATGGAATGTGGCCCTGGGACGATGGTATGTGATACTAGGACGATAGAATACGGCCCTCGGACAATGCAATGTGGTACTACAACAACTGAATGCGGCCCTAGAATGATGGAATATGGCCCTGGAACGTTTGAATGTGGTACTAGGACGATGGAATGTGGCCCTAGGACAATGGAATGTGGCTGATGGAATATGGTCCTAGGACGATGGAATGTCGCTGATGATGGAATGTGGCCCTAGGACGATCGAATATGGCCCTAGGACGATGGAATGTGGCACTGGGACAATGAAGTGTGGTCCTAGGCTGATGGAATGTGGCCTTAGGACGATGGAATGTGCCTCTAGGACGATGGAATATGGCCCTGGGGCGATGGAAGGTGGCCCTTGGACGATGGTATGTGGCCCTAGGATGATGGCATGTGGCCCTAGGACGATGGAGAGAGGTCCTAGGACGATAGAATGTGGCCCTGGAATGATTGAATGTGGACCTAGGAAGATTGAATGTGGCCCTGGAATGATGGAATGTGGCCCTGGGACAATGGAATGGGGCCCAGGAATGATGGAATGTGGCCGATGGAATGTGGCCCTAGGACGATGGAATGTGGCCGATGGAATTGTGTCCTGGAACGATGGAACGTTGCCCTTGGATGATGGAATATGGCCCTGCGACGATGGAATGTGGCCGATGGAATGTGGCCCTGGAACGATGGAATGTGGCCCTGGGATGATGGAATGTGGCTGATGGAATGTGGCCCTAGGACGATGGAATATGGCTCTAGAATGGTGGAATGTGGTCGACGAAATGTGGCCCTGGAATAATGGAATACGGACCTGGAACGATGGACTGTGGTCCTGGGATGAGGGAATGTGGCCCTGGGACGATGGAATGTGGCCCTAGGAACATGGCCGATGGAATTTGGCCCTAGGATGATGGAATGTGGCCTTGGGACGATGAAACGTGGCCGATAGAACGTGGCCCTAGAATGATGGAATGTGGCCGATGGCCCTAGGACGATGGAATGTGGCCATAGGATGATGGAATGTGGCACTAGGACGATGGAACGTGGCCCTAGAATGATGGAATGTGGCTGATGGGAACGTGGTCCTAAGACGATTCTGTTGAATGCTGGTGTCGAACCGGACCTAAGAAAGGATCTGGGATTTGTTAGATCCCGGCGGATGTCGGAGCTCTTCCGAGCGCTGTGTTAGTTGTCCTTGTTTTTACAGGACAGATCAAAGCCCTGACAGGGCGTCGTATGGTTGGCTACACTACAGTGAAATTGAAATTAAAAAACTTTGGTGGTGGTGGTGGTGTGTGTGTGTGTGTGTGTGTGTGTGTGTGTGTAGCTAATTGAAAAACGCGACCAACTTGGATCTCACCCTGGAAAGACCTGGCTGGCCGAATATGTCCTGCCTATCCCCACCTCGGAGGCTACAATTGGTAGCATTTTCAAGTACATGACATCTTTCTCTCTTTCTCTCTGTCTCTGTGTCTCTCTTTCTCTCTCTCTCTCTCTCTCTCTCTCTCTCTCTCTCTCTCTCTCTCTCTCTCTCTCTCTCTCTCTCTCTCTCTCTCAGCTTCTCTCTTCTTCTTCTCCTGTCTGTCTGTCTGTTGTCTGTCTGTCTGTGTCTGTCTGTCTGTCTGTCTCTCTCTCTCTCTCTCTCTCTCTCTCTCTCTCTCTCTCTCTCTCTCTCTCTCTCTCTCTCTCCTTTTCCCTCGTTGTCGTTGTCTTTCTCTTTATTTTAAACACGCATACAGATGCACGCACGCGCAAGCACGCACGCACACACGCACGCACGCGCGCGCATACACACACACGCTCACACACACACACACACACACATGTGCACGTATACACACACGTGCGCGCACACAGGCGTGCACACACACACACACACACACACACACACACACACACACACACACACACACACACACACACACACACTTACTTATCTACACACACACGCACACGCACATTTTCTTTTACACACACACACACACACACACACACACACACACACACACACACACACACACACACACACACACACACACACACACACACACACACACACACACACGCACGCACGTACGCACGCGCGCGCACACACTTATACACACACACACTCTCTCTCTCTCTCTCTCTCTCTCTCTCTCTCTCTCTCTCTCTCTCTCTCTCTCTCTCTCTCTCTCACACACACACACACACACACACACACACACACACACACATAGAACCCTGCTTGGCTTTGTCAACTGTTCCAGAGACTGCCGGGATAACAAGACTCTGTTCAAAGCTGTGCAGCTGGACAAGCACCCTTTAGCCAACTTCACCGCACTCATTCAGTTCTTTGATGTGAGTGTAACTAGACTCATTCACGAGGCATTTTTGACCATATCTATAACTTGACCTAGCTCACTGTATTTATGAACGCGAGTGCAGCTTGACCTATTTCCGGAGTTCTTTGATGAAAGCGTAACTTTGTTCTTTGACGTGAATATTACGTGACTTAATTCACTGCATTCTTTGTTGTGTCTGTAACATGACCTAAGTTATTGCTAATTGCAAAGTGAGGCGACTGCAGGCGGAAATCTAAGTGAATCTTTAAAAGTGTATGTAACAACTTCGCCAAACAACATGGACAATCGAATCACAATACAAAACACGATGCGTTTCGACCTCATAGGTCTTCTTCAGGCAAGATAAACAACACTCAGAGCAATGAAAAAGAACGAGCAATCAGTTGATTCAACGCCCATCTTTTTGACACGATAAGTGATTGCTCGTTCTTCATTTTCGTTGTCCAGAGTGCTGTTTTATCTTGCCTGAAGAACACCAAAGAGGTCCAAGTGCGTCATGTTTTGTCTTGTGATTCGTTTGACCATGTTGTTTGGCGGAGTTATTACAAACACTTTTTAAGATCAGCTAAGTTATTGCGTTTCTTTGACGTACATATAACTTGACCTAAGTTATTGGGGTTCTTTAACGTTTTGTAATTTGACCTAACTTACTACGTTCTTTGTCATGTTTGTAACTTAGTTCCTAGTTACTGCATTCTTGGACAAGAGTGTAGTTTGATCGAACATGCAGAAACGGTTAATCTCTTGTCAGTGTTGTGTATTCGCGGTGTTGCAGAAACTAAACACCTGCTGTTCGCATTTGGTGTATCGGTGGTGGTGTTGCAGAAACTGAACAGTTTCAGTCAGTGTTGTGTTAGTGTTATCGCAGAAACTACAGATCTCCTATCATTTTCGTGTGCTTATCTTGTTACAGAAGCTGAACGCTTTCAGTTGGCGTTGTGTTTTATTGTTGTGGAAACTGACATTTTCTCCCATCAGTGTTCTGTGTTGGTGTTGTTGCAGAAACTGAACATGTCCTGTCAGTGTTGTGCGTGTTGGTGTTGTCGCAGAAACTGAACATGTCCTGTCAGTGTTGTGCGTGTTGCTGTTGTGTCGCAGAAACTAAACATGTCCTGTCAGTGTAGGGTAGTGGTGGTGTTTGCAGAAACTGAACATGTCCTGTCAGTGTAGGGTGGTGGTGGTGTTGCAGAAACTGAACATGTCCTGTCAGTGTAGGGTGGTGGTGGTGTGTTGCAGAAACTGAACATGTCCTGTCAGTGTAGGGTGGTGGTGGTGTTGCAGAAACTGAACATGTCCTGTCAGTGTAGGGTGGTGGTGGTGGTGTTGCAAAAACTGAACATGTCCTGTCAGTGTTGTACGTGTTGGTGGTGTTGTTGCAGAAACTGAACATCTCCTGTCAGTGTTGTGTGGTGGTGGTGTTGCAGAAACTGAGTATGTCCTGTCAGTGTTGTGCGTGTCGGTGTTGTGCAGAAACTAAGCATTTCCTATCACTGTTTTGTATGTTGGTGTTGTTGCAAAAACTTAATATGTCCAGTCAGTGTTGTGTGGGGGTGTTGTTGCAGAACTGAACATCTCCTGTCAGTGTTGTGTGGTGGCGTTGTTGCAGAAACTGAACATCTCCTGTCAGTGTTGTGTGGTGGCGTTGTTGCAGAAACTGAACATCTCCTGTCAGTGTTGTATGGTGGTGTTGTTGCAGAAACTGAACATCTCCTGTCAGTGTTGTATGGTGGGTGTTGTTGCAGAAACTGAACATCTCCTGTCAGTGTTGTATGGTGGTGGGTTTGCAGAAACTGAACATCTCCTGTCAGTGCTGTGTGTGGTGGTGGTGGTGTTGCAGAAACTGAACATCTCCTGTTAGTGCAGAAACTGAACATCTCCTGTTAGTGTTGTGTGTTAGTGTTGTGTTTTGTCATTGAAACTGAACATCTTCTGTCACTTTGTGTGTGGTGGTGGTACAATACACACACACACACACACACACACACACACACACACACACACACACACACACACACACACACACACATGAGAAACCTGAACATTTACTGTCAGTATCATGGATTCTTTGATGTTGTTGTTGTTTTTGTTGTTCTTTATTTTTGTAGAAACTGAACATCTGTCAGTGTTGTGTGCGTTGGTGATCGTGTTGCAGAAACTAAACATTTCCTGTCAGTATTATGATGGCGGTTGTTGATGGTAATGTGAAAAACGAACATTTCCTATTAGTAGTTTGTGTGTATATGATAACATTTCAGAAACTAAACATTTTCAATCAGTGTTTTGTGTATTAATGGGTGTTGCAAAACTGGACATTTCCCGTCAGTATTGCCGTGTATTGGTAGTGTTACAGAAACTGAACGTCTTCTGTCAGTATTGTGGGTATTGGTGGTGTTGCAGAAACTGAACGTCTTCTGTCAGCATTGTGTATTGGTGATATTGCAGAAACTGAACGTCTTCTGTAAGTATTGTATGTATTGGTGGTGTGTTTGCAGAAACGAACGTCTTCTATCAGTATTGTGTGTATTGGTAGTGTTGCAGAAAACTGAACGTCTTCTGTAAGTATTGTGTATTGGTGGTGTTGCAGAAACTGGACGTCTTCTGTCAGTATTGTGTATTGGTGGTGTTGCAGAAACTGAACGTCTTCTGTAAGTATTGTGTGTACTGGTGGTTTGCAGAAACTGAACGTCTTCTATCAGTATTGTGTGTATTGGTAGTGTTGCAGAAACTGAACGTCTTCTGTAAGTATTGTGTATTGGTGGTGTTGCAGAAACCCAACGTGTTCTGTCAAATTTTGTATATATTGGTGGTGTTGCAGAAACTAAACGTATTCTGTCAATATAGTGTGTAATGGTAGTGTTGCAGAGACTGAACGTGTTCTGTCAGTTTTGTGTGTGTTGGTGGTGTTGCAGAAACTGAACATCTGTCGATGTTGTGTGCATTGGGGATGTCCCAGAAATTGGGCATCCATGGTCAGTGTTTTAAACAAACATTTCTTGTCTGTATGTTGTGTACTGATGGTGTTGCAGAATCTGAATGTCTCCTCTCTCATCTCGTCATAAACGTGACGGTAGGTAGGACCAACCTGTTGTCCGGAACTGTTAACAGATACCTCAATCTCGTCACCACTGTTGGAATCAAATCCCGCTTGCCGACCTCAGACAGGTACTCTAGTTTGGCATCCCTCCCACTTTGCTCCCTCCTCCCCCTGTCTCTCTCTCTCTCTCTCTCTCTCTCTCTCTCTCTCTCTCTCTCTCTCTCTGTGTCCATCTGACTCCATCCGTCCGTCCGTCCATCTGTCTATCTGTCTGTCTGTGTCTCTCTCTCTCTCGTCTCTCTCTCTCTCTCTCTCTCTCTCTCTCTCTCTGGAGTTGCTGAACTGTATTCATTCGGTACAGTTGTGCATTTATTTAGCTCCAACAAGTTGCTTAATTAATTTGTGTTGTAGCTGAGTATTGATCCCAGATTTTTCATAGAGGTCTGTGTGGTGCCATGCTATCTGGACATCTTGATTTCCCGCATGTTGGGGTTCCTTTGTGCTGGCATTGTGGCTTTTATGTTGAAAGGGCCAGAAATCGAGCCACCACGAGAGGAAAAAAAAAACCCAGTGAGACTCATGACTGGTGGACAGTCTCATGTTTTGTCCTGTGCTGATGCTCTTGTTCTGGGGTAAGTTTTCTTATTGCAGTAGGGTGATGTGGAGCAGAGCCCAGGATCACAGAAGGATTTTCCTGCGACAGTCTGACAAGTGGTGACCGCAGGGACTGTGGGGACAAGCCCCATACTTCAACCAGCACACTAGGAGCTTCGCCAGCTATCCAACATCTCACAAATCTGAATTTGATGTCCGTGGTTCAAACTTTGACGAAGTTCCATGAGATGTAAGGCGACATGAAGGATTTGCAGGATGGATACACTGCCCTGCATGGAGAATTGAAATCCCTGAGACAGAGGTGACGAAGCTGCATCGGGAAAATAAAGACCTCCAAAACTGCAATGACATCATGAAGAGGAGAGTGGATTCTTTGGAACGGAAAACTGATGATTTGAAGGCCGATTAGAACAGAACAACTTGATTTTTCACTAACGTGCTTGAAAACAAAATGAAACTCTGCAGGAGTGTGAAGCTGTGAGCCATGACCTGATGACAGGCAAGTTGGAGCTTGCTGGACATTTCTCTTCGGACTGTGTGCACCACCTGAATTCGAGGCCCCAACCCTCCAGTGATTGTTTGCTGCATGTCTTTTCAGGACAAAGAAAGGATTCTGAAAGTAAGATATCAAGTGTAATGGTTCACAGGTGTTTATAGGTGAGGGACTTTTCTTTTAGAGAGAGGTGAGGAAATTACCGCCTCACAAAAGAAACCGCCTCACAAAGAAAGCCAGACATGAAGGATAGCGTGCAACAGTGGTCTTTGATCACATGCGTGTTGAAAACAAGAGGTACGGTCTTGATGGTGGGGATGGATCTAGCCTCAGGGAAAATTGTATAAGGGGAGGCCGCCCTGCCGTGACACCCGTTGCGTTCTCTGGTGCAGGCAAACTTCTCGTGCAGAGCAGATTGTGTGCAACACTGACAGTGATCCGACCCCAATGAGCGAACAATCTACCTGTGCGACACTGACAGTGACCCGACCCCAATGAGCGAACAATCTACCTGTGACACTGTAAACTTTAGTTCCATGGTGGCTCGGGGGATGAATGTTTCTGCTTAGAGAAGGGAATAATTGCAAACATCAGCTTTTAGGTGATATCCTTTTTGAACCTGATGTGATTTGTCTTAATGACAGTTGAACAATTAACATGGATCGTGTTGTGTCGGATTATGTCTTTACTCGACCAGAAAACAGGGATGCTTTATATTTAGAATGGAGACAGTTTTAAACGGAAGCGCATGGCACGCTGAGGATAAAGACAGGGGACTGACTCAAAAGAATAATTGTAAGAAAGATGAGTGATTAACCAGCTGCCATGGCGAAGTGGTTACCATCGCGGACTCTCAGCTGGGGAGGTCGTGACTTTGAATCCCATCAGAGTCATGTGGATTTTTCTGCCCCAACCGGCTCCCACCCAGAGTTGAGTTTGCTACAGACTCAGTTGGGAAGACTGGGACCACACAGTCGAGTTTCTTCCACTTAATGGATGCATTTCTGAGAGTGTTGCTCAAATTTCCTGACCAATACTGCAGGTGCCTGTATCTCTCGGGCCTGGTTGACGCCAGGATATATAATGAAAGGAAGCGTAGAGTACAGCCCTATCATGTAGTCTCAGACTGAAATGGAAATCCATAGCATCATCTTAATCATCCTCATTCTCATCAATCAGCCCTCATGCTCTGCTCTCATGGTGACCTCAGTTTCGATGTCCTCTCCACGTTTGTGGCCTTGGTTTGGTTCCATCGGGGTCACCAGTATTTGGCGAGTCGTGGGCTGTCGTTGGACGGACGTGGTGGCACCCTCCAGAGGGAGAGCTCACTCACACTGGCTTCATGACTAAGTAATTACTGTTGTTAGTATGGGCTTAGTAGTGGGGTCCTGCGTATGTTAGATTAGAACAGGCACCACTGAACACCACCAAAGTGACTCGGCAGCAGTGCAGTGTCTCCTCCGATGGGGTTGCCTCTTCACGACTTTACATTGACTGCTCCCTGTGGATTGCCAGTGCCGGGGTTGCGGCGGGGCCGACTGGGCTGTGGCTGTGGACAGGGTGTCGGAATGCGCGGCGTGAGTGCACTGCCTCTGAGGTGGTGCAGTGGTTGGAACAGCACCCCCGTCTCCCCCCCCCCCCCCCCCCCCCCCCCCCCCCCCCCCCCCCCCCCCCCCCCCCCCCCCCCCCCCCCCCCCCTCCCCCCCCCCCCCCCCCCCCCCCCCCCCCCCCCCCCCGAAAAAAAAAAACACAAAAAAAAACAACAAACAAACAAAAATGAGTGATTACTTCGTTTTTGGTGATCTTAATGGGCATTGATAAATCAGTCTATGAACACGAAAGTGGTGATGAAAATTGTAATGAAAGTACTCCTGCTTTGCATCTTAATGAAATAATGTAAATAAAAGATATTCAAATTCTTTTATGTCTTTGCATTGGAATTTAAATGGAATTCTTTCAGAAATTCACAATTAAGATCTTCTTTCATAATTGTTTAATTTTGAGTTAATTTGTCTTATTGAAACTTTTGTGTAAAATCTTGAATTTAACGTGTTTACAGGTTAAATTGTGTTTCAAAAACCTGCTATCAAGTTTTCAAGTCAAGGCAGACGTTCAGGGACTTGTTATGTCTGATTTAGAATGATTTTGTGCCTTATGTTAGAGAGCTCCAAATGAATTGTTCTCATGCTTTTTGTGTTATGATTGACAAGACTTGTTTGGTTTAACACAGGAAGAGTATTATGCTTGTTCATATGTGCCGACTAAGGGTTTTTCATAATATGCTAATTTTGATGATGACAGTGATAATCTTTCTCTTGAAAAATGTCTTACTAATTGTATGCTTGATTTTGAATGATGTACATGTAGTCTTGTCTGTAGATCTGAACTGTAGAACAGCTAATGTTTCTCAAGATATTTTTACATCCATGATACTAATAATATTGAGTTTAGTTGTTGTTCTGATTTTTAAGCAAGAAAATAATCCGACAATGTACTCAATAATTATGGAAAATGTTTGTAAGATATGTGTACCTTGCTGGGAATGAACATACTAAACGGAGTATGTAAACGGTGATCTTGATGGCACTATATGCATATTACAGAATCAGGGTATAGTGTGAACGACTATTTTCTGATTTCTCGAGATTTACTATCAGTTGTTTTGTCTTGTAATTTAATTGTATCAGAGAGATTGGAATCTGACCATTTACCTGTCGAAATTTCATTTTGGAATGCCTAATCTTATTACTGTGTGTTTGAGTGTTAAAAATAATTGTTAGGTTATTGAAATGTTTATATGGAACCCTTCTTTGAAACAAACTTACGTCCATACAATGCAGTCGGTCAAAGAATTATCACTACTTGATGGTGCTCTAAATATGATTGATCGTGATTGTCATGAGGCTTTGAATGTGTTTCTTGCATCATTTAAAACTTACGCTGGTTGTCAGAAAAAGCGAACGTGTTTGAACAAAATGAATGAAAAAAAGAGACTAGCATGTTGAAGAATATGAAATAGGTAAATCAAAAGCTGAAGGATTGCTGAGAGCATTTCTGCGGACTAACGATGCTGCCGATCGCGTTGCTTACTGTATAGCCTGGACAGAATGTAAAAATCATCTAAGAGTAAAAGAAAAACAACATAATGACTCATTGCTTGGATCGCTAGTTGCATCACTTGATGATCAAAAAAGTTTTGGAGAATGTGCATAGAGTTCCCTTTAAAAGAAAACAATCATATAACAACTTGACAATGGTTGACTGGTATAATCTTTTTGAAAATTACTGGAAACAAATTTAAATTCTTGTATAACTGATGACGACGATGATGATACTAACGACACTAGTGATACAAATGATGCTAATAACGAGCATGACGATGACGGTTTCATGAACCGCCCAATATCTAGAGAAGAAGTGTTAGTCGTGATTAGGAAGTAAAAGAATGGTACATTGGCTGGTCAAGACGGAATCATTGAGAGATGTTAAAGCAAACTGGGGGTCGCGTTATTGACTTCTTTGTTAAACCTTTTAATACTTACTTTGATAAAGGTACGTTCCCAGACAATTTGACAAAAAAAGTATTCTACCTTTTTTTTTAAAAAGGTGATAAAGACGATCCTAATAATTACAGAGGGATATCACTATCAGATACAAGCAGTAAACTTTATAGTGCTATTACTAACAACAGAATTCAGGAATGTATTGACTTGCATGATATTACTGAAGAACATCTAGTGGCGCTCAAAAGAGGCTACTCTGCCATTGATCATATGTACACATTATTAGCTTCACTACAAAAGCAGTTTTGTCTTAACCGCAAACTATGTTGCATTTTATTGATTTTGAAAAAAAAGCTTTTGACTCTAGTGAAAAAAAACAGTTGTGGCCTATTCTTTTGGAAAATAGTATCAAAGGGAAACTTTTCCGATGTGTCTACAGCAAGTATATTACAGCCAGGACTAGAGTTCATTCTGGCTCAAAACTGACAGGCTATATGAAATGTACCCAAGGGGTGAAAAACAGGCGACATGACTAGTCGAGTGTTATTCACAATTATGGTGCTACATTTCCGTATGATTACTTTGAATTATTTATATTACTTTCTGCAGTTGATGTGGCTTTCATGTCTGAAACAATAGTTGAGTTACAGAAACAACTAAACAGCCTACATAGAGCGGCATCACGATTCTCTCTAACATTGAATATGAATAAAAGTGATACAGTCGTTTATCAGAAAGGTAGAGACTTAGCACCAAGAGAACATTGGACTTACCAAGGAGATTTGATCTAACCTTCTTGGGACTTACGATGGAATCCCTATGCCCATGCTTATTATGTTTATGAGTATTCAGGCGTTCATTTTTAAAAAATATTAAGTTTTACTGTGTCGTGTTAAATGTTTTTCAGCAAAGTCAAACATCTGATGTTATGTATATTGCGAAAACTTTTCAAATTAAACCGTAATTCCCTTGTTTTATATCTAAAATTATTTGGCACACAAGGACAACCAACTGTTCAATATGGAGCTGAAATGTGGGGACTAAGTAGTGCAGCTCAACACTGTGAAAAGGTACTCCTGTTTGTTCTTAGAAAGTTCCTAGGAGTTCAAATGCAAACACCAAATGAATTGATTTATGGACAGACAAATAGATATCCCATTTACAGAAATTCTGCAGTCAGGTTTGTGCGATACTGGCTAAGGTTGACATGATTACCACGAAAAGCACATTGTACATTGTTTGATTTGGATTCTTGTGACAAAACTAATTGGGTATCTGATATCATTGTAATTTGTATTTGTTTGGTTGTGGGTATGTATTGCTACGTGTTTTCTCTTGTGATTCGTTTTTTTTTTTTTCATGTTTGACGAATATAGTATTTCGAAAAACATTGTCAGATTTGTTTTCATTTCTGCCTGCAGTCACCTCATTTTGCAACTAAATCAAGGCGTTTAGGGGGTAAATCAGTTCCTTACTGCATTTAAGGAAAAGTTGGTTATCTGCATATGGCAAGAATTGGATGTTCATATTAACAGTGATAGATTCAGTTTGTATAACACTTTTTGCACAATAACTGGTGATGAAATGCATTTAGATCTAGACAGACATCTGAAAATCATTACAATAAAATTCAGACTAGGCATTTCAGAAATTGCTTTCCATAAGTTTTGGTACAAACAACTCGTACATGTTAATTTAACTTGCCATTGTGTAAACAAGCGATAGAAGACGAGGTACATTTTGTTTTGTGCTGTCCTGTTCTAAATGATTTAAGGCTAAGATATATATATACATTTAAAGTACAATAAATATCCAAAGTTTTTTTGTCTTGTTTACTTTTAGCGTCAAATAATGGGGGGAAACAACTAAAAATCCGTCCATTTATCTATGTAAAGCTTTCAAGCTACGTTCTGTGTTTCTGTTCTGTTTTTTTTTTTAATATATTAAGCTTGATCGTTTATATTGCATTACATTTTTTTGAACGATTGTTCTGTTGCACCCCTTCAGGAGGGGCAATGGCCTATTAATTAATAAACTATCTCTATCCCCCCCCCCCCCCCCCCCCCCACCACTCTCTGTGAATCTGTTTTTTTTTCTGTCTCTGTCTCTGTCTCTGTCTGTCTGTCTGTCTGTCTCTCTCTCTCTCTCTCTCTCTCTCTCTCTCTCTCTCTCTCTCTGTTACGCTGTCTGTCTGTCTTTCAGTCTGTCTGTCTCTTTGTCTCTCTCTCTCACTCATTCGCTCTCCCCCTGTTGTCTGTGCTTTCCCTCTCTCACTCTCTCTTCTCCCTGTTGTCTGTGCTTTTCCATCTGATCTTCTCTTCATGATGTTACAAACGTAGGGGAAATCAGTTTTATTTCAGCGCATAACTCGGTTTGCATTCTAACTTTGGCACTTTGATGTTTAGGCGTTTGAAGGTCTGTTTTTTCACTTGTTCGCAGCTATGATGTGGTGTCTGTGGTCGGCTGGACGATAGTATCATGACTTTGACTTTTGACTTGACTAGGAATGTAATCCGTCTCTTACGTTTTGTTCTGCGTCTTTCTCTGAGCTTCATTATTCCATTCGTCTCTATGGCTTTCTCCTTCTGTCTGCACAAACCGAAGTGTTGTGATCACGAGAGGACGTAGACCGCGCATTTCTGATGTTTACGTCTTATGTGCCGTGGACTCAGACTGTCCTACCATTCCGTGTTAGACAGAGCCGTGGTTTGATTGCTATGCCAGGTGCAGCAACTCAGTTCTGTACACTATTTGTTTCTTGCCAGTTCACACCAGCTTCACATTCGAAAGACCCAAAGGAAAGCTAGCCAGATGCATCCCCATGTTGTCACTTTCTAGCTCTTTACACGCTGTTATATTTGAATCACTGCCGTCCTCCTACCTGTTTTGGGAAGGGTGGGGAGGTTCTTTTTCCATCAGTTCCCGGACATTGAGAGCAATCTTGACTTGGTCCTCCTTTAAGCAGTGATACCGTGATGCAGACACGATTTTAGCAGCGCAGCACACGTCATGGAACAGTTATCATGCTGAGTACAAGTTTCAGTTCATCAAGATGTCACTGCGCGCGGACTAGTACATATACGCTACTAGCGCTTACGCGCTTCGACCCCGTCTCGTCCCGGGGAGTTGTCTGTCTTGTAGCGTTCCGATGTCCAGATTTGCGTGTGTGGACGCAAATTGCGTCACGATGCAATGCGTCACGTGATCGTCGACCCAACGTTGCTGTTTGTAGGACACCAAGGATATACTTGATACCAAATTTGGTGGCGATCGGCCTAAATCTGTGGTCGCGTATAATCGAACAGATAGATAGACAAACTGAGCTTTATATATAATAGATACCACATCCGCCAAGTTTCGAGACCACACTGCGCATGATTTAAAGCTGATGGATAAATGAATAAATGACTAAGATGAGAGAATTGAAGAAGAGGGTCTTGTGCTACGACTTAGCAGATGTCTGACCTTTGCCTAGGCCCAACGCACTAGTCAGACCTTATGCACCTGCCTAACATTGGCTGTGCCATTACTGTCATCGTATGCTGAATACAAAGAAATATATAATATGAAGTGGAAAAACTGCAAAGCACACACACACACAGACACACACACACAGACACAAACACACACACACACACACACACACACACACACACACACACACACACACACACACACACACGCACACACGCACGCACGCACGCACGCACGCACGCACACACACACACACACACACACACACACACACACACACACACACACACACACACACACACACACGGACTGAAAGCTATTAGAAACAGACGTGGCTGCAGTTTAACTCGTAAGTGTGGAAAGGCCCGGCATGATGTTGCAGAGGGCGTGTGTTGTATCGCTCTTCATTGCTTCACTTGTTGAGGCAGTGGTCCGTGTGTGTGTGTGTGTGTGTGTGTGTGTGTGTGTGTGTGTGTGTGTGTGTGTGTGTGTGTGTGCGTGCGTGCGTGCGTGCGTGCGTGCGTGAGTGTGTGCGTGCGTGCGTGTGCGTGAGTGTGTGTGTGTGTGCGTGCGTGCGTGCGTGCGTGCGTGCGTGTGCGTGTGTGTGTGTGTGTGTGAACTGGAGATTTTCCATATCCCTGGTGACGCAGGTAGGTCTCCGTCCATGTACGGCACACCTCTGGTACATCTTCGTGATGCCCTCCACTTAAAACTAAGTATATGTACAGTCTTCCACAGATGCTTACTTCTTCTTTTTCCACAAACGATACGCCATTTCTAGCTTCCGCTGTTGGCGGAAAATGCAAGGATAATTTTTAGGATTATCCAATACGTTCGTCAAAGATTCGCAACGTTTTGTTTCTGACGTAATCACTAGTCGAAAGCCTGCCACAGATTTTCATGTGCTCGTAAAAAGCACGATCATCGCACATTTTCCATTGAATGTGACAGACGTGCGCATTTCATTCTGACAAAATGTCAATGTTCGTCGCGCAGAGAGCACTGGAACGGAACAAAGGACTAACACCCAAGAACAAAGACATCGGATAGTGTAATTTGTACGGCCGTTATGCACACTTCCCGGGCACAAAAATAAGTACACGGCGAAGTAAAATAAGTACACGGCGAAGTATGAAAGGAACACTTGCGAATATTAACAGTTCCTGCCACGGACACGATCGCTGGAGGAAAGACAAAGAAATACTTAAAAGATGAATGAATATGAAAAGAAAAGATTTTGTTTAGAAACATGCACGTGTGAATCTGCGTGTTTGTGTTCGTGTACGTATGTGTATGTCAGAAACGGCTACATACGTACAGTCATGTGTGCACGCCAGTTTGTATGCGTGCCTGTATCCACTGAGTAACTACAGCATAGGTTTGAAAGACTGGGTTTGTAAGATTTTTAGATATGATACAGAGTGCAATTCGGATAAAAAATGTCATTCACAGCTGTGTTCGCAGTTCTGTGTGTGTGTGTGTGTGTGTGTGTGTGTGTGTGTGTGTGTGTGTGTGTGTGTGTGTGTGTGTGTGTGTGTGTGTGTGTGTGTGTTGCAGATTAACAGTACCATTAATGATCGCAAACGTGAAGCAGAGGATTATTACAATTCATTGCCCGGTATCTCTCTCTCTCTCTCTCTCTCTCCTCTCTCTCTCTCTCTCTCTCTCTCTCTCTCTCTCTCTCTCTCTCTCTCTCTCTCTCTCTCTGAGAGAGAGAGAGAGAGAAAGCATATGTGTAATTGTGTTTTTTTTTTTTTTTTTTTTTTTGCATTTCCAGGTCGACTAGCCAAGGATGGGGGGTGGGGGTGAATAGGGGAGGGGCTAAGGGCTTGAGAAGAGCTGCTGACCACTAATCACATATCTAATTGTAGGCCACATCATTGCAGTGGAGTTACTGCTATAAACAACCACCTCTACCAGTAGATCCCATCAATGCAACGGTTACACCATGAATAATACCTCTATCATTTGGTCCCATCATCGCAATAAGGTTACCACGAATAATACCTTTACCAGTAGATCGCATCATCTCGACATTTACCACGAAAAATACCTCTACCAGTAGGTCCCATCATCGCAACAGAGTTACTCAATCATTTGGTCCCATCATCGCAACAGAGTGATCACGAATAACACTGCTATCATTTGGGTCCCATCATCGCAACAGAGTGATCACGAATAACACTGCTATCATTTGGTCCCATCATCGCAAGAGAGTTATCACGAATAACACCGCTATCATTTGGTCCCATCATCGCAACAGTTACCACAAATAATACCTCTACCAGGTAACAGATGGTCCATGCATCGTGACAGAGTTACCACTAATAAGACCTCCCCCAGAATGTCCCATCATCACAACAGAGTTGCCACGAAAAACTCCTCTACCAGTAGGTCCATTATCGCTACAGAGTTACCACAAAAAACACCTCTATCAGTAGGTCCCATCGTCGCAACAGTTACCACAAATAACACCACTGTCAGTAGTCCTCTTCACTGTAATGGAGTTACTGGTCAGGAATGATCACACATAATACTTGGCCCTAACATTGTAGCAGAGCCACAACACATAAACGATCGCTATGTTTAGACCTCTCATTGGAGCCGAGCCTTTGAATCAAGACTGCTGTAATACTAGACTCTCTCTCACTGGAACAGAGCTACTGAACAGGAATGAGCCCATACAATGGTTGGCTCTCTTACTGCAGCGGAGGTGCTGATCAGGAATGAGTATAATACTTGGCTCTCTATGAAAGAAGCAGAGTTGCTGATCAGGAACGAACACGTATAACACTTGGCCGTCTCATTGCAGCAGAGCTATTAGTCAGAAATGAACACCAATAAAAGATGGCCCGTTCATTACAGCAGAACTATTATTCAGAAATGAACACCAATAAAAGATGGCCCGTTCATTGCAGCAGAACTATTGTTCAGAAATGAACACCAATAATAGCTGGCTGTATCATTGCAGCAGAGCTATTGGTCAGAAATGAACACCAATAAAAGATGGCCTGTTCATTGCAGCAGAACTATTGTTCAGAAATGAACACCAATAATAGCTGGATGTATCATTGCAGCAGAGCTATTGGTCAGAAATGAACACCAATAAAAGATGGCCTGTTCATTGCAGCAGAACTATTGTTCAGAAATGAACACCAATAATAGATGGCTGTATCATTGCAGCAGAGCTATTGGTCAGAAATGAACACCAATAAAAGATGGCCTGTTCATTGCAGCAGAACTATTGTTCAGAAATGAACACCAATAATAGCTGGATGTATCATTGCAGCAGAGCTATTGGTCAGAAATGAACACCAATAAAAGATGGCCTGTTCATTGCAGCAGAACTATTGTTCAGAAATGAACACCAATAATAGATGGCTATATCATTGCAGCTGAGCTATTAGTCAGAAATGAACACCAATAATAGATGGCCCTTTCATTGCAACAGAGCTATTAGTCAGAAATGAACACCAATAAAAGATGGCCCGTTCATTGCAGCAGAACTATTGTTCAGAAATGAACACCTATAACAGTTGGCCCTTTCATTGCAACAGAGCTATTGGTCAGAAATGAACACCAATAAAAGATGGCCCGTTCATTGCAGCAGAACTATTGTTCAGAAATGAACACCAATAATAGTTGGCTCTATCATTGCAACAGAGCTATTGGTCAGAAATGAACACCAATAATAGATGGCTCTTTCATTGCTGCAGAGCTATTGGTCAGAAATGAACACCAATAATAGATGGCCCTTTCATTGCAACAGAGCTATTAGTCAGAAATGAACACCAATAACAGATGGCCCTTTCATTGCAGCATAGATATTGGTCAAGAATGAACACTTAATAATAGTTGGCCTTATCATTACCGCAGAGTTATTGGTCAGAAATGAACACCAATAATAGCTGGCCTTATTACTGCAGCAGAGCTACTGGTCAGAAATGAACACCAATAATAGCAGGCCATATCATTGCAGGACAGCTCCTGGTCAGGAATGGATATCTCATAAGTTTGTGTCTTGGCAGTAAATCTGAATCGATCTACACTGTGACGACTGCACTGATTAAACTTTGTTTTATCAAAACTAAGGCGACGGACTTCCGTTATAAGAAAAAAAAAAATAAAAGCGACGACCAAAATGTTTGTCTAAAAGGAGACACATGTTACTCGGTAATCACTTCATATTTCTGTTCATAAGCAAGAGGTCGGACGTCCGAGGCTAATATTCGCGTGATTCACTAAATTTCCATACTGTACTTCGCAAACAATTTATTCTTTCCAGACAGTGCAAGGAGTATCAGGCTTCAGTTCTTCATAAACATTCGCTAATTTTTTCTCATCAGTCGCATTTGTGTGTTTATTATCTCAGCCATCAATGACATACTTACGTTTAATTGTTCCTTTGGCAGGAAACTTTATCGAAAGTGTCATCGAAGTAGTGGATGAGTAAAGTGGAGTGCAGGGCAAGCATATCACAACTCGCACGCTAGTTCCTGAAACCAAACAGCATACAATATCTGAAGAGAAAAAACGAACTGTCACTTTCCAAATTTTGCCGATCACTTGTGGAAGTTTGAATGTCTTTCTACATAACTGGCGATTTCGAAAGTTTCGTCCGTCATTATGCACTCATTCTTAAAGCTTATGTGTCATATCTAAGACCCATCTGGAATGACAGAAACATCACAATCGGTTCCAAGATTAGACTGATCCCCCCCCCCCCCCCCCCGGTCATTGCCATATTTTTCTATGCCTGTGTGGACTCTGACAGTTGAACTTGAGAGAAGGATTCAGGCATTAGAGATGCGATGCATCCGCAAGATCCTTGGGATCTCATACAAAGACCACTTTCCCAACTTGGAGGTCCAGACCAGAGTAAGGCAAGCCATTGGACGATACGAAGACCTCTTGTCCACAGTGAAAAGAAGGAAAAAAATAGATGTATGGTCATGTATCAAGATCAACAGAACTTGCCAGAACCATTCTACAACTACAGTACAAGCAACAGTGTGATGAGGCAGAAGAAGAGGAAAACAAGAGATGGGATGAAACATCAGTGAATGGACTGGCCTCACACTCAGCAACTACCTAGGAGCGTCTGAGAACCGGAGGAAGTGAAGGAAGCTGGTTGATAAGTCTTCTGTGGCGCCCCAACGGTCTTCAAGACTCCGGGATAGGTGATAGGTGTCATATGTAAAATCTGCAGTTAAGAGATCCTCAGTATTAAGAGATGCCCAGTTATGCGTCATCGGGAACACTGTACGAAAAGGATGAAGCAACATCCAAGCCTGCCAACATGCAGGCGTCCCTTGACGACGAAGCACGCTAGGACCAGTATGTTGTGTGTGGCCTTTAATTTTGTACAGCGCCACATAGTGGTGCATGCAGTAAAAAGAAATCAAACTTCTCACTTGAACAAATACTGCACAGTAAAGATTGCAAGTGTGTGTAAAACTGACACCGAAGGAACTAGAAATAGAATGCAAAAGTAGACCATACCCGTCAGATTGTACGAACGCGTTGCCCTTGCGTATTTATATACATTTGTAGGCTATAGGCGCATCTGTAAGCATTATCATCATGCTTTTCTCTATCAAATGAGCTGCATGGAGTGTTGTGCATCGTGAAGTGTCAGACATTGAATAAGAATGAAGTTGATCCCAAGAGAGTCATGATCACTCTTTGAACTTGCAGCCGGACGCAAAAGGGTTAATCAAGTCTGAGGTCAATCAACAATTTCGGACTATTGAACAATTGCAGGTAGGAATGCTGATGAAGTGCGTGCGTGCGTGCGTAAAAATAAAACTCCTTTCCTTCTTTATTGCCTGTGCAGATCATTCATTGATATTTTGAAACACTGTGAGATGAAATTCTTTATTTCCCCGTAAAAACAATTACCATTCAGTCTTGTATGACATACGGATTAGAAACATGTGCAGCCATCCACTTTGTGTGACTCCTGTTTTGTTTTAGTTTTCTTGTTTATGTGAGTTCGATTTCATTTTCGGTTTTCTTGTTCATTTTAATTTTTTTTTCAATTTCAGCTTTGACTCTATTGCTGACTGAAATCTGAAATTTATGAAACTGCAATGCTATTTCCGCTTCACTTCCTTCCAATTCAAGTTTGTTTCGGCTTTCTTTGTGTGCAATGTTCACTCTCATTTAGGTTAAAGTGTTGGTGTGTTGCTTGCTGTGTGTGTGTGTGTGTGTGTGTGTGTGTGTGTGTGTGTGTGCAGAGAGAAATCAATTCGGATGTGGGGAGTTTAGAAGAGAGTCTTGGAAACGTAAGTACAATCTTTCCAGCAATAGTGATCATCCCCGTGCACTGGTCCGCTGGTACAACAACCCGTCAGTCTCGTCCACTGTCTACGTTCACATTTTTACGTTTCTGTACAAATAGAAACGTTTCTCGCTGTCAATGTGTTCTTCTATTCTCGTTATTTTACGTTCTTCGCCACTGTCGGCACAACTTCGATGAAAGCGAGTGTTTTTACTTTTGTGAATATTGAATGAAGTATCACAGACACGTTTTATAAATGCATTGCTGAAACGTTATGATCCAGAGAGTTGTGTGAATCAGTCATGTTCTTTGTCGTCCACACTTGTGTAAATTTCAGAGACTGAACGCTTTGGGCTAGAGTGTGTTTTGTCTATGTTAACTGAGCATTAACACGTAGTTTCAAAATATCCAATATTCAGGTGGTGTTCAGTGGAATCTTAATGACAGCAGAACGACAAGGATGACAAACACTGTTGTCGCATGTTTAATGTTGTGCATGGCATTCACTGAAGACCGTCAACTTCATATAATTCAGTGCCAGAGTTTTCGGAACCCGTTCGAGGTCTGGCATTTTCTGAGAATTCAAGACCACAGCTAACTTTTTTCCTGCACATGTTAATGTTTTGGTTTTTGTTTTTCAGGTATATCTTTGAATTCTAGTTGTTTCAAATGTGCATGAGTGAGTGAGTGAGTGAGTGAGTGAGTGTGTGTGTGTGTGTGTGTGTGTGTGTGTGTGTGTGTGTGTGTGTGTGTGTGTGTGTGTGTGTGTGTTGTGAAAGTCAAAATATAATTTTCAAATTGTACATTAACTAAGCAGCACGTTTCCTTTCATGCATATGGGTATGCTCTGTGTGTGCGTGTGTGTGTGTGTGTGTGTGTGTGTGTGTGTGTGTGTGTGTGTGTGTGTGTGTGTGTGTGTGTGTGTGTTTGTTTGTGAGCGTGTATGTGTGTGTGTGTGTGTGTGTGTCCGTATGTGTCCGTGTCGTGTGTGCGTGCGTGTTGACAGATTACCAGCAAAACCAACAGTACCCGAGAGAAAGCACAATCGGCAGATAGTAAAATTCCCGGACTTGCTGTGACCGCTTTGCAGGAGGTGGGTATTGTCCACTTAATTGTGACTGAGTGAAGTCTGGGCCACATCTCACCGGTCCATTTAGGTAAGGTCCACCTAGGTATGACTGAGTGAAGTCTGGGCCACATCTCACCGGTCCATTTAGGCAAGGTCCACGTAGGTATGACTGAGTGAAGTCTGGGGCCACATGTCACCGGTCCATCTGGGCCACATCTCACCGGTCCATTTAGGTAAGATCCACCAAGGTATGACTGAGTGAAGTCTGGGCCACATCTCACCGGTCCATTGAGGTAAGGTCCACTTAGGTATGACTGAGTGAAGTCTGGGCCACATCTCACGGTCCATTGAGGTAAGGTCCGCCTAGGTATGACTGAGTGAAGTCTGGGCCACATCTCACCGGTCCATTGAGGTAAGGTCCAGCTAGGTGTGACTGAGTGAAGTCTGGGCCACATCTCACCGGTCCATTTAGGTAAGGTCCAGCTAGGTGTGACTGAGTGAAGTCTGAGCCACATCTCACCGGTCCATTTAGGTAAGGTCCAGCTAGGTATGACTGAGTGAAGTCTGGGCCACATCTCACTATTTAGGTAAGGTCCAGCTAGGTATGACTGAGTGAAGTCTGGGCCATATCTCAGTGATGCATAAAGAGTGGTTACTTAGGTATGACGTGGAAAAATTTGGTCCAGATTTTTGTGGCCCACTCAGGTCTGGTCCGTTTAGGTATCGTGGAGTGACGGCTGGTCAATATATAATAGTCCACTGTGTCTAATCAGTTCAGATAAGTGTATTATAATACAAATGTGATCGTTCACGTGCATGCATACGTGCGTACGTTCGTGTGTGTGTGTGTGTGTGTGTGTGTGTGTGTGTGTGTGTGTGTGTGTGTGTGTGTGTGTGTGTGTGTGTGTGTGTGTGTGCGTCTGTCTGTCTGTCTGTCTGTGTTTGTGTGAGTGTGTGAGTGAGTGTGTGTGTGTGTGTGTGTGTGTGTGTGTGTGTGTGTGTGTGTGTGTGTGTGTGTGTGTGTGTGTGTGTGATATGGTCAGGGAGCAGAGATTTTTCAGAAACGCGTGTCAAAAATCATCACATCCTTTATAAAAAAGCCAAGACAATGTGACAATGTGAGCATCAGTACTCTCTCTCTCTCTCTCTCTCTCTCTCTCTCTCTCTCTCTCTCTCTCTCTCTCTCTCTCTCAGCCAAAAGAATATGTGAGTTTTTAGTACTCTCCGTCTGTCTTTTTTTTTGTCTGTCTCTATCTGCCTCTCTCTTTTTCTGTTTCTGTGTCTGTCTGTCCGCCGTGTGTGTGTGTGTGTGTGTGTGTGTGTGTGTGTGTGTGTGTGTGTGTGTGTGTGTGTGTGTGTGTGTGTGTGTGTGTGTGTGTGTGTGCGTGCAGGCGCGTGTGTGTGCGTGCGTGCGTGTGTGAATGCGTGCGTGCGTGTGCGTGTTCGTGTGTGTGTGTGTGTGCGTGTGTGTGTGTGATAGCATTCGTCATTTCATTGCCTTAACAGTGTTTCCTGTTGAACACAGGTTCATCATTGCAATTCCATTATAATAATGAATGGAAGCAGACATAACCGGGAGGATGGGGTGGAGGGCAGGGAGGCATCGCACCCCCCTCACCTCCCACCCATCCCCCGCCCCTGAAAGTAGGGGGGGGGGGGGGGAGTAAAATAGGGCGATCTTCACCTGTCTACTAGCATATCATCCTTGGTGTACACAACAACTCTTAAATACAGAGGAGAAAACAGAATGAAAAAGAAAAGAATTAGCTCCCCACCACGCGTAAAAAGTGTTCTTTTATGACAGTAACGTAAAGGAGACGATATCGTGAATGGCCTCCCTAGTCGTTGGTTACACCGAACGGTTTATCAAAATACTGGACAACTCACTCTCTGCTGGATGTTTTTTTCTTCTTCCTCATGCCAAGAGTCACTCACTCACTCACTCATTCCCCTGACCGCTGGGGGTCGTGGGGGTGGTGGTGGTGGGGGGGGGGGGGACGTAATTAGGCAGCCGCCGTTTCTCTCCAGGCTCTTCTGTTGGCGGCTGTCGTGAGGAGATCCGGCATGGTCATTTTGGGCCAATCCTTTATGTTTTCGGACCAGCTCTTTCTCTGCAGTCCTCGTCTGCGCCCTCCTTCAACGGTACCTGGGAGGATGGTTTTTGGAGAGGGTGTTGTGACGAATGATGTGCCAAACTATGCTATCTTCCGTCGTTTGACGGTTGCCAATAGTGGTTCGTGGGGTCCAACTAGGTTGGTGACCAGGTTCCGCATATGATCGTTGGTCTTGTGCTCCTTGTAGGAGATGCGGAGTAGTTTCCTCGGGCACCTGGCCTCAAACGCCCGGATTCTTCTTTCTGCTTCGGCCATCATCAGTGTCCATGTCTCGCAACCAAATATCAGGATGGAGACCTTGATGTTGCTCTTCCACACTCTGTCCAGTCCGGGCATTGCTGCTGATGCGGAGTTGATCCTGATTCGTATTTCTGCTGTGCAGGTACCATCTTTGGACAGGGTTGCTCCCAAGTATTTGTAGCTGGTCACTTCTTCCAGCGGTTCACCGTTCATGGCTATGTTGGCACTGCTGTTAGTCGTGCTGTTGACTATGACCATTGACATCTCTGTGCTAACCTCCATGCCGTAGGCACTGCTCGCGTGACAAGTCTGTTTTGTAAGATCCTGGAGCTCGGGGTTGCTGTCCCCCCCCCCCCCCCCCCCCCCCCTCCCCCATGATGTCGATATCGTCTGCGAAACGGCAGTTGCAGACTGGCCTGCCGCCAGTGCTGATCGAGATGTGATGGTCTTCGAGGGTCTCTTGCATGATTCTCTCCAGAAAGATGTTAAAAAGTACTGGAAATATTCGGCACCCTTGCCTGACTCACTGTGGTCGGGAATAAGTGGCCCTGCTGGCTGTTGAGGGGTACTGTGCTGCTGGAATGTTCGTAGAGGGCCTGGGTGACTGGACGAGCCCCTCATTAATCTTGAAGTCTCTCAGAACCTGCCATAGGCCGTTGTGCCACACCCGGTCAAAAGCCTTCTTAAAGTCGATGAAGTTGTGGAAGAGGTCCTTTTGGTGTTGTAGATACTTTTCAGTCAGGACTCGGCAGTTGAAAATTTGTTCCACAGTGCTCCGTCCTCTTCTAAAACCTGCTTGTTCTTCTGATAGCAGTTCCTCAGCCTTGGATTTCAGACGGTTGAGGATGATGTGAAGCATAACTTTGCTGGGGCGGCTGATCAGACTTATAATCCTGTAGTTTTGGCATTGCTTGAGGTTGCCCTTCTTGTGTAAAGGAATCACGAGTGACTGGGTCCACTCTGCTGGCCACTTCTTTTCTGTCTCGATCTTCTGACATAGCATTGTTAGTGCCTCTGTGGTCTCTTTCCCTCCGTGTTTCAAAAGCTCAGCTGGGACAATGTCCACTCCTGGGGATTTCCCTGGCTTTAGACTCTGTATCGCGGCCTCAACCTCCTCCATCAGTACTAGGAGACTGTTCTTGCTGTCTGCGGGTCATTGGTTGTCCTGCAAAATGAATGCGTCTGGGTTGAACTGGTAATTGTAGAGGCCCTCACTGTATTCTGTCCACCTCTTCAGGACTTCTTCATTCTCTGTCAGTAGATTGCCATTCTTAATTTCGATGACCGCTGATCTTGTCTGTTTGGTCTTCTTGAGGGTCTTGAGTATGTTGTAGGCTTCTTTGCTGTTCCCTGCTTCCATGCCTTTCTCGATTGCTTAGCACTGCTCCTCTATCCAATTTTCCTCGGCTGTCTTTTGTCTTCTTCCTGACTTCTCTGTTCACCTGTTTGTACTGCATCCTGGCTTCTGGCTTCGTCGCAAGAGTGTTTTCTTCCCTCTCAGGTCTCGCCTCTTGTCACAAGATCTAAGACCTCGTTTGTAATCCAAGGCTGGATCTTCTTCTTTCCCACACTTCTTCAGCTGTTGTCTTAGCACTCCCATTAGCACTTCTTGCTGTCCACTAAGCTGTTGTAGTTAGCACCTCTTTGATGTTATTAGCAAGGGTGTCTACATTGCTGTCCCTAAGCTGAGGGCAGCAAACTTCCCGCCTACTTGAGCCTGGAACACCCTCTGCATTTTCGGGTCCTTCAATTTCTCGAGGTCAAAGTGAATGCAGGGTTTCTTTGGACAATGCTTACACTTCAGCTTGGGCTTGAAGGTTGCAAGGACAAGATCGTGATTGCTGCCAATGTCGGCGCCTGGGGATGTTCTTGTTTTTTTTTGCTTTGTTGATGCTGAACTTGTAGCGTTGTGGGACCAGAATGAAGTCTACTTGGTTGTGAACTTGCCCATTTGGTGAGTGCCAGGTTGTGGTTCTGAACAGCTTATGTGACATGAGTACTGACCAGCATACAGAGGAATGCAAAACTTGCAAACGCTTAAAAACAAATAAACAAACAAACAAATCACTTTGAATTTCTGCTTAGACGCGTACAATACACAAGCTTAATTTGTCCTTTGTCTTTCTCTCTATGTTGATCGCATTGTAAAATGGAGACGTATCTCGTTGACATCAAATAGAGACGAAGTAAAACGTATTGAAGAAGCCTTTGTTGCGAGTGGCCAGTTTTAAATACACAGCTGTTTACAGACTAAGGCACCCAACCAAGACAATGTACATCTGGATTTGCTAAGAGCTTATCCCAGCCTAGAGCATTTCTTAAACACAAAAATATTACACGTTGTGGTTGGAGTTACTCGTGATCACTCTTATGAGACGAGGATACTTTCGAGGAAAGGATAAGTGAGTAGTGTGCGTTTACACTGTGCAGGTGTTTGAAGATTATGGCAAGTGTGGGCCCCTGTATAACATTGCCAAATCTCTACTCAATAAGGGATTGTGTGCAACTGGCCAATCTTTTGGTACGTATCTCCAATATGGTGTGTTCTGTTCTCTATACTTAGATATTGACTTGCCTTTATCTCTACATGATAATAAAAGAAAAACATGTCATAGTCTGTCTGCCTCCGAAGTGACATGTCTGATTGCATAGGCCTCCACAACGACTGCATTGCTGTAGTGACATGTCTTATTACATAGACCTCCACAACGACTGCATTGCTGTAGTGACATGTCTTATTGCATAGACCTCCACAACGACTGCATTGCTGTAGTGACATGTCTTATTACATACACCTCCACAACGACTGCATTGCTGTAGTGGCATGTCTTATTGCACAGACCTCCACAATGACTGCACTGTTGTAGTGACAATGTTATTGCATAGACCCCCACAATGACTGCATTGCTGTAGTGACATGTCTTATTGCATAGACTTCCACAACGACTGCATTGCTATAGTGTCATGTCTTACTGAATAGACCTCCACAATGGCTGCATTGCTGTAATGACATGTCTTATTACATAGACCTCTACAACGACTGCTCTATCTCCACTGTGGCGGGTATTCTTCTGTCTACCTCCACGGTGATTTGTCTTATTCTGTCTACCTCCACGGTGACATGTCTTATTCTGTCTACCTCCACAGTGACATGTCTAAGCCTACCTCCACAGTGACTTGTCTCATGCTGTCTCAACAGTGACATATCTAAGTCTACCTCCACAGTGACTTGTCTCATGCTGTCTCAACAGTGACATATCTAAGTCTACCTCCACAGTGACTTGTCTCATGCTGTCTCAACAGTGACATATCTAAGTCTACCTCCACAGTGACTTGTCTCATGCTGTCTCACAGTGACATATCTAAGTCTACCTCCACAGTGACTTGTCTCATGCTGTCTTAACAGTGACATATCTAAGTCTACCTCCACAGTGACTTGTCTCATGCTGTCTTAACAGTGACATATCTAAGTCTACCTCCACAGTGACTTGTCTCATGCTGTCTCAACAGTGACATATCTAAGTCTACCTCCACAGTGACTTGTCTCATGCTGTCTCAACAGTGACATATCTAAGTCTACCTCCACAGTGACTTATGCTGTCTGAACAGTGACATATCAAAGTCTACCTCCACAGTTTCTTATTCTGTCACCACAGTGACATGTCTAAGTCTACCTCCACAGTGACTTGTCTTATGTTGTCTTCACAGTGACATGTCTAAGTCCACAGTAACTTGTCTTATTCTGTCTACCTCCACAGTGACATGTCTAAGTCTACCTCAACAGTGACTAATGCTGTCTCCACCGTGACATGTCCAAGTCTGCCTCCACAGTGACTTGTCTTATGTTGTCTTCACAGTGACATGTCTAAGTCCACAGTAACTTGTCTTATTCTGTCTACCCCACAGTGACATGTCTAAGTCTACCTCAACAGTGACTTATGCTGTCTCCACCGTGACATGTCCAAGTCTGCCTCTACGGTGACTTGTCTTATTCAGTCTCCACAGTGACATGTCTAATTCTACCTGCACACTGACCTGTCTTATGCTGTCTCCACAGTGACATGTCAAAGTCTACCTCCACAGTGAGTTGTCTTATTCTGTCTCCACAGTGACATGTCAAATACCTCCACAGTGACTTGTCTTATTCTGTCTCCATGGTGACATGTCTAAGTCTACCTCCACAGTGACTTGTCTTATTCTGTCTCCACAGTGACATGTCTAAGTCTACCTCCACACTGACTTGTCTTGTTCTGTCTCCACAATGACATGTCGTATTATGTCTGCCTCCTCAGTGATCAGTCATTCTTGGAGATCGGTGACACTAGAGGAACCTGAAACCGCAGAAGACTGACAAAGGGAAGACTACAGTTTTATAAACAAAATATCTCTCAAGAAATGAAGAATGCGAAGGATAGCTGGATCAAACCGAAATGTGAAGACGTTGACAATAATCTTCACGATAATGACACTAGAAATGGAAGTCAGAGACTGTTCAACAGTTCATTTACTTGGAATCAGATCATGGCAATGAGGGATCCAACCAGAAGTCATTTCAGAGGCAGCAAAAGCAACAGGAACTTTGTCCAGAATGAAACCTATAGGGAAGGACAGAAGCATCTCCATGAAACTCAAGATCAGGCGCCAGTGTGCTATATTCTGTCTCCCTGTATGTATGTGACACATAGACCCTTACAGCAGATCTGGAAAGAAAAATCCATGAATTGGAAACGAAGTGTTATCACAAGCTAGTAAACATAACATAAACTGACCATATTAATGAAGAACAACTTATCACAAGATAGTAAACATCACATAAACTGACCATATTAACGGAGAACAACTTATCACAAGATACTAAAAATCAGATAAAGTGACCATATTAACGAAACAACTTCACAAATGTAGTACATTGGACCATATGAAGATCTGTTTACATACTTGAGAAAGAAAACTACATTCGTAGGGCCAACGACCTTGCTGAAACAATCCTCCGAGGACAATTGTGGGAGGGAGACGCAGAAGAAGAGAGAAAACAATAGACTGACAACATTGCGGAATGGAAAGAGAAACTTTAGCAGAGCCCAGGCTTTGTCTCACAACCGACAGAACTCCGAGGACATGGTGAACGTTTATTTACAGTGCAGGCTCCAGTGACTGTTCCCTGTGTCAAAGAAGACGAAGAATAAGAAGAGTGAACTTCCATAGCGACGCGTCTTAGATTACCATCCCAACGACGTCTTTTCTATTTACCTCCACAGTGACATGTATTATTCTCTCTTCTTCCTCGGTGACGCGTTTTATTTTGTGCACCTCCACAGAGACGTGTCTTATTTTGTCTGTCTCCACAAACGTGTCATTTTGTCTGCCTCCACAGAGACGAGTCTCTTTTTGTATACCTCCACAAAGACGTGTCTTTATTTGTCCACCTCCACAGGCATATGCCTTATTTTTGTCTACCTCCACAGAGACGTGTCTTATTTTCTCTACGTCCACATGGACGTGTGTTATTATTGCCAACCACCACACAGACGTGTTTTTTTATTTTGTCAAGCCCCATACAGACGTGTCGTATTTTGTCAGCCTTTTGTCTGCTAGGCAGCGACATGTCTTATTTTGTCTACCTCTGCAGAAACGTGTTTTATTTTGTCAACCTCCACACAGACGTGTCTTATTTTGTCTGCCTCGGCAGAGACGTGTCTTATTTTATCTAATTCCACAGATAAGTGTCTAGTTTGTCTACCTCCACAGTGATGCGCCTAGTTTTGCCTCTTTCCACAACGACGTGTCTTAACATCCACACTGATCTGTTCACAGTCTGACTGCCTTCACAATAATGTGTCTTACTCTATCTGCATAATGACATAAGTTACTTTATCTGCTTCCACAGTGCTATGTCTCATTTCACTTCCACAGTGTGCGTTCATGCACATACGTATTTGCTTGTGTGAGCACATAGGTGTGTGTGAGTGAGTGAGTGTGTGTGTGTGTGTGTGTGTGTGTGTGTGTGTGTGTGTGTGTGTGTGTGTGTGTGTGTGTGTGTGTGTGTGTGTGTGTGTGTGCGTGTGTATGCGCGCGTGTGCGTGCGTGCGTGCGTGCGTGCGTGCATGAGTGCATGCCTCCAATGTCTGTCCTGCACTCAGAACGGCGGATGGCTGGCTATCTACTGGCTCCACGTTTTCATGCTGGCCGCTATAGTCGCCTCCATCTACTTCAACCGCCTCATCCCCCAACCGATGCCCCAGGAATCTTCAATGCACTTCGAACCATCTGAAGAATCTCTCATGGCGAATTCGACCGGGACGCCGTCAAAGTCTGCCAGTGTGACCGCCCTGTCGCCAGGTGCCGACACAGCCATACCCGCAGTGAGCACTACTCGTTGGTACAGTAGCCCCTGTCGACGAATCCTTCCGTTTAGTAGACGTGCTGTACACATCTGGCCCCCTCGGCGAGGAACAAGGTGTACAGTATGTGTGGCTGGATACCTCTGGCAGTGACTAACTGCTGATCAAAATTGAAGGGGGTCTCTTGGGGCGCATGCATGTGAGCTGCTGAGAGCCAGGGGTGGTGTGGATGCTGATGTGTGTCTGCATGTGCACGCCGTTGTGGGGCATGTGTGCACGTGCGCATATCTGTCGATGTGCGTTGAGGAACTAGTGTGGCAGAGTCTTATGTGATAGGATAACTGTGACGAGTCACTTGACAACACCACCCGATCGGTTCCAGCCACTCTCTTGTATAAGCTGTACCCTTCCATCTCAGGAACGGCAGTATAGACTTCAAATCTATGCCAAACTCTCCCCTCTCAAAATTCTCTCTCTCTCTCTCTCTCTCTCTCTCTCTCTCTCTCTCTCTCTCTCTCTCACACACACACACACACACACACACACACACACCTCTACCTTTTCTCCCTGATGTGGCGGCAATGACACTGTGAAAAAAAAAATTACGTCACGTAGTAACTACATTGTCCACCTCTCCCTGAAGTCCCGACAATTGTTACAAAAAAAATTTACGTCACTTTGTGCTCGTGGCCTGGATGAGATCCACTATCAGCTCTTAAAACATCTCCCAGAAAGCTGTCTTCAGACCCTTCTGTAAGTCTTCAACCATTTCTGGATCACAGGGTGTTTTCCACTGTCCTGGCGGAAAGCCCTCATCATACCTATACCCAAACCTGGAAAAGATCTTTCAGACCCATCCAATAACCATCCGATAGCTTTGACCAGCTGTGTCTGCAAACTGATGGAAAAAATGGTCTCTTGTGGAAACTTGAAACTGATGGCCTTGTGACGGAAGAACGGTGTGGTTTCTACAAACATCGAACTACAGTGGACCATTTGATCCATCTGGACCATTTGATCAATCTGGAATCTACGCTTTGGAACGCCTTTATTAACAAACAACATGCAGTGGTTATTTTCTTTGACTTGGAGAAAGCCTACGATACCACCTGGAAATCTGGGATACTTCATGATCTCCATGATCTTGGTTTTGGAGGTCATCTTCTATATTTTATTCAAAATTGTTTGGCAGAACAACAGTTTCAGGTTCGGGTTAGCTCCACTTTCTCTGATGTTCATGAGCAGGAGTTGGGTGTCCCACAAGAGAGCATACTGTGTCCTGCCCTCTTTAGCATTAAATCAACAACATTGTTAAGTCAGTTCAATAGGGTTTCGACTGCTCATTGTGTGTGGATGATTTTGCCGTCTATGCAACTGGAAGCTTGTACCCGAGTGTCCAGCGCAGGCCCCAGCTTTGTGTGGATAAAATTCATCAGTGGGCGGAAGAAAAACGGCTTCACCTTAGCTGCTATAAAGACTCAGTGCATTCACTTCCATGATTTTTGTAGTTTTTTGCAGATTCTGAAATTCAAATAGGGAAATCTCCCATTCCAGCTGTCAAAGAGGTTAAGTTTCTAGGAGTTATTTTTGACCAGAAACTCAACTTTTCTCAGCCACATTAAAAACCTCAAAACTTCTTGCCAAAAAGCTCTGAACATATCTGCAGGTCATAGCACACACTGACTGGGGCGCTGATAAGAAAACTTTGCTGCATCTCTACAGAGCCTTGGTCCATTCTAAACTGGACTATGGTTGTGCTGTGAACGGCTCTGCAAAACCGTCTTACCTAAAACCCTTGGACCCTATCCACCATCAAGGGCTTCGTCTCTGTCTTGGAGCATTCCGCACCACCCCTGTGTACAGCCTGTACGCAGAGGCAGGTGAACTCTCACCGTCCAACCGCAGGCTGAAACTGTCCTTGAAGTACTATCTGAGACTGCTTTCTGAACTGAAAACCCTGCCTGTGACTGTGTCTTTGATCCTCAGTTTCAAAATAAATTCGAAAAATATCTCAACTGTATTCCTCTGTTTGGTCTTTGTATGCAGCCTCATGCGCAAAATGCAGGTCTAGACCTAGGAGTTGTGTCCGATTTTTCCAAGTTTCCAGATCAGCTTCGATGGACCTTTTCCACACCAGAAATTTGTTTTGACCTTGCAGCTTTTCGCAAAGAGTCCTCCAGCTCTGGCATACAAGGCATTGTTTGTGGATCTCTGTTCGAAATTCCCATCCTGTCAGAAAATTTTCACGGACGGTTCCAAGTCTGAAGATGGAGTGGGCTGTGCAGTCTATTGCCCTGGTGCTCCTTCTCAAATATTGTTGGAGCATATTCCTTCAGATGCTTCTGTTTACTCTGCTGAACTTACAGCTCTGGTTCTGGCATTGGAGATAAGCTCTCAATCAGCACCAGCCGCCGTGGCGAAGTGGTTAGCGTCGCGGACTCCCGGCTGGGAGGTCGTGGGTTCGAATCCCATCAGAAGTCATGTGGGTTTTTTCTGCCCCGACCGGCTCCTACCCAGAGTTGAGTTTGCTGCGGGCTCAGTTGGGAAGACTGGGACCACACAGTCGAGTTTCATCCACTTAATGGATGCGTTTCTGAGAGAGTTGATCAAATTTCCTGACCAACTGCAGGTGTCTGTATCTCTCGGGCCTGGTTGACGCCGGGATATATTATGAAAGGAAGCGTAGAGTACAGCCCTGTCATGTAGTCTCAGACCGAAATGGAAATCCGCAGCATCATCTTAATCATCCTCATTCTCATCGATCAGCATTAAAAAAAAAAAAAAAAAAAAAAAGTCTCAAATTCTGTGGCCCTTCATGCCGTGCTCTCATGGTGACCTCATTTCGACGTCCTCTCTCTACGTCTCTGTGGCCTTGGTTTGGTTCCGTCGGGGTCACCGGTATCGGCGAGTCCATTGGGGCTGTCGTTGACGGACGGACGTGGTGGCGCCCTCCGGGGGGAGAGCTCACTCACGCACGCCGGCTCCGCGACTAAGCAATTATTGTCGTCAGTAGGGGGCTTAGTAGGTGGTGTCCTGCGTATGTTAGATCAGAACAGGCGCCACTGAACACCACTGAAGTGACTCGGCAGCAGTGCAGTGTCTCCTCCGGTGGGTTTGCCTCTTGACGACTTGACATTGACTGTTCCCTGTGGATTGCCGGTGCCGGAGCTGTGGCGTGGCCGACCGGGCTGTGGCTGTGGACGGGGTGTCGGAATGAGCGGCGTGGGTGCACTGCCTCTGAGGTGGCGCAGGGGCTGGGACAAAAAAAAAAAAAAAAAAAAAAAAAAAGGACTTTCTGGTTTTGTCGATTTTGCTGTCAGCTTTGGAGGCCATAGCTGGTCGCAACCTCCAGCATCCCGAACTTTTACATTTTTTTTTTTTTTTTTTTAACTTTTTACCAAGTTGAAAACGGATGGTTACAACATTCTTCTGGCTTCGGTTCCTGGTCATGTTGGTATCGGAGGGAAAGAAATGGTTGATCGTTTGGCCAAGAATGCCACAACAGGGAAACTGTCAAACATATCTATCCCCTACATAAGGCATAACAGCCGATTAACAGTGTTGTGCATAAAATTAATCATCGTTACGATAGGCATAGAAGAAGAAGGTCTTCAAGCCTGACTAAAAGTGTTCAGAGATTTTGCATTGCGACGTGAAAGAGGTATAGTTACAAGAACCACTCTGAGATTGATTTGCGTTGTCCTCTTTGTAAAAAGGGATATGAAGATGAATTGCATTTTGTTTTGTGTTACCCTGTATAAAGTGATTTAAGAATGTGATATATACTACAAAAAATATTTCAATCACCCCAGCCAGTTTCGCTTAAATTTGCTTCTAGCTTCTACTAAAGATGGAAATTGTGAGAAACTGAGCAATTTACTCATGGAAACCATTTCAGTTGCGTTCTGAAATGAAGTCATGACAGAGGGAGTCTAGTGATCTCTAATGTTGCGAAAATACTGTGTTGTACATTTTGTACCTTGTATACCCATCATGAGAGGCAATGGCCTTGATGAATAAATATCGTTCATTCATTCATTCATTCATTCATTTATTCATTATTCATTCATTCATTCATTCATTCATCTCTCTCTCTCTCTCTCTCTCTCTCTCTCTCTCTCTCTCTCTCTCTCTCTCTCTCTCTCTCTCTCTCAGGTCCAGATTGTTCTATCGCTACTCATGGAAAGTATCACTATGGACACCCTTGTCGACAGCCAAATGCCAGGTGTTGCGATGTGCTGTCGAGCATTCCCAGCAATCGGAATGCTGCATGCCTTTCGTGATGCCTTCAGGTTTTGTCCTTACTGGACTGCCTGGCTTTTCTGAAACCTGAAACACATCAGTGTTGCGGAATGGGAGCAAGGTCTTGCACATCTCCGCAGCTCACTGTCCAGTGTACCTGGTCAATTCAGCGTTAAGTGTATCTGTTGATTTCCGCGTCCAGTGCGTTCGTTAATTTCAGCGTCCGATACGTCTGTTGATTTCAGCGTCCGATACGTCTGTTGATTTCAGCGTTCAATTCGTTGCTGATTTCAGCGTCCAGTACGTCTGTTGATTACAGCGTCCAGTATGTCTGTTGATTTCAGCGTCCAATTCGTGTGTTGATTTCAGCGTCCGACACGTTTGTTGATTTTTCAGCGTCCAATATGTCTGTTGATTTCAGCGTTCAATTCGTCTGTTGATTTCAGCGTTCAATTCGTTTGTTGATTTCAGCGTTCAATACGTCTGTTGATATCAGCGTCCAATACGTCTGTTGATTTCAGCGTCCAATACGTCTGTTGATTTCAGTGTCCCATACGTCTGTAGATTTCAGCGTCCAATGTGTCTGTAGATTTTAGCGTTCAATTCGTTTGTTGATTTCAGCGTCCAATACGTCTGTTGATTTCAGCGTCCAATGTGTCTGTAGATTTCAGCGTTCAATACGTCTGTAGATTTCAGCGTCCAATACGTCTGTTGATTTCAGCGTCCAATGTGTCTGTAGATTTCAGCATCCAATGTGTGTAGATTTCAGCGTTCAATACGTCTGTAGATTTCAGCGTCCGATACGTCTGTAGATTTCAGCGTCCGATACGTCTAATGATTTCAGCGTTCAGTCCGTCTGTTGGCCTCAGTGTCCAGTACATCTCTTGAATTCACCTCCAACGCATCTGTTGAGTTCAGCGTCCAGTGCCTCTGTTGAGTTTAGCGTCCAGTGCCTCTGTTGAGTTCAGCGTTCAATGCCTCTGTTGAGTTCAGCGTCCAGTGCCTCTGTTGAGTGTAGCATCCAGTGCCTCTGTTGAGTTCAGCGTTCAATGCCTCTGTTGAGTTCAGCGTCCAGTATCCCTGTTGAGTTCAGCGTCCAGCACCTCTGTTGAGTTCAGCGTCCTTTGCGTCCAGTACCTCTGTTGAGTTCGGCGTCCAGTGCCCCTGTTGAGTTCAGTGTCCAGCACCTCTGTTAAGTTCAGCGTCCCGTGAGTCCAGTACCTCTGTTGAGTGTAGCGTCCAGTATCTCTGTTGAGTTCAGCGTCTAGTGCTTGTGTTGAGTTCAGCGTCCAGTACCTCTGTTGAGTTCAGCGTCTAGTACCTCTGTTGAGTTCAGCGTCCAGTGCGTCTGTGCGTCCAGTACCTCTGTTGAGTTCAGCATCCAGTGCCTCTGTTGAGTTCTCCCTCAGGCATGTGTCGAGAATGACCTCCCAATCACGAACATCATCTTCCGCCTCCCTACCCGCAACAGGACATCATGGATGCACCTGCATTCCAACATTGTCATCTTATTGACTATGTCATCGTGAGGAAGAGGGACAGGTGGGATGTGCGGGTCATGAAGGCCATGTGCTGCGCGGAGTGCCATACAGATCATGTCTCATCGTCTCCAAGCTCAGGCTTCATGTCCAGCCCAAGAGACGTCCTCAAGGCGTAAAACCACCAAAACGTCTGAAAGTCAGCAAGCTCAAGGTCGTCGATACTAAGGAGTCCTTTGTTGACACCCTGGAAACCTGCTTGGAGTCCACCATACTGAATGATCACGATGTGGAAGCAGCATGGGCTGCACTTCGTGAGACGGTGTACAGCACAGCTAAGGAGTGTCTGGGACCCACAACCAGGTTGCACAAGGACTGGTTTGATGAGAACTGCACTGGAATCTAGCAACTTCTAGAGAAAAAAACGTCGTGCTTTCAAAGCGAACATCGACGATCCACAGTCAACAGCAAAGAACGACGCGCTGAGAAACATCTGCAGAAACATCCAGCAAAAGCTACGCCATGTGCAAAACTCCTGGCTGAGCAACAAAGCTGATGAGATTCAGGGCTCTGCAGACAGGAATGACATGAAAAACTTCTATAATGGCTTGAGAAAAGTCTATGGCCCCACCACCTTGGGCTCATCTCCACTTCTCAGTGCAGATGGGTCAACGCTGATCACAGATAAAGAGAAGACACAAGAAAGATGGGCTGAACACTTTAATAGCGTAATGAACCGCCCATCCACCATCAACAATGAAGCCATCGATCGACTACACCAAATTCCGATTGATGATGAGACGCTGGACGCCGTACCAACTTTGGAGGAGACTCGGAGAGCGATTCGTCTGTTATCCAGTGGCAAAGCACCTGGCTCAGACGCAATCCCAGCTGAAGTCTACAAAGAGGGTGGTGCGGCTCTGGTGAAGAAACTTCATCAGCTCCTTCAGATCATATGGCAGCACGAGACAGTTCCTCAAGACCTTAAAGATGCCTCCATTGTTCATCTCTACAAGCGCAAAGGAAACCATCAGGTCTGCGACAACTATTGTGGAATCTCCCTGCTATCCATCGCAGGCAAGATTCTGGCTAGAGTTCTACTCAACTAGCTCATCACACATATTGAACAAGGTCTCCAACCTGAGAGTCAGTATGGCTTCCGGAAAGAACGCGGGACCATCGACATGGTGTTTGCGTCACAGACAGCTTCAAGATGGTGAAGTACGGATGTGTCCCAGAAAGTTCATTGCCATCGTACGCCAACTTCACGACGGCATGTTGGCCAGAGTTCAAGACAACAGCGAGGCATCTGAACCATTCCCAGTCTCAGAGTGAAACAGGCTGGTGTTCTTGTTCCCGCCCTGTTCAGCCTATTGTTCTCGGCTATGTTGACTGACGCATTCAGTGACGCGGAGATATGCATTGTCATCAAGTAACACACAGATGGATCAGTCTACAATCTTAAGAGACTTCAAGCGAAAACCAAGGTCTCGACGGACACTGTCAATGACTTCCTCTTCGTGGACGACTGTGCCCTCAACGCTGTCTCAGAAGCCACAATGCAACACAGTGTTGACAAGTTTTTCTGCTGATTGCAATAACTTTGGCTTGACAATCAGTACGAAAAAGACTGAAGTGATGCACCAGCTATCCCCGGGAAAGCCATACATTGAGCCAGTCATCATCATCACTGGACAGCAACTGAACGTGGTGGACAAGTTCACCTACTTAGGCAGCACTCTGTTCAGAAACCTTATCAGCTACGATGAGTGAATGCCTGGCTCGCCAAAGCTAGTGCCGCTTTTGGCAGATTCCACAAGACGTATTGAACAGAAGAGGCATCACCCTAGAGACCAAGATCAAGGTCTGGCCATATTTCTCACCACACTGCTCTATGGCTGTGAAACATGGACGGTTTACCAGCGTCACGCCAGGAAACTGAACATTTCCACACCACCTGCCTCAGAAGACTGATAGGCATTAAGTGGCAAGACAAGATTCCAGATACTGAAGTGCTCACACGCTGGCCTGTCTAGCATCTTCACCATCCTGATGCAGTCACGGCTTCGCTGGGCAGGTCACATTGTTCGCATGCCAGACCGTTGGCTGCTAAAGAAACTACTGTTTGGCAAAACACAACAAGGCAAATGCTCTCATGGAGCAAAAAACAGCCTCAAATCTTCCCTGAATGTCTTCAATATCAGCCACACAATATGGGAGCAGACTGCCCAGGACAGAGACGGGTGGCGATCAGCTGTCCATAGAGGTGCAGAGACCTGTGAAAGCAACAGAATTGTTGCAGTTGAGCAAGACAGATGGTCAGGAAGACCAGTGCCAGCAGATCTCCAACTGCCGCCACCATCCCCTGTCCGTACTGTGATAGGTCTTTCCGGGCGCAGATCAGCCTGACCAGCCATCTACGCACTTACCCCCCAACTGCAGGATGACTAGATGGTCTTTGTCGTCTCGACGGACAACAAACGCACACCTCTATTGAGCTCAGTGTCCAGTACCTCTATTGAGTTCGGCGTCCAGTACCTCTGTTGAGTTCAGCGTCCAGTGCCTGTGTTGAGTTCAGCGTCCAGTTCCTCAGTTGAGTACAGCGTCAAGTACCTCTGTTGAGTTCAGCATCCAGTGCCTCTGTTGAGTTCAGCATCCAGTGTCTCTGTTGAGTACAGCATCCAGTGTCTCTGTTGAGTACAGCATCCAGTGTTTTGTGTTGAGTTCAGCGTCCAGTGCGTCTGTGCGTCCAGTGCCCCAGTTGAGTTCAGTGTCCAGTGTTAGTGTTCAGTTCAGCGTCCAGTACCTCCGTTGAGTTCAGTGTCCAGTGCCTGTGTTGAGTTCAGTGTCCAGTGCCTGTGTTGAGTTCAGCGTCCAGTGCCTGTGTTGAGTTCAGCGTCCAGTACATCTGTTGAGTTCAGTGTCCAGTGTCTCTGTTGAGTTCAGTGTCAAGTGCCTGGTTGAGTTCAGCGTCCAGTGCCTGTGTTGAGTTCAGCGTCCAGTACCTCTGTTGAGTTCAGCGTCCAGTGCGTCTGTTGAGTTCAGCGTCCAGTACCTCTGTTGAGTTCAGTGTCTATTGCCTCTATTGAGTTCTGCTTCCAGTGCACGCGTTTAGTTCAGCATCCAGTGCTTCTGTAGAGTTCAGCGTCCAGTGCCAGTGCCTCTGTTGAGCTCAGCGTCCAATGCCTCTGTTGAATTCGGCGTCCAGTGCCTCTGTTGAGTTCAGCGTCCTGTGGGTCTGTTAGGTTCAGCGACCACTGACTCTGTTGAGTTCAGTGTCCATTGCCTGTGTTGAGTTCTGTGTCCAGTGTCTCTGTTGAGTTCAGTGTCCAGTGCCCCTGTTGAATTCAGCGTCCAGTGCCCCTGTTGAGTTCAGCGTCCAGTGCCTGTGTTGAGTTCAGTGTCTAGTGTCTCTGTTGAGTTAAGTGTCCATTGTCTCTGTTGAGTTCAGTGCCCAGTGCCTGTGTTGAGTTCAGTGTCCAGTGTCTCTCTTGAGTTAAATGTCCATTGTCTCTGTTGAGTTCAGTACCCAGTGCCTGTGTTGATTTGAGAGTCAAGTGCCTGTGCTGAGTTCAGTATTCCGTGCGTCTGTTGAATTCAGCGTCCAGTGCCCGTGTTGAGTTCAGTATCCAGTGCCTGTGTTGAGTTCATCTTCCAGTGCCTGTGTTGAGTTCAGTGTCCAGTATCTCTGTTGAATTCAGTGTCCATTGTGTCTGTTGAGTTCACTGTCCAGTGCCCCTGTTGAGTTCAGTGTCCAGTGCCCCTGTTGAATTCAGTGTCCACTACCTTTATGAAGTTCAGCATCCAGTGCCCCTGTTGAGTTCAGTGTCCAGTGCCCCTGTTGAGTTCAGTGTCCAGTGCCTCTGTTGAGTTCAGTGTCCAGTACCACTGCTGAGTTCAGCGTTCAGTACCTCTGTTGAGTTCAGTGCCCAGTGCCTGTGTTGAGTTCAGCGTCCAGTACCTCTGTTGAGTTAAGTGTCCATTTTCTCTGTTGAGTTCAGTGCATGTGTTGAGTTGAGAGTCAAGTGCCTGTGCTGAGTTCAGTATTCTGTGCGTCTGTTGAATTCAGCGTCCAGTGCCCCTGTTGAGTTCAGTATCCAATGCCTGTGTTGAGTTCATCTTCCAGTGCCTGTGTTGAATTCAGTGTCCAGTGTGTCTCTGTTAAATTCAGTGTCCATTGAGTCTGTTGAGTTCACTGTCCAGTGCCCCTGTTGAGCTCAGTGTCCACTACCTTTATGAAGTTCAGCATCCAGTGCCTCTGTTGAGTTCAATGTCCAGTACAACTGCTGAGATCGTCCAGTACCTCTGTTGAGTACAGTGTCCAGTGCCTGTTGAGTTTCAGCGTCCAGTACCTCTGTTGAGTTCAGTGTCCAGTGCCCTGTTTGAGTTCAGCGTCCAGTGCCTCTGCTGAGTTCAGCGTCCAGTACCTCTGTTGAGTTCAGTGTCCGGTGCCTGTATTGAGTTCAGCGTCCAGTGCCTGTGTTGAGTTCAGTGTCCTGTGCCTGCATTGAGTTCAGTGTCCAGTGCCTGTGTTGAGTTCAGCGTCCAGTGCCTGTGTTGAGTTCAGCGTCCAGTACCTCTGTTGAGTTAAGTGTTCAGTGCCTGTGTTGAGTTTCAGTGTCCAGTGCCTGTGTTGAGTTCAGTGTCCAGTGTCTGTGTTGAGTTGAACGTCCAGTGCCTGTGTTGAGTTCAGTGTCCAGTGCCCATGTTGAGTTCAGTGTCCAGTGCCTGTGTTGAGTTCAGTGTCCAGTGCCTGTGGTGAGTTCAGTGTCCCTGTGCCTGTGTTGAGTTCAGCATCCAGTGCCTGTGTTGAGTTCAGTGTCCAGTGCGTGTGTTGAGTTCAGTGTCCAGTGTCTCTGTTGAATTCAATGTCCAGTACCTCTGTTGAGTTCAGCGTCCAGTGCCTGTGTTGAGTTCAGTGTCTCTGTTGAGTTCAGTGTCCAGTGCGTCTATTGAGTTCATCGTCTAGTGCCTGTGTTGAGTTCAGCGTCCAGTGCCTTTGTTGAGTTCAGTGTTCAGTGCCTCTTTTGAGTTCAGTGTTCAGTGCCTCTGTTGAGTTCAGTGTCCAATACCTCTGTTGGTTTCAGTGTCCAGTACCTCTGTTGAGTTCAGTGTCCAGTGCCTGTGTTGAGTTCAGCGTCCAGTGCCTGTGTTGAGTTCAGTGTCCATTGTCTCTGTTGAGTTCAGTGTCCATTGTCTCAGTTGAGTTCTGTGTCCAATGCCTGTGTTGAGTTCAGCGTCTGGTGCCTGTGTTGAGTTCAGTGTCCAGTGCCTGTGTTGAGTTCAGTGTCCAGTGCCTGTGTTGAGTTCAGTGTTCAGTGCCTCTGTTGAATTCAGTGTCCAGTGCCTCTGTTGAGTTCAGTGTCCAGCACCTCTGTTCAGTTCAGTGTCCAGTACCTCTGTTGAGTTCAGTGTCCAGTGCCTGTGTTGAGTTCAGCGTCCAGTGCCTGTGTTGAGTTCAGTGTCCATTGTCTCTGTTGAGTTCAGTGTCCATTGTCTCAGTTGAGTTCTGTGTCCAGTGCCTGTGTTGAGTTCAGCGTCCAGTGCTTGTGTTGAGTTCAGTGTCCAGTGCCTTTGTTGAGGTCAGTGTCCAGTGCCTGTGTTGAGTTCAGTGTCCATTGCTTGTGTTGAGTTCAGCGTCCAGTGTCTCTGTTGTGTTCAGCATCCAGTGCCTCTGCTGAGTTCAGTGTCGAGACATCTGTTGAGTTCAGTGTCAAAGACATCTGTAGGGTTCAGTGTCAAAGACATCTGTTGAGTTTGAGTTGAGTTTCAGAGACATCTGTTGAGTTCAGTGTCAAAGACATCTGTGGGGTTCAGTGTCTCAAAGACCTCTATAGAGTTCAGTGTCAAAGACATCTGTTGAGTTCAGTGTCAAAGACATCTGTTGAGTTCAGTGTCAAAGACATCTGTTGAGTTCAGTGTCAAAGACATCTGTAGAGTTCAGTTTTCAAAGACCTGTTGGTCAAAGACATCTGTAGAGTTCAGTATCAAAGACATCTGTTGCATTCAGTGTCAAAGACATCTGTTGGATTCATTGTCAAAGACATCTGTTGGATTCAGTGCCAAAGACATCTGTTGGGTTCAGTGTCAAAGACATCTGTTGAGTTCAGTATCAAAGACATCTGTTGCATTCAGTGTCAAAGACATCTGTTGGGTTCAGTGTCAAAGGCATCTGTTGGGATCAGCGCAAAGACATCTGTTGGGTTCAGTGTCAAAGACATCTGTTGGGTTCAGTGTCAAAGACATCTGTTGGGGTTCAATGCCCAAGGCATCCGTTGGGATCAGTGTCCAGAGATGGCCGTTAGCGATGGTGGAAAACAAGGGTGAATCACGTTAGGGAATACTGAGGCGAGAATCTTCTGGTCCAGCAACAGGTGATCGCATTTGGATGGCGATAATGACGACACCAAATTAATGTAGACTTTACAGTCGTTGTTCTTGACCATCCACTAGTGCTGCTCAAGACACCGAAAGCCTTTACATGCTGAAGGGTATCTCACCATCGATCTCGTCGGACCAGAGGCTTGCTGGGTCAAAGGGATCCTATCCTTCATACTTCACAGTCCAAATGTCCATAATGTAAATCGTGATAATGTGTTCAGACTTTCTGTTAATGTTGATTTTGTCATTCACTCACCAGTCACATCCACAGGATCAGTTTGAAGAGTTGGCATCTCGGGTAAGGTCGTTATTTCCTTTTCTGTGTCTTGTATTACCAGCGGTTTCATGAAGGGAATTCTCAAAGGCTGTGTTCTGACATGCTGTCTCACCCTGTGCCTTGATGAGTCACTGCAGGAAGCAGGGTGTAGTTTTCTTAACCCTCCCCGCCCTCTCTCTCTCTCTGTGAATATGTGTGTGTGTGTGTGTGTGTGTGTGTGTGTGTGTGTGTGTGTGTGTGTGTGTGTGTGTGTGTGTGTGAGTGTGTGTGTGTGTGTGTGTGTGTGTGTGTGTGTGTGTGTGTGTGTGGTTACAAAGACAATGCAGGATCAGAGCCATGAATCGAATACGTGTTGAGGACCATGACGAAATATTGAAGGAAAGACAAAACACCTTCGCAAGCCAGAAGAAAATCTTTCCCAGACAGGACGCGGTTTTAATTTTTGTAAGGAATCGCTCCACTGCACATGCTTTGCATACTTTCATCACACGTTGTTTTTGTGGGTTTTGAATCTGTTCCTTCCTTTCTCCAATCCGAAAGCAAGCCACTGAATTAGGACATGTTTGTGTGGATGTTTGTGTAAATGTAGAACATTTATGAGCTGCTAAGGAACTCATACTACATCCATATCTGAAGGGTGCAAAAGTGCTGAAAATAGGGAAAATTTTTAGACAATTTTTCACACCAAGATGGTGAGTATATCACTATTTTTGTTTACATATAGACTAATATACATTGTACCCTCTCACCAAATTTCGAGTGTCTGTCTTCTCATCTATAGTTGTAAGAATTTTTTTTTCCAATCCTATACAAATCCTGGGTATTCAGGAATTAGTGAGGGGAAAAAACTCCTGGCATGGAGTGAGTTAAACAAAAGTGGAGATTGATAATTATAGTAGAAACTCTACACTGGAGTAATCCTTTGGTGGCTGAGTTCTCACACCTCTTCTGAAAGGTAGTAGAGGGCAAATGTATGGTCTCGACAAGCCAGACTTTCAGATTTTCTTCTGGCTTGCGAAGGTGTTTTGTCTTTCCTTCAATATTTCGTCATGGTCCTCAACACGTATTCGATTCATGGCTGTGATCCTGCATTGTCTTTGTAACACACACACACACACACACACACACACACACACACACACACACACACACACACATATTCACAGAGAGAGAGAGAGGGCGGGGAGGGTTAAAGAAAACTACACCCTGCTTCCCGCAGTGACTCATCAAGGCACAGGGTGAGAACAGCATGTCAGAACACAGCCTTTGAGAATTCCCTTCATGAAACCGCTGGTAATACAAGACACAGAAAGGGAAATAACGACCTTACCCGAGATGCCAACTCTTCAAACTGATCCTGTGGATGTGACTGGTGAGTGAATGACAAAATCAACATTACCAGAAAGTCTGAACACATTATCACGATTTACATTATGGATATTTTGACTGTGAAGTATGAAGGATAGGATCCCTTTGACCAGCAAGCCTCTGGTCCGACGAGATCGATGGCGAGATAAGGAAGGAGGAGGGGGGGGGGGGGGGGGGGGTGCTGAGAGGGGAGCATTGCATTAGATAAGAATAGATTTGGCATCTGTACTGCTGTTTTGTGAGACAGATAGGACAGAGAAAGGGGGGAGGATGGCATGTGTGTGTGTGTGTGTGTGTGTGTGTGTGTGTGTGTGTGTGTGTACAATTTGTACAAGAGAGTACGTACTTGATATTCTTTTAGATTGTTGGGACTTGCACGATGTGAGATATAAACACTTTACAGCAGAGCCCATGAAAAACCCTGTACAGAGATGTTTCTACCTGATGTGACCTTTGAGTTTTTGGAAGAGATTAACATTTTTCATCTGATTTAAGATTTTACGGAAGAAAGATTTTTAACGAAATTTCTGGTGCGTTTTTAGAGGACGTTTTTAAAGAATTGTGTGAAAGTTTGTATGTTTGTTTGTTTGTATGTTCGTTTTTTTGTTTTTGATGACTTGTGAGTTGATTTGAACTGGGTAACAGCCCTGATATGGCCCTTTGCGGTCGGCTGGGCTATAAGCATCATTACCTTACCTTACCAGAGACCGATTGGGTGGACTTGTCAAGTTACTCATCACAGATGGGTAAAGGCGGATGAAGGAGAGGGTCAAGATTTGCCTTCCATCATACCCTGCCCAAGACATGGCGAACATCTGACAGTTCCCCCCCCCCCCTCCCCCCCCCCCCCCCCCCCCCCCCCCCCCCCCCCGGACATTAGACGATGGGATTTTTACTTTGATGGGATTTTAACTTTGACCTTCTAACCTTACTCTGATTAACAAAGTCACCAATACTCTTACAAAACAGACAAGAGACTCGTGCACTGATAGAGGTTAATTATGAATGTTTTGATACTGATGGGACACTGCATTAACGCAAACATCGGTGATATCTAAGCTGTATCAGGAAGCAAATTGCAGAAAGACTTGCATAGTGACGGGTATTTGTTGGGATTGTGCACAGATTGGACAGACCAACCCGGACAGGATCAGGGAAGTGATCCTGGATAACTGGAAGACAGGGAAAGAGGAGCACCTGGCACAACCCACCTTCATGAACAACCAGATAGCAGTACTAGCGCGACCCATGTCCACACGAGACCAGGCAACATCACCTGTGGTGAGAAGTCCCCTCCCCCAACAACCTGTCTGAAAGCGTCAGTATCAGTACTATGGAAACGTCAAGTAGTGTTGATATTGAGACTGAGCGCCTGTAGCCCGAAATGTCCCATTACATTGGGTAAGATGTAGGGGTGTACAAAAGTCTTCAGCAACTGAATTATGATCTGTGGGGAAATGGAACGCGGGTGATAATGGGTGAATGAAGTGATCATCTGAGTTCGCATGCCATGTTTTTGCCTTGAATGTGAACATCTGAAAATAAGCTGTTCCTGTTCCCTCTTTGACACTGACAATTCCCTGTTTATTTACGGTATATTGAGAAAAGAGAGAGCCTTTTACATGACAAAAAATCCAATCTGAATGTGTGATTTGGGGCAACCTGTTGTACTTTCTCCTTTTTTGAGAGAATTTGGTTTTCTGAATAAAACATCCCAAGTCTCTGAATTCAATCATTTTCTTGATGTCTTTATTCATAGTCAGTACTGGACCACTGCCATAGATATTGAATCACTCATCATTATCAACACTTAATATGCAGATGTCTGTACTGTCTATACCCAGCCACATTGCAAAACAGCTTTCACACACACACACACACACACACACACACACACACACACACACACACACACACACACACACACACAGAGAGAGAGAGAGAGAGAGAGAGAGAGAGAGTCAAATGACTGATGATTTTCCTAGCAGGCACATTTAATGACTTGGAACAGTGTCACAGACTAGGTTATGTACAGCTGGTCCATGACAACTGTACATACGAACCTAAAGAACGTTATGTCTATCCATTTCTTCAGACTGTACAACCCAAATCTTTCAGAACACCACTGAAAATGGGCCTCAACCTACCACATAGTGGAAACATTTCACCAGCAGGCAAAACTTTCATCCTTGTCATGCTGATTTTATTCAATGTTAGCGTGCAGTGAAAATGTGCCGAGTTCAGTAAATGGACTCATCACCCATGATGATCATCATTGGACGCACATGCACCTAGGACTATGTTAGCACGCAGTAGAAATAAGTCGTAGAGTCTTCACGACTTCATAGGTGACAGAATTACATGCAGCTTGACTTAACGAACACCACGCTGCAATCCTAGCCAGGCTACTGAACTGATATTTGAATGTCAACATTTCTCACCATCCAAGTGCAACCTTCATCTCTCTCTCTCTCTCTCTCTCTCTCTCTCTCTCTCTCTCTCTCTCTCTCTCTCTCTCTGTGTGTGTGTGTGTGTGTGTGTGTGTGTGTGTGTGTGTGTGTGTGTGTGTGTACTTCTATACCCAGTATATGCAGGCCATAAAAGAACAACTGCAGCAACAAACTTCACTCATAAGAAATGATCTTGGAGAAATTAAAGAGGAACTAGGCCAAGCAAAAGTACAATGTGAAGAGATAAACAAAAGATGTGACAAACTGGAAACTGAACACAGGCAATTCAAAGAGACAGTGACTGACGTAACAGCTGATATACAACACCTGTTTGCCGCGACACACAACGGAAAGGAAGACGTACATAAATTAACTGAAATGATAAAGAAGGTGAAAGAAGAGGTTGAGAAAACTAAAAACAGGCACCGACAGATTAGAGTCTTTTTCTCCATGAGATAATCTGCGCTTTTTCGGGATTCCCCAAAAGCAGCCCAGTGAAACGTTTGACACATGTACCAAAGCAGTAGTCGATGTTCTGAACAATACAGATGATCATAGGCGCTGAACAGTAGATGACATTGAACGAGCACACCGGACAGGCTAAGCACATGGTCAAACTAGACCAATAATTGTCAAATTTAAGCACAGGCCCAGATCGTTGCAAAAGCTAGGAGGGAAGGGAAGAGAGCCTTCTTCAGAAAAGGTCGGTTGGTTATTAGCCCCCGACTCCCAGAACCCCGGTCATATGCTCAGGTGGTGGAAAGAGAGGATGCATGCAGTGCTCTCACAAGTCCAACGAGTAGTCACAGGATGGCACGTGTGCAAAGTACCACAAATGTGAATAACCAGGGTGTGTCTGTTTCAAACAAGCAGCAGATCGAGTCCCGTCTAAACAAGACCTCGATGCAGAACGAGCAGGGCGGTGTGAGCGGGTGTTCATCCCCCTCTTCACGTCACGGTACCCGGCCCATCCAGGATCAACGACAGCGTGACGGTGGGTACCACCGGTGGTCACGTCCCTCGCAATGGAACAGGGAGAGAGCGACACGAGTCAGCAAGGCCAACCGGGATTCTCCATGTCCTGTCAGTGGTGAACATCGGGATGGCGACGCACGTACACCACGCGGACGCAACCTGCCAGGCAGACAGGCAGGCATACAAACGCCTGTCGAAAACAAGTCAAGCAGGTTCACAGGTTCGAGTCGAGGCAAAGGGACATGCGGTGGTGTGAACGAAAGGAACCTGCGTTCAAGCGCCTCAAAAAATGAATAGGACAGGGCCGACCATCCAACTCAGTGGAAGTTTCTTAATTACAATGTCGAGAACTTATATAGTAAGATACAGGATTTTTTTTCATGAATTATGTAAATACATTTGATTTTGTTACTCTCACTGAAACGTTCCTCGACTTGTCATTTGACTATAGCAATATATTCACTGATTATATGAAGTTTCCCGTACCAGCCAAAAAACTATCAGCTCATGGAAGGAAGTCAGGAGGTGTGTTGCTGTTAATAAGGAAGAGTTTACATAACAAGGTTAAAGAAACAAAGCTCAGTTGTGACAATGCTATTGCAGTAAAAATAGATAAAAGTAGTATATTTAACACTGATAAAGATGTAGTCTTGGTTGCTTGCTATGTGGTCCCAGAAGGAGGCCCGATATATACAATGATAAATTGATCAAAAGATGGTGTCCTAATAATGGAAGACCTTACTTACTTCAAGAGTTTGAAAAAGAATGTGATACACTTTATTTTATGGTTATGGGAGATTTGAATGCCAGAACAGGTAACAAACAAGCAAAAATGAAAATGAAATTATGACAAACTATGTGAGCTGTATGGTGAATGTCAATGTGATGACGACAACTGCACACGTTGCTCTAAAGATTCAGTTATTAACAATTTTGGTTAATCATTGTTGGATTTCTGTATCATGTTCGACTTGAGCATTTTTGCTGGTTTTTTTTTTTTTTTTTTTTTTTTTTTTTTTTTTTGTGATGGTGATAGTGATGGTGAATATACTTTTGTGTCTCCAAACGGATGTGGTGTGATCGATTACGTACTGGTTCACAATGGCTTGTTGTCAAACTTTGATTTACACATTGGTGATTGCATTTATTCATGGCACTTACCAGTTGAAGCAATATGAAGTACTGTTGTTAAACTAGAGAAGAGGTATTCAGCGAAACAGTGTGAAGAAAAAATTGTCTGGGCTGATGAATATGCTGGTAAATAAAAAATGAACTTGAATGTGATGAATTTCTAGACAGCATGCAGAAAGCGCGTCAGTTATTACAAATAACGTGAATGAGAGTCTAGATAAATTTTGTCAGTGCTTTGTGCGGAGCCGCAGCTTGTATGGTTCGGTTTCGTAGAGCAGCAGAACATACATTGACTGGTTTGATAATGAGTGCGAACGAAAGAAACAGGAAAGTTAAAAGGTTATTAAAAAGATTTCAGAGATGCAAAACAGCCAGGAGGAAAAAGTAAAAAGAGAAGAATACGCTGTATCACGTAAAGAGTATGTTACGCTAAGGAAAACAAAGAAACTGGAGTTTAAAGAAAGTAGGTTAAAGAAAACTAAAAATTCAGTCAATGATTCTAAAATGTTCTGGTCAGTGATAAGATCTATAAACAAAAAGAGTTTTGTGTATAACGAAATCTCAGTTCAACAGTGGCATGACCATTGGGGGGGCGTTTTTCATAGTTTTGATAATAAAAGTAAAGAAGAAGAGACTGGTATGGTAGAAGAAAATGAAAACTGAGCCATTATTTAATCAACCTATTTCCAGTGAAGAAGTCGTTGCTGGTATTAAACATTTAAAATTAGGAAAGAGTGCAGGACCAGATAGAATCACAGCAGAAATGTTGAAGAATGCAAACACAACTGTAATCAATTTTCTTGTTCATTTATTTCACTTTTTGAACTTTTTGATAATGGTATCTTTCCATCAGAATGGGCTAAATCTATAATTGTACCAATTTACAAAAAACAAGGAGACGTGAACAATCCCGACAACTATCGTGGAGTATCACTTACCAGCGTTTTTAAGTAAAATCTACACTTACATACTAAATGCAAGATTAACTGAATGGGCTGAAACTGAAGAAAAAATAGTGGAAGAACAAGCAGTTTTAGAACCAGTTACAGCACCATAGACCATATATTACACTATATTCTTTGATTCAGAAACATCTACTCTGCAAATCGAAGCTCTACATTGCATTTGTAGATTTCAAGAAGGCCTTTGACTCGGTAAATCGGAATGCTCTGTGGAATGTACTCCGTAAAAAGTGGTGTTAATAGTAAATTGTACATGGCTATTAGAGGGGTCTACAACTCAGTGCTTGCATGTGTGTGCGTGTGAAGAGTGAGTATTCAGATTATTTTGATTGTCCAAATGGAGTAAAACAAGGATGCTTGTTAAGTCCACAGTTGTTTTTCTTTTTTCATAAACGAACTGGGCGGTGGAATTGTCCCGCAAAGGAAGACATGGTATCCAGATGATACCTGGAGCAGTTGAATTAGTTTTACTACTGTATGCTGATGATGTTGTGTTTTCTGTCCGAACAGTTGTAGGTTTGCAAAACCAACTAAATGTATTGAAAGAAGAAGCAGACCGCTTAGGTTTATCAGTTAACTTGGATAAGACGAATATAGTGGTCTTTAGAATGGGTGGTCACCTATCAGTGTATGAAAAATGGTCTTATGGAAATGCAGATGTTCAAGTAGTTAATTCATATAAATATCTTGGAATGATATTTTCAACAAAATTAACTTTCCGTTACGCATGGGAAGAATCTCTGATGAAAGGGAAAAAAGGTACTATTGAAATTCTGAAATCCCTGAGAAAACTGAATTGTACAGACTGTGGTATATTTTGGAAAATGTTTGATACACAGATAAAACCTCTTCTTACTTATGCAGCTGAAAATTTGGGGCTTACATGAAAATTCGCAGATGAAAAAGTACATACGTATGCTATGAAGCGTTTTCTTCAAGTACCTATTCATTCATCCAACACCGTTTTTATATGGAGAAATGGGCAGATACCCTGTTGTATATAAGTACATTTTGAAATGTATTAAGTACTGGTTGAAGATCTTGAAGCTACCCAGTCCCGTTTGAGCAGGCAAGCCTATGATATGATGCTTCTAGAAATGGAAAAAGGTAAAGAAAACTGGCTTATAAAGTAAAGAAAGTCCTTTCAGAACAGGGTTTGGAATAGTGTGGATGACCCAGGAAGTAGGAAATGAGCAACAGTTCATTGCTGTGGAATTTAAAGACAGGCTTATTTGTTCTTTTAAACAGAATTGGCACTCAGATATGGAAAGTAAAGAAAAATATCGCTGGTTTTTCTCATTTAAGAATGTGTTCCATTCTGAAAAGTTTCTCAATGTCATAACAGATAAATGGCACAGAATAAATTACGCAAGATTTAGGTTGAGAACTTTAGGTTTTAATGCGAACAAAAGACTTACAGTGAAGTGCGGACAAATTGTTCATTTTTCCAGTTAGATATAGCGAAAAGACAAAATGTCGCTGGCTTGTTGTCATCATCAGATGATGAACTTGTAATTAAATCAGTTGCGAAATTAATCGCGGAAGCATTGAAAATTAGACAGATGAAGGTTAGTGAAATTTAGGAAAATACATTATAAGAGATATCTGAATGGATATTATCATTCATCGCATGTTGAAGAGATCAGTAAAATACAATGTCATCATTTAATTGAGTGGATGGGTCGAGTCAGTCTTTTTTTCTTTCATGTGAAGAGATCAGTAAAATAGGATCGTCGAGTCAGTCTTAAGGTTGGTTTTTTTTTTTTTTTTTTTTTTTTAACCTTACTGCATTACTCCTGTGCGTAAGGTGAGGACATAACGAAATGTTACGAATTTATTTGTTTTTGGTTGGCTTTGGATTTGATACACACTAGGAATGAAAGTGTACTATTTGTTTGCAGGAAAGGAAGAGGGAAATGTTTTTTTTGTTCTGTTACTTCTTCTCCCCCCTTGTCAAAAGACCTCTTTGGTAATGACAATAAAATATCAAAGTGTCAAAAAGTCACTCTCTCTCTCTCTCTCGCTCTCTCTCTCTCTCTCTCTCTCTCTCACCACACACACACACACACACACACACACACACACACACACACACACACACACACACACACACACACACACATTCAGTTTTCACTTTGGCCAATGTCTTTGGAGAAACCTCCAGTCGCTTGGACTACAAGATTGGTACTTGGAGCCAGAGAACTCTCTTCTCATCAAGACCATTCAGGCCTTGGCTTTCGTGCCTCCCGACGACGTCATCGAGGCGTTTCAACAGCTCATGGATTCGCTGGATGCCGACACTGACGAGACGCTTTCAGACTTCCTCGCCTACTTTGAAAGTACATGGCTGGGCATTGTGCAGCGAGGACGCCGTCGACGCCCGAAATTCGACGTCGCCATGTGGAACGTCTACAATCGTGTGGAAGACAACCTGCCCAGGACTAATAACTCGGTCGAAGGCTGGCACCGTGCCTTTGATCAGCGAATGTCTGTCACGCACCCAACACTTGGCAGGCTTGTCAGCAAGTTACGCAAGGAGCAGGCAAGCACCGAGCTTATGATAGAACAGCATGCCATGGGCGTCAGGATGCGAAAAAACAAGCAGTACGAAGTAGTCAACACACGACTGCAAGCGCTTGTTGCAAGGTACGCACAGGATGATGTTTTAGTATTTCTCAAAGCTGTTGCGCATAATCTGTGACACAATCAAAGTGAACAGAAGTGTTGGAGTATGTCATGTCACAAGATGATGAGAATGTTTTATATTGTTATATGTTATATACTTTTATATGTTGCCCATGCATAATGCGTCGAAAAGTCTGTCTGCGAAACGTCCGGTCGACGAAACATCCGTCGGCGAAACATCCGTTGGCTAAACGTCCGGTCGGCAAAACGTCCGACTCCGAAACATCCGACGGCGAAACGTCCATCGGCGGAACGTCATCGGCGGAACGTCCGCACACGCAGAAAACTGACAATGGAGAAATACATATAGTAGGCACCAGTTCAGATTAGACACTAACATTACGGTTTACACAACTTCTCACTCGCAGGAGACCAGGTACAAGTATTGTGTATGTAAAAGCTTGTTGAAGAAAATAAATGTATTCAAATTCTGAGTTTGAAAGCCAAATGGTCTACCCGCCTCTTTTGTCTCAACAGTCACATGGCAAAATTCGTGGCCACTGAATACTGAAGTCAAGTTTCTACAAAATTCATCTGCTGTCATGCTTTGGAAGCTGTCAAACTTCCATATCAGTGGCTTTATTTTTTTTTCTTTCAGCAAAGACACATCCAAGACAAGACAAAATGGAAAGAGAATTTGATTCTAAGCACGTCAGCTAATACCACTTTCTACTAATCCAGTGCCGTGGCAGATGATTCAGCTACCCTGCAAGCGAATACCATGCACAAAACGTGCCTTTACTTGTCTTATTTGCTTTCGAATCGACGTATGCTTGTGCACATGTTATGGGGACATTTCACTGTAGTACAGTCAACAGTGCCGTACATGTTCACCTCAAATGGTTATCCATGATGTAAAGGATCGAAGATTCTTCTTGTGTTGTCATTCATTTTCTTGTTTGAATGGTGCCTTGAAAACATTGTCATGGGCACAAAAAGACAGGGCAACTGCTGAAGCAGAATACCAAAGAAATGCTGCAGAACTCGCCCCAAAGTTTTGTAAATGTGAAACTTGTTGGGTTTTGCCAACAAAGAAATGGAAGACACACTGTACATTGGTGACACTGTTGAGTTTTTCTGTATGTATCAACATCATGACTGGATCTCATGAAACAAGGGCATGTATCCTGTGTTTCAACTGCCCTACAGAAAAACATTAGGATCTTTCATTTCCACCTTCATTCATGTTGGCATTTGTAACATTCCACCTCTCTCCAACAACCCCACCTCCTACACACAAACCCCCCCCAAAAAAACCAACATGTTAGCGTTAATATGCACTTACATAAACAATTCAAGCACACATAGTTACCAGTCTCTCTTTAGGAGTCACTCTACCCCCCCCCCCCCCAAAAAAAAAAAAAAAAAAAAAAAAAAGAAAATAAAGCACCCTTTCCACCTCATCCCGCTTTGTGTAGTTTGTGTATATGGATAACATTTAACACAGCCTTAAAACGGTCAATTCATTGCACCGTTTAAAGCTGTACATCACTTCAACAATGTCTACCTAACAGAAATACAAAACAAAAACAAAGCAAAACATCTACCGTCTCGCGCGCGCGCGCGCGCGCACACACACACACACACACACACACACACACACAACACACGCGCACACACACACGCACGCGCGCGCACGCACTCACGCGCACGTAATTACCAGCCTGTCTGGATAGTTTACAGCTCTTTTGAGGAAGAAAGAAAACAAAAAGCAAACAGAAAACTACTGACTTAAACGATGATGCTTTCTTTACACGTTTATGTAGCTCCACAACAGTATTTTATACCCACTGCTGCAGTAAGTATAACTTAAATAAAGAATAATGAAATGCTGGAACAAAAATGTCCCTTCTGTTTTTTCACTTTCATGCTTGGTTTTAACTGACTGAACAAAGATTCCGTGATGGAACTGATCGCTGAAGAGAACAAGTATGACATACGCTGCATAGCTGAGTCAAGCTAGACTTCCGCGATAGAACAAATAGCTGATGAGAATCAGTACAGCACAACTACAGATCATTTACATCTCTTCTAATCTGTGCACCTTCTCATCATACTGCACATAAAGGCCAAAATATGTATGCAGCTCAACAGATGGGAAAATGAGCATTCACACCATTACTATCTTGTCTTAAACTGTGCAGCCCTCCGATTTTGTTACATGAAATTTCACTTGTTATGAATTTGAGCTTGTACAGTCTACGAGAGTGATTTTATAAAGACATGTTGACCACAGAGATCATGGCTAATGCTACTGTCTCTCATCAACACAACTGGCAGTTGGTTATTCTACAGTACAGGAACTCTCAGCTTGCATTGCCTTGTCACTCAGAAACACACATATACATCTCACAAATTGTAACTGTCATATAACAGAACAAAACTACCCGTCTGTTACATCCCACTGGAGTGGACCACTCTCGCTTGTGCCTCAAATGCTTCTACCACATGCGGGGAACCCTGTCACCAACACGCTGCTTGTTGGGTCAAAAACATAACACTGCACATCAAGGCACCCCTGGGATTCCCTGCTAAGGGGGAGGAATGAATTCTACATATGACCAGATAACCTTCAGTTTGAACTAGAAGCTCTGACGGCCTTTATCTACACCCAAACAATTCATCCATTAGAAAAATGGGCACTACAAGCGAGACTGCAGGCATACGAGGAAAATGTGGAGAAGAGCGGGGAAAGAAATGTGGAATTCTTTTTTCTCTATATATCAACTCGTTTGTGCGTTGGGTTTTGATATCTAGATACGGTACAGAGTTTTAAGCTTCAAATCCACTGATGCATCACGAAAGAGTTCGATACATGCGGATATGGCCTAGCTGGTGTGAATCAAACACATGCGGATATGGCCTAGGTAGTGGGAATCAAACACATGCGGATATGGCCTAGGTAGTGTGAATCAAACACATGCGGATATGGCCTAGTTAGTGCAAATAAAACACATGCGGATATGGCCTAGTTAATATGAATCAAACACATGCAGATATGGCCTAGTCAGTGTGAATCAAACACATGCGGATATGGCCTAGACAATGTGACTCAAACACATGCAGATATGGCCTAGGTAGTGTAAATCAACACATTCGGATATGGCCTAGTCAATGTGACTCAAACACATGCAGATATGGTCTAGGTAGTGTGAATCAAACACATGCAGATATGACCTAGTTAGTGTGAATCAAACACATGCGGATATGGCCCAGGTAGTGTGAATCAAACACATGCAGATATGGCCTAGTTAGTGTGAATCAATCACATGCGGATATGGCCCAGGTAGTGTGAATCAAACACATGCGGATATGGCCTAGTTGGTGTGAATCAAACACATGCGGATATGGGCCTAGGTAGTGTGAATCAAACACATGCGGATATGGCCTAGGTAGTGTGAATCAAACACATGTAGATATGGCCTAGGTAGTGCAAATAAAACACACGCGGATATGGCCTAGTTAGTGTGAATCAAACACATGCAGATATGGCTAGTTAGTGTGAATCAAACACATGCGGATATGGCCTAGTCAGTCTGAATCAAACACATGCGTATATGGCCTAGTTAGCGTAAATCGAACACATTCGGATATGGCCCAGGTAGTGTGAATCAAACACATGCGGATATGGCCCAGTTAGTGTGAATCAAACACATGCGGATATGACCTAGTTAGTGTGAATCAAACTCCCTTTGTCGTGTGTAATTTAGAAAGTTTTATAGCTTTTATTGTCAATGAGCTGGCTTTTTAAGCACGACTAGTTTTAGGGCAGTACAATAATTACGAACATTTTTTTTCTTATAACAACGAAGGGTTTTTCCCCCAGTGTGTTTTCATTGGCACTCTCCCAGAGTTCGACGCTTCACAAACAGATGACAATTTGTGGGCATGACAAAACTGCTTCCTTGCTTGGAGATTCAGGAAGCAGAATTTCAGATAGCAGGAAGATATTTTATTTTTTTTTTTGTTTCTGTGTTGTTGTTTTTTTAAGAACTA
>JADBJO010001291.1:0-45000 GCA_016801955.1 Conus betulinus
CGACTTTGAGTGAGGGCCGCGCATAAATCTGAGTTTCATTATAATGATGATAATGTCGATGACTGTGGCGATGATTATGGCGGCGATGATGACAACATGATAACATAGATGATGGTCATGATGTTTAAAATGGTGATGGTAATGATGGTGAATTTCATCGAGTCTGGCTACATAATCCACATATGAATTTCAGCAGAAGTATACAGGAGGCATACGAGACAATTTAACAAACTACTATGTAACAGCATTCATGCTTTGGAGACAATTACGAGCTGACGTAAACGCTCCTTTATTCGTTTAAGAGTAAAGATGCTTGCATTAAATCGAGTGGGATGATGTGATGAAGTCATATTCTGAATAACCGTTAGTAATCCTACACCCATACCCCCACTACACATGCTTCTGCTGAAATTCATATGTGGATCACGTAGCCAGACTCGAAAACCTGATATTTGTATTTGACGCTTACATGGTCTTGTAGGCCCACTGTATAAAATGTACATGATGCCCTGAAGTTGTGTGTGGGTGAACGTTGCACATGCACAGACTCCCTCTCTTTCTCCTAAGCGCCCGTGCGCTGTGTGGTGTGGTGTGTGTGTGTGTGTGTGTGTGTGTGTGTGTGTGTGTGTGCACGCGCGTGCGTGCGTTCGTGTGTATGTTTCTGTCTCTGTCTTTGTCTCCGTCTGTCTGTCTATCGGCCTGTCTGTCTGTCTTTGTCTCCCTCTGTCTGTCTTTGTCTCCCTCTCTCTCTATATCCCTCTCTCTCTCTCTTCTCTCTCTCTCTCTCTCTCTCTCTCTCTCTCTCTCTCTCTCTGCGCGCGAGGAGAAATTCGCATAACTTACAACTGCATAACCCTTTGAATGTTACAGCAACTATGCATGTACCGTTATGAGCCTCTTCAGCCCTAAAATTTCACTGCTGTGGTTGAGCGGGCTACAGCCACATAGAAACTAATATGCAGGCCTACATGTTACACATAGAGATGCTAACATATGCAGACTTGTTCTCAGATTCCACTGCACGCTCAGTGTTATCCGCGCACTTTGCTTGAATGTCACGTCGAAGAACTCGTTTTTTTCCCTGTTCTTTTTTTTTTTTTTTTTTTTTTTTTTTAAATGAGTCATGTTTTATTTCAAAACAAAATCACAATTCAACGTCGAAGAACTCTTGTACAGGTCCAGAAACCCAGCCGGAAATGGTCTGATTGTTGCTGTTTCTCCTATATTGTCCCTCTCACAGGTTCGGAGTGGGGGTGATCATCGGCATCGTCTTTGGCTGCATTTGCTTCATCAGCATCATCGTCGCCCTCGTTTGCTGCTGCATCAAGACCAAAGGGAAATCAGGACGTGTGGTTCAGCCCAATGAAACAGCCGGGTGTTACCGTCGTCTACCCAGGTACACGCAACCCCTTCCATACTACGTCAGGTGTCGCTTCATTTCATTTGTTGGCTCCTGGCATACTGAGCAAAGTCGGAAAAGTGTTCGGTGCACCATGTTTTGCCCAGTCACTTTTCGCCCAATCACGTATTGGCCCAATCACGTTTCAGGCAATCACGTTGTTTTCCCGAGCACGTTTCTCACAATCACTTTTATACCCGATCACGTTTCATCCAGTTACGTTTTTGCTCAATCATGTTTCACCCAATTACGTTTTTTTTCCCGAGCACGTTTCACCTAGTCACGTTTTTGCCCAATCTGTTAGGCAAAAGACACAAGATTGACAACCAAAAGATGACACCTACAGACCTGAAAATGAGAGAGAGAGAGAGAGAGAGAGAGAGAGAGACAGACAGACAGACAGACAGATAGACAGACAGACAGACAGAGGACAGAGGCAGAGAAGATCGTAAGCTGAGGACAAGCAAAGTGTAAAGCGCTTCTTCTCTCGGTGAATAGACATCGATTGAGAGAGTGCTATGAACTTCAAATTCTGATATCTGGTGTGTGTGTGTGTGTGTGTGTGTGTGTGTGTGTGTGTGTGTGTGTGTGCGTGTGTGTGTGTGTGTTTCACCCGATTACGCTTAGCCCAATGACGTTTTACACAATTATGTTTTACCAAATCATGTTTCCAAATCACTTTTTTTCCCAAGCAAGTTTTACACAATCATATTTCACCCAATCACGTTTTTCCCAAGCAAGTTTTACACAATCATGTGTCACCCAATCACGTTTTGCCCAAGCACGTTTTACACAATCATGTGTCACCCAGTCACGTTTTGCCCAAGCACGTTTTACACAATCATGTGTCACCCAATCACGTTTTGCCCAAGCACGTTTTACACAATCATGTGTCACCCAGTCACGTTTTGCCCAAGCACGTTTTACACAATCATGTGTCACCCAATCACGTTTTGCCCAAGCACGTTTTACACAATCATGTGTCACCCAGTCACGTTTTGCCCAAGCACGTTTTTACACAATCATGTGTCACCCAGTCACGTTTTGCCCAAGCACGTTTTACACAATCATGTGTCACCCAGTCACGTTTTGCCCAAGCACGTTTCACCTAATCACGTTTTGCTCGATCACATTTTACACAATTACACTTCGTCCAATCACGTTTTGCCCGATCATGTTTTACACAATTACACTTCGCCCAATCATGTTTCACCCAGTCCGTCTTTCTCTCTACACATCCATCGCGTTTTCGTCCTAAATCAGGTGAAACCAAGCCGAATAAACTCATTAGTCGTACACCCCCCCACCCCCCACCCCCAACACACAACTTGCACATACAGCCCTTTTGTGATCAGCAAGGCAGGAAGGCCTGACGACATGCGAACATAGCCTGATATCTTGTTAAGCAACATTCGCGGGTAGTTTACGAAATTCGGTGAATTACGTAACCTGGCATACACATTAGTATAAAGGAAACAGACTGAGGTGAAAAAGAAAGAGAGACAGTGTAAACACTCTTCTCCCCATTTAAAATTCAATTAGTTTTCGGTACAAACAAGATTGTGTCGCTAGAGTTCAGAAAGGACATGTTTTCTCATCATGGACCCCGCCATGTTCTGTTGCCATGCGCCACAAATACTTTTGGGCGAGCCGTGCATAGGGATTAAGGTTGAGATTGTTACAGATCCGGGTAGGGAACACGTGCAGTTACCCAAGAGACAGAAGATTGGAAGAAACGTAGCTGGGCAAAACGTGATGACCCAGTGCGTTAGGTTAGGATATGGGAGGGAGAAAGCGTGGGGAGATCACCTTCGATGTTACACCAGCTGCTGTCAGGGAATAGCTCGCCTTAAAAGTCTCTCAGGTTAATAAGACGTTAGTATCAGTATTCTTGTTAAGTTTTGATCAAGCCTGACTGAGCGTAGTGTGTGTGTGTGTGTGTGTGTGTGTGTGTGTGTGTGTGTGTGTGTGTGTGAGAGAGAGAGAGAGAGAGAGAGAGAGAGAGAGAGAGAGAGAGAGAGAGAGAGGTTACCTTTATTGGCTTTCGTTCCTCTGTGGTCATTTGTCGTAAGCTATGTGCTTGTAGGGTTGGTTGGTTTGTTTATTTGTTTGTTTTAATCTTAGGATGTAAGTTAGAAACTACTTCACAGTTGAGTATTTACTGTTGACATCTGTCCTTTTCATGCGAGATATCCTGTCATATCCCCATACCGAAATTACCTGTACATGTGTCTGTTGGTCTGTGTGTTCTGTGTGATGTTGGTCCAGACCCAAAGGCAGTATCAGTTAAATTTGTGTCTGTTATTGTGTGCACGTGTCAGTTTGAGGTTGAAGGGAAAAAGTGAAACTTCTTTTGGTAGGGAAGTTTCTTTGATTGTTTTGTGTGCTTCTTGTCTGCATGTAAGCCAGCTGAATAGGTACCACAGTCAGCATGAGGATGAAATTATGTGCAATTATTTCACAGGGAACAAAGTTACTCCCCTTGTTGATGGTCAACTGACACAGTCATTTTGTCCTGTGCTCCTTGTATGAGACGTGGAGAATCTGTCAGAAGCATTCAGTCTGAAACGCCAGGATTATTCATTTATTGGCCCTTGATCGTTTGAAAAGGATCGAAACGTGTTCAGGCGGATCAACATTTCGTCCTATTGATTTTTGACCGGGTCGGATACTGCTGTCAACATTTATGGCCGAACTGTGTCCATTTGTCTGCTTCCGTGGACTTTCAAAGACGGCTGGAATGATTTCAAGGCAGGATGTATACGGCTTTTCACTCATTCACAAGGTTTACTGCGAAACCATGAGAGAACGACTTTCTCTTTCAAGGTTATTCAGATGATCTATTTCAAACCAATTTGCCAAAGGAAAAAAAAAACGAAACTGCGGGGGTTGTGTATGCTCAGGTTTCAACATCTTTGGACAGAGGAAGTCAAGTAAACAAAGACTTCTTTGTTGTCACTTTCATGGAAAAAGAAAACAGTTACCGGCTGTGTTGCCACAAATATATATAGTCCAGTCTATAATAACTGTCCTAGCCAGTAAAATTAAGTTCTTTTAAGTGTTAGATGTTACCCATAAGTTACGAAGATATGGCTCTAAGAAAGTGTTTGATTCATGTCAGTTCTGAATGACCTTTCACTACCTTTTTTTTCACTGAAAGATTATCTGAGCATTGCATACCTTTTTCTTTCTTAGCTATCCTGACAGTTTGTCCCATAGATTCGTATTGATTTTCCTTGAGCTAGGACATATGTCCTAATGTTAATAATTGTCAGATAAACTATATATATAGGTATTTGGTTTTCGCTCACAGTTATTCTCTAAGGGTACTATGGACAACGAGAAAGGCTCCCTTCTCCGGGAGCGAACAGAGTAAGTGAAAGATGAACTTGATACTGCAAAGAACTTGGCGTTTACTGGCCAAATCCCGTCACAAATATGCCTGACCACGCTGTCGTGGTCGAGTGTTGTGATTTAAAGGTTTGTTACTGTTTGGTTAGGAATATGATACCAGTCAAGCCGATTTCATCGAAAGGGAAACGATGATAGCAGCTGATGATGAAATTTGTCAACTTTTTTGAAAGCGCAGAGAGAGAGAGAGAGAATGAATCGGTGATTGGAGATACTGACATCTCATGAAACCCGTTAACTCGTTGACAAGATGAAAAAAAAAAAAAAATTCAAAGGCAGCTCATAGTTACCTATCCTTCGCAGACCGGAACGATAAGATCGAGTTTTTAAGGCCAAATAGGACAAATTGTACAGGTACAGGCGGAGGAACTGCTTCCGTGATGTTTTTTGTAAGGCTTTCATATCATCCACCGGCCGGAACAGCGCAGCACACGACACTTACATGGTCGTTTACGTAAAACATCGTTGCTAAGGGCCTACCTTTTTTTAACGGAACATTGTTCATGGACCTGTTTGCTCACTTCTAGTCTTCAGCCTTGATCCGAACTGTCATCAATAACATGTGATGATCGCTGTCAGTACCGAGGAGAATTCTGGACTGAGAGTTACTGGTACTGGTCAGGAACATCAAAAGATCTAGGATGTTTTACCTGGTGATTTTTTCTCCATCCAGGAAGCACTTACCAGGACGTTCTTCGCCAGATATTGTGCGGGGGGAGTGCGTTGGCCAGGCTGAGCTTGTGGCAGCTGGCACAGATCTGGCCGATGATGAAATTCACATTCCTTGATCTCTCTTGTCCTTAAGTCTCAGCCTGTTCACATTCACAGAAGAACTTATTTGGGTATAAGACAAGAAAGAAGGCGCCCCACGTGTCGGAGTTCCGCTCATACGTCTTTGGGCCAGCGGTATCTGTTCTCGGGGTCTGGGCCCACTCAAGCGTTCTTCGAGTTCTCATGACGACGAGAGCCTTTGGGAGTCATTTCCACCACACTTGATCTTGTTGCTTCTCTGCTGAGTGGGTCTGACCATATCGGCCTGTTACTTAATGCATGGCGTTTTCGGTTCTGCAATTATGGTGATGCATTTAGTGTGTTCGGACGTATGGTCAAGTGATTCAGTTCGGACCATTCAATTAAAGGAACAGTGCTTTCGTACAGAGTAATGGAAACTATTCAACCTATATATGGTATGTACGGGTAATATCTGCAAATAACTTATGGATATGCATAATGAGAAAAATAGAGAGACAGACAGACGACAGACAGACGGACAGACAGGCGGGCAGACAGACAGACAGACAGACAGACAGACCAACCGACAGATAGACAGACAGATAGTCAGACAGACGGACAGACTGATAAACAGGAAGCAGTATGATATTAACCCGTTCAGCTCACTCCCACAACGGCAGGAGGACAGCCAGGACCCGCTTACGGGATGCAGCCAATGGGAGGGCAGCCTGCTGGCCCGTACTCCAAGCCCCCGGAATACCCCCCGACATACCCCCGCCGCCTGCCTACTACAATGACCCGGCCTACCCCCCTGGGAACCAACCCTGGAGCCAGCAATGGCTTTGGTCCACCTGCCACTGCAACTGCTGCACCACAGTAGTTCCTGTGCTGTCGGTGTTTGGTGACGTGGTTACATGTCTCCGTTGCAAAAATCAGCAAAGCGCAACATTTGATAGAGAAAGGAGAGGGGGGGAATGACGCGTTCCCAGCTTTCAGGCTGTTTATACATATTAGAATTCAACTAAATAAAAAAGGGCACATTAGTTTTATGAGACAGATTTATCCTAATGTTTAGTAGAAATGATACAAAATTCAACATTAAAAGGTATATTTATAGTTTCATGAGACAGGGTTTAGTATACTATTTTGCAGAAACTGCAGTTTCTAAAGTATATCTAATAAGTGTCATCAAGTCCCCCTCCTTCCCATCCCCTCCCCCCTCTCCTTCTCTCTCCCCCCCCCCCCTCTCTCTCTCTCTCTCTCTCTCTCTCTCTCTCTCTCTCTGTCCTTTACCTTACAGAGGGCATTTGTGAATAACTCCTCTCCATTTACCTGTCCTGTTGTTAATGCTCAATGATCTAAATAGTATCTATGGGTGTACTGTTCTGTAGTTCAAAGCAGTTTGGATTCTATCAAACATAACTTAAAGTTTTGTCACATATTCTTAAAACTATTTGCTTCATGTGCTCCGCCAGGGGGGATACCTAACAAAAACACCGTTCACGTGGCTTAGAGCATGGGACACAACGACGAGCAAAAGGAATAAAACTAGGTGGCACAGGGATTTCCATCGATAGGTGTATCGTTACCACAAAGTGTATAAAACGATTTTTTTTTTGTCGTTTGGTTGATCAAGTTTTTGCCTTAAGCTAAGTGATCTAGTGTTCTGCTTCGTTCCAAATGATGGGTCTAATTGTGCCCAGTTTTGAAAAACAATATCTTGAATGGGATTTCTTTCAAACAGACCAAGCCCAAAATATTCTCTGAATAAAGACCCTCTTCATTGTCGTATATAACGGCAAAATTATCATTACGAAGCGTAAATAACAAAGAGTTATCGAATGATGACATCGCCTTTTCATTTTGATTAGAAACGATTCACTATATGTATAAGCAACAAGTTTTACAATTTTTTTTTTTAATTATATGAGAAACCTTTACTACATCTTTCAGGCAATTTACGCAGCTGCAAAGAGCCGCTGCATTTTTAAATGATAATGATACTGCTTACTTCAAAACGTTTCTGAGTGTTTATGATTAGGGTTTGTTTGTTTGCTTTTTTGTTTTGTTTGTATTTTTTTATTTGTGGTTTGGAAATGTATTTCAAAATTATGATGATCCTGAAGATACAGATCTGCTGTAATTGAAATATTCAGGTATGGGAGACGAGAGCTTAATGCTGGAATGGGAGGTCAGTCCTGAGTATGAATTACCTCAGCTTTGAGTTTGTTAGCTGCCCCGATTACAAAAGACAAAAAAAAAAATGAAATTTAAAAAAAAAAGGGGGGGGGGGGGGGGGGGATGAAAAAAAGGTAGAATTGTCCAAGTACAGGGGCTGTTGTCAGGCAAGCTAAGCAGTTCATCAGAATTACAGAAAACGATAGAAGATATTTTGAAAAATCGTTAACTTTACAGTACACACACACACGCACGCACGCACGCACGCACGCGCGCGCACACACACACACACACACACACACACACCACACGCATGCACGCACACATACTTACAAGCACATTGGCACATATGCATTAATCATAAAATGGACACATACACACTCGCGTGAACACATACGTGCGGGTATTTTTCAGCACAAACTGTCATGTAGCACAGACGGTTTTTTTTTTTTGTTTTCTTACAAATATGTTGTGGTTTCAATTGGGGGCCGGGTGGGTGGTAGGTGTCTGTTTATTATCAAGTGCATTTTTTTTTAGTCTTCCTTCTGATAGGTGATAATCTTTTTGTATAATATTTCCATCACTATCAATGTAACATTATCATCACCATCTTCATCACTACAACTAAGATTATCAATGTCATTTTTTTTTTTCTTGCTGTTGTGGTGTTTGTACAAGAACTTTATTCACGCTCTTGTACTCTTAGAGACATATTTTGTTTTTACATCCCATCATTCTATAAGTGATTCAGTCACATTTATTCACGTTTTCTGAAAAAAAAAATAGGCGATAACAAAAACCACCATCACTATTTTCAATACAACAAGAGGAAAGTCTCTAAGGTCCGGACACTCCAGGATTTTGTGCCGCTATTCAAAATGAAAACAGAAAGTGGGAAAATAGAATCCGAACTTTGATAGAAGATTAATTAAGCTACAAAACCGTGCACAAAATCCCTCCCAAAGTATCATGAAATGGTGGTTACAGTTCGGGCAAAAAAAATGTTGTACTTTTTCGGAATTTGGGACCAGGACCTCAAACACCGAACAGGGTGACGCCAAGGTCCGCACTATGTTTTTCAGTACACTGGTTTGTGTGGAATGAAAGGCTATAAATAGCTTAAATTACCTCTTGAAATCCAAAACAACCGATGCCAAACCACCGTTTGTGGCGTATAACATATAATAAAACAAGAATAATGCCCATTTACTGAGCTTCGAGTTTAACAGAAGAGAAAAAAGTAAACATGAAATAACAACTTTGTTGTTTGCAAACCGAATGTAGAAATGATAATTAACACAACAACAAAAATGGGGGGGGGGGGGGGGGGGGGGGGGGTCAGATCTCGGTTTAATTCTAGAAAGGAAGAAGAAGATTTTTTTGTGATATGAAAAATGAAACGCTCTCCAGCTTGTATATTTTTTTATGTCAACAGTGTGCAAGTACGAGTGTGTGCGTGCGTGCATGCTCAGTGTGCGTGCGTGCGTGTAGGTTCATGCTGTGTGTGTGTGTGTGTGTGTGTGTGTGTGTGTGTGTGTGTGTGTGTGTGTGTGTGCGTGCGTGCCTGCCTGCCTGCGTGTGTGTGTGTGTGTGTGTGTGTGTGTGTGTGTGTGTGTGTGTGTGTGCGCTCGTTGAAGCCCCGTTATATAGTTGAGGGTTCATCTTTCTTTTATTTGAAAATGTTGACAGGGAAAAAAACAAACCGTTCCACAGCATTGCAGTAGCAAATCAATGTAGTTGTGCCCCTTTCTCCACTGGAGATGGCATCTGTTTGGTGCATTATTTTTCGGCCAAGAAGCTTCTGACACTTTTTTTGCACAGTGCTAATCCGTCTCATCCATGTGATATATTTTGTTCCACAGAATTGGTGACGGTCAGTAAGGCCTTAAAAATGAAAAAAATCGCCCAACGCTCTGCTTATCAAGGCCATTTCTTCTTGTAAATGAAGTCGCGTTAGTTTGCCACAAGGAAATTTCTGGATACCTCTTCAAAACATAGCTGCAGCTATTTCTTTCCAAATCTTAAATAAATGTCAGCGAACCGCCCAGAGAAACGTGGACACACGAGTCACAAGACAAAACACAACGCGTTTCGACCTCTTAGGTCTTCTCAGGTGAAACAAAAACGAATAAAATAACGAAAATGCACTTAGCTTTGATCGCTTCAGATCGCTTCAGAGTTGAGCGCAAGGAAGAAGGCGTTGAATGAGAACGAGGCTGTTGGAAGGGAAATAATGTGTGAGTCGAAGTCGTAATCATTAATTACGAATTCATCTGAAGCCTGGCTCATTTTAACATGCCCTTGACTTGCATTTTTGTCAGAAATAAGACAGAGAGGTGCAAAATTGAAATTAAAAAAAAAAAAAAAGAAAATCACCGCTTGCGTGTCCTAAGTGGTGCCGCCGCCTACGCATGGTGGAAATAACCAGTTTTGTTACTCTTTCTTCTTACTAGGTTCTGCTTATTCAGTTAAAATCAGCCTGTTCGGAATTTGTCGACTTCGGTTTTAGAGACTTTCCCTACTCACATGATCATTTGAACCGGAGAAAGTTCGACAGATATGTTGTGGTTTGAGTTGGGGTGGGTGGTAGGTATTTGCAAGTACTTTTTTTTTTTTTTTTAGTCTTCCTTCTGATTGGTGATAACCTTTTTGCATTATGTTCTTTTCATTATCAGTGTAACATTATCATCACCATCTTCATCACTACAACTAAGATTATCAATGTCATCGCTTTTTTTTTTCCCTTGCAGTAAAGGTGTTTGTATAAAAACTATATTCACGCCTTTGTACTCTTAGAGGCATATTTTATAACGTTTTCACATTCCATCATTCGATAAGTGATTCAATCACATTTTTCACGTTTTCTTGAGAAATAGATGATTACAAAAACCAACACTATTACTGATACAACAATAAACTTTGTGCATATATCATCATTATTACAAAAAAAGCATTATATTATATGAATTCGTGGATTCTATTTCCTGTTATTGTAGCGGACACACACACACACACACACACACACACACACACACACACACACACACACACACACACACACTCTCTGTCTCTCTGTCTCTGTCTCTGTCTCTGTCTCTCTCTCTGTGTACATTTTTTCTACACTGGATTGATATTTTTCTTTTCTACACCTGGATTGACATTTTTTTGCTATGCTAACGTATCCTTTCTTATTTCATCACACGTTGGTCTTTTTAATAACTTTTTTTTTACAGAGAAATTATTTAGTCTTCTTTTTACGTTATTAAGAGTATTCATAATGTCGCTGATGACATAATAGTTGTGGTCATCCATACTATCACGATCTTCTTCATCATAATTGATTTTACATATAATGTTGTTGAAAACTTTGTGATGCAGTAGTCTTTTTGCCATAACGGCCAATATGAAGCAAAACTATGAAGCAGCAACTGTGATAGTTGCATGTTTTGTGACAAAATATTCTTTTTGTGCCATAAAAGTATTTCTCTTGTGCCATGAAAAGTATTCTGTTTGTGCCATAAAAAGTATTCTCTTTGTTCCATAACAGCCACTATTAAGCAAAATCATGAAGCAACAACTGTGATAATAGCACGCTTTGTGATTATTGCCGACTTCTCATGATTCCATCTCCAACTCTTGCCCCCATCCTTCCCTATACCATAACTGTTCATGCACATGTATTGTAATCATGTTTGGTGTGTTACATAATAAACGTGAGTAACTCCATCGCATAGAACCTTAACGAGAATTGTTTGAATCCGTTGTTCATACGAGAGCCAGTTTTCCAGCAGTTTTCCAAGGGAGGCGGAGGGGCGGTTATGGCGCTTTGATGTCTCAATCTCCGCCGCGGAGATTCTGATTACGTAGTAGCGCGCGCGCGCGCGTGTGTGTGTGTGTGTGTGTGTGTGTGTGTGTGTGTGTGTGTGTGTGTGTGTGAGAGAGAGAGAGAGAGAGAGAGAGAGAGAGAGAGAGAGAGAGAGAGAGAGAGATCACATACTAAGATTGTGCATGCACATCTGGATATAAACAACATAAAGCATTTTAATATACAGGCCGAGCCAGCAAACAAATTGAAGTGAAATACTAAAGATACAAGTTTTTGAATTAAATTTATTCTGAGATAAAAAAAAAAAATGATTATGAAAAGTTACAAAAAATATAATACAGGGTACAAGATACACTGCTAAGAGAGGAAGATAAAGACAATACAATTATAACAGTAAAAACCGTTAACAGTCACAAAAAAAATCACTTCCCAGATATTTGTGCCGAAACCGTAAAACTATCACAGGACAAGCTGTTAACAATTACACGAAAAAAATAATTTTCCTGATTTTTTTAGTCGAAATCACACAGACATTTATGCTAAGAAGACATGTGTATGAATATCTTCCAAAATTCCTGTGTATCACAGCAGATACATCTGGTAGAAAAAGTGAACAATTAACAATCATACATAAGATCTCATAAGGGGGAAATTGGATGAAAGAAGAAAGAGTGAAAAACTAGGAAACATTGGAAGACAAGGAAATTGAATGAAAAAAAAAGACCTGAGATAATCCAAAACTTATGAAATTAAAAGAATTTATGTCATGTTAATAGTTCAGCCAGCAACGAACATCATTTCGGAGCTGTAGTTCATAGGTGATAGGTGTTAATGTTAACGAAACAGGATGATGCATTTGTTGAAAACTGCACACGGTGCTCTGTAACATTGGCAAGAGTTACAGTAAGTCGGACAAAACAAAATACTTATCGTACAACAGACATACTGCATCAGTACTTGTGCTGCGTGTAACACTGAAGATTCAGCTACTGAATTCGGTTGTGCATGTATATTGTTTGTTTGTTTTTGGCTATGTTGACGCTGTAGACTTATTTATTTGCTTTTTTTTTTTTTTGGCTATGTTGCTACTGCAGGCTAACAATAAAATAATTCATAAGAGCGTGGATTTCTTTCCACTGCTATTTAGATATTTTCCTTTAATTTAGAGTTTTAGACTTGCTCATAATTCTTAGTTGTTCTTGTCTCTCCGTAGAAGAGTGTATTGTTTCAAAATGGATACGAACACGCCATTTTCATAACACATCAGTGTGTGTAATGTTTTGCGATGCTGAATGAGCGATTAGATCCGAACGAACCACACATTTTCAGACTTGCTCATAATTCACCAGCATGAAGTGCCGGTTACTGAATTGAAAAAAAAAACAAAACAAAACAACTCGAAAAACACGAATACATTTTGCTCACTGTGTTTCAGTACAAAGGCATGGGTTAGACTGTGCTGATTTTTATGGGATCAGTTAAGATCAATTCATATCAGTAATTACACTTAACATTTCTCCATCATAGACGATATTAAACGATGAAAAGTTACAAAAATAACAAAAACGAACTCTTAGTGGTTTTCACGTATAGCTATTTACAACCACCGTATTTGATGATTAAGAGTTATATAAGTATACACTCGAGTATTTTTTTACATACACATATACAACCCATCATAGAGATCTACGATATTGGTATTGAAACCTTCATAGCCTTCCCTGTTTAGAAATTACTGCTGCAATGATGTCAATGCAGGGATCATAAAGGCCTAAGATATGGCTTACATTTAGGCAATTATCAGCATTTAGGCTTCCCTCAAAAGAGGCGACAGGTGCTATTTCCAAGGTTGCGGTCCTGGACATTGTAACATCCGGCAGCTGGGTGCGTGTTTGTCTCTCATGAAACTGTCACTGTCGAAAGATTTCATGAGAAACTAACGTGACTCGCTCCTTCTCCATCAGACAGAATGTGAACATTTAGAAGATTTGGCTTGAATTGCAACAACGAGTCTTTAACTGGTGACACTCTGCTTCCTACAAAAGTTTCGTCTTTGATTGTGCAGACAGAATATTGATGACCGTTTGAACAAAGCAAAACGAAACAAAGCAACGTAAACTTGCTTTCTTTGCGATCTTTTGTCTTCGCTTTATTTGTCCGCAACGCTAACCTAACACACACACACCCTCATCCCCCCCCCCCCCCCCCCAACGTAACCAAAACTTTACCCTAAAATTTAACCATAATCCTAACCCTAATCCAAACTTTAACCTCACACATATAAAACCTTATTGAAAACCATCATTGATAAATTGTGCTTGTGCTTGCAATATGGGGACAGAGTAGGCCTAGTTGTCTTTCCTGTCCCCATCCACAAAGAAATGAGCGTCCACCATGTTGGATTGATCGGCAAAGGGCATGTAACTTGAGTTTTGGTAGACTGAAGTGGGCAGACAGGTTCACTGAAGGCGTAGACTGAAAGAGGACAGGGGGTCCATGGCAGTGCCACACACGCTGTCGCCGATTTCACATTGGCTGGGCGCTGTGCGGAGGAGGAGGAACCGGATGTTCAGGGGGACTTCCTGTTGAGGTAGAAACATTCATGTTAGCCAAGTTGTGGACATGCATGCAAGCAAGATTAAATGACAAAGCAACGTTTAGAACTCTCAACTGATCAAATAACTCATCAACAAAAATCCAGATCCAGAACAAAATCGACTGAAGGGATAAAGTAAGTAATTGATTAGTTCATGAAGTAACAGAGTTTCAGGGTTTTTTTTTTTTTTTTCAGTCATCATGGGACTCGTGTTCCCTGGCAGTTTAAAGTGAGGGGGTAGGAACCAAAGGTACGAAACAAACTTTGTACTGAGCTCGCAAGCAAATTTTGCCTGTCATCAACACACACACACACACACACACACACACACACACACACACACATTCCTCTCTCTCTGTCTCTGTCTTCCTATCTGTCTGTCTATTTCTTCACACCTTCCTCGAATAAAGCTGAGTTCTGAGCATCACACACACACACACACACACACACACACACACACACACACACACACACACACACACACACACACACACACACACAACGACAAGAAATTGGGTTACTGAACTATCACTCGGTAAGTAGATTTTTTTTTTTTAAAAAAAAGAGACCCTCCTTCTGCTATGCGTCTGTAACGGTAATTATTGCACGAAGGCATCAACACACGTGCGCGCCCCACAATCTCTCTCTCTCTCTCTCTCTCTCTCTCTCTCTCTCTCTCTCTCTCACACACACACACACACATATACACGCGCGCATGCGCTCACACACACACACACACACACACACACACACACACACACACACACACACACACACACACACACACAGAGAAGGAGAGGGAGACGGAAGACAGAGAGAGATGCTGGGGAATTATCGTTGAGATGATGTACGTCTGTACAGCAGTATAATTGTATTTTTAGTGAACGCTCGCACACCACGTTCATTCATAATTTTACAACACCTGTACCCCAAACCATCGCAGACGAGTACGGTGATGATGATGATGATGATGATGCCATCTTGAAGCGGACCTGCATGATGTCAACAACGGGTTAACGGTGACGTCATACTTCACCTCCGTGGACAACAGTGACATTCTGGGAAGTCGTCGTCTGAGTTTGAGGGTGAGTGACTCGACCGGGTCGACCTTTCTTTTTGATGACGTTAAAGACGACGACGGCAGTCACACTGATGACGAGGACGCTTCCCAACACACTGCCGACGATTATCCAAGTTCTGCAACAGCAGTTGAACTACCTTTGTGATGAGACAACATTCTGCTTGTTTGTTAGCAACCCAACGGCGACACATCCCGGACTATCTGATAATTACATGACTAAAACCCTCTTAATTCGTGCAGTACCAAATTTTTCACTTAAAAAAAAACTAGTAAAAACAAAATCAAGCAAAAACAAAAGAAACAAACGAAAACTGTACACAAAAAAACATTATCAAAACGGCAAAAGCAAAAGCAGTAAATATCAGTCACTCCGAGAGTGCAATTGAGAGCTCTCCATCGTGCATTACAAAATGGTATACCAAAACCCTAGGTTTCAACACAACAACAACAAACGGTAAAAAAAAAAAAAAAGAAAATACCCTAAACACCGATTACAGCAGCAGCAGTAACAGCATTCTGAGCATCCTGGGAGTGGTCGAGAGTTCTTCATCCAAAAAGTTAAGTACGATCATAAACAGAGATCGAGCCTGTACCCTGCCTGTGCCTCCTTTAGGCTGCTTAGTGACCACAGTTGTCATTCACTGCCAACGTTTCTTTCGCTGTACGTACCGCACGTTCTCAGCAAGCGAACACTGAACGAACTACTTTCTAATTCAGTTTCATTCCTTTGAAATCCACTTGACCTTCGACATGATCAAGATAAATGTCTTAAAGGGCTTAAGATCAAAGGAAATCTGTGCAAATATGATCAACCACTTTTTTTTTCTTTTTCGGTTTTTCTCTCTTTCTTCCCTTTTATACGGAGGTGGTGGTGGGAGCTTAATTTTGTTCCTATGCAACAAAAATGGTAAAAGTCCTATGATTGACGGGAAAAACCGTCACCATTCTACCTCTCCCATACTGAGGGGGGGTGTTTTTCCCCCTACAGTTCATCAAGGGCAGCAACAATTGACAGGGTAAATGAACAAGAGTTACTCGATGAATGTCGTCTGCTAATGTCCAGCCGACGGCACAAACGGCGCTAATAATGGTTTACCCTCAGCTCTGTGAAAACTGTGGGTTGGAAAGAAGAGTCTGAGGCAACTTACGAGTCTTTTCACACGAATGCAGAAGCTTGGTGACAGTAATCCAAAATATTGAATTAGCGAGATTAACGGCACAGCCGTGGTTTAAAAAAACGAACAGACACCTAGGCACGAAAGAAAAAGACAACTTGTGCGTGTGCAAATTAGAACGGACAGAATAACCGAGTTTGACCTATAGTTCCGTTCAAACGTCGGTGTTGGACAACCTCAGACAAGTGCATATCTGCCATGAATGTGAGTGAAAAGTGTGTTTCAGTTTCATGCGGATCTGACTACAAGATGAAGATGCTACGCCAGCAGTTGGGACGTCTTGCAGGTGCACCGCAGTGGCGTACGCATGGACTATACTTTCAGATCAGTGCTGAACAACAGCTTGTGGCCCAATCGTGCGAAAGCCCACGAAAACGGTGAGCGGATCTTTTTCGGTTTTGTATGATATATCTGCCATTTACCTCAAGCAATTCTGAGATAAAAACTTCTTATTTCCCGCCTACAATTTTATCACCATAACGGTGGTGGTGTGGTGGTGGTGGTGGTTGTGGGCCTAGAGCTGTTACTGTTGTTACTATTACTATTTTTGCTTTTCGTTGTCTCAGTATGTCTCCCTTCCTGGTCCTTTCGTCGTTTTCCATACAGCCTGAGTTCCTGTCCGCGAGATGCTTTCAGCGTACTATTGTACTCGGATAGTCTGTCCCCAGAAATTTAGGGCCTATTGCTTCCATGCCGGCGATTACTGTGGAACCAGGAACTTAGCGTCTAATGTATTGTTGGAATGCTAGTGTCTGTTGCAAGTGTCTGACAGACTATCCGAGTACAATAGTACGCTGAAAGCATCAGTGACAGGACCGAACTGCGTGCTCATTGATGAAACTGAAAGTGGTATGCTGGGAAGTTAGTGTCTGTTATAGTGTTAAATTTAGTGCTCGTTGTAATTCTGAGAAATTAGTGTCTACTGCAGTGCCAGGAAGAAAGTACCCACAGAAGAACTAGGAAGTTCGGTCCTGTCACTGCGTGTGCGGACTAGTCCATATACGCTACACCCGATATCACTGCCATCGGTCCCGCGCCGGCAGCTTAAATTTCCGTTCGTACCAGCCCGTGTCCCTGTCACCTCCAAGTCAACGGGACATCAGAGGAAGTTGCGACCAGTCCTCTGACAAGATCAGCGTGGCGCGTGACCCTTCTCCTTCAGACCAGATATCTGCTTCGGTGAGGAAACTGTGCAGACGACCTAGTGACTGTTTCACCTGGCAGTAGCAGGACCTCCACGGCCGGTTCACGTCATCAGGTGACAGGGAACGTGCCTCAGTGTCTGCGTGGTGTCACAGGCAGGGGGACGTCTTCTGACACTGCAGACAACAACGGGTCACGGCGTTTACAGGAAAGAGTGACCACACACAGTGCACTGCGAGGAAGTGGTTCGTGCACACAGGCTGGATTAAACACCTTTCTGACGAAAAGTGGCAGTGACAGGTCTCTGCGCTCTAAACACAACTCGAAATAGGACAGGCTAGACCATCAGGTAAATGAAATATCATTTCTCAACTACAATGTTGAAAAATTATACAGTAAACTGTGTGATGTATCTTTTACAAATTATGTAAATGGCTTTGATTTGGATTGACTAACAGAAACGTTCGTCGACAAGGAATTTGATTTTTCTGATATTTTTTCAAGATTTTGTTAAATTCCATGCACCTGCTAAGATTTTTTCCAAACAAGGTCGTAATTCGGGTGGCGTTCTTTTAAAGATAAAAGAAGTCTTCAAAGGATATGTGACCCAGATCAGTGTAAATGGTGTCAACATGTTAGTTTGAAAAGTAAACAAAAAGATATTTAATGTAAACAAAGATGTATTGATAGTTGCCTGTTATGTGGTGCCTGAGGGAGGGGTCGACTTACAATCACTCTGTTATCAAAGATGGAATTCTGTGGCTGGAAGACACACTTTGCTGGAACTAACTGAGAGCAATGATTACAATATCATCTTATTTGGTGATTTGAAACGCCGCACAGGCCGCCAACAACCCAAAGCTGAAGGTATGTCTAATTTCTTTCCTAGTGTTGGAAATGATGATAATGATGTTGTCATTGGTGTTTATGATGATGATGATGATGATGATGATAATGCTGCAGCAGCTGTTGCTGCTGCTGATAATGAGGATGATAATGTTGATTATGTTGTTGATGCTGATAATGATGATAGTGATGATGACGAGTGTGTGACTCTAACATTGGTATAGAAGATATGAACGCAAATATAGAAAATACTTCAGTGCGACGCTCTAAGGATTAATTCATAAATAAGTTTGGCAAATCTCTCTTGGACTTATGTTTCATGTTTGGTCTTAAAATTGTGAATGGAACGTATGGGGACACTTCAAAAGGAGAATTCACCTTTGTGTCACTAGTGGTAGCAGTGTTATTGATTATTTTGTTGTATCACAAGACCTGCTCAAACATTGCAGTATGAAGGTTGGGGATTGTTCGTTCTCTTGGCATCTGCCATTGGAATGGAAATGGAAAATTGGTAGCATTGATAAGAAAGAAGAAAGCCCGGTGTTTTGTGAAAAAAAAGCGCAATATATGGTCTGAGGAATGTGCAGAAACTATAGGGAGGAACTTAACTCAGAAGAGTTTAAACAGTGTACCGAAAGAGCCATACAATTTCTTAACATTGACGTCAACTCATGTTTAGAGTTGTTTATGAATGCTTTATGTAGTGCTGCTAGTTGTATGGTGAGATCTGTGGAAAAAAAGAAGAGAGAAGTGAATGATTGGTTTGACAGCGAGTGTGGAAAAAAGAAAAGAATTGTCAAAAGATGCTTGAAACAATATCAAAGAGCTAAATTAAGTAACTTGAAAAAAGAACGTAAAACACCTTATGTTAAGGAAAGAAAAGAATACACAACGATGAAAAGAGAGAAGAAAAGAGAATTCGATGAGAAACGATAAGGCAAGCTAAGAAAATCAGTTCATGACTCCAAACTATCCTGGTCAACAATTAGATCGATTGGTAGAAAACCAGCCATCTATAACGAAATTACCTCACAGCAGTGGTATGATCACTTTTTTCATGTATTCAATGGTTTTTAACAACGATTCCGAAGACTCAAAATATAGAAGTAGACAATGAAGGTCTATTATTTAACAAGAACCATTATTTAACAATGTGATAACAAGGGATGAGGTGTTAAACAGCATTAATCACATGAATGTGGCAAAAGCGCTGGTCCAGACAAAGCTGTTTGTGAAATGTTCAAATATGCCAACTCTGTTGTTACTGATTTCATAGTAACTCTGTTTAACTCGCTGTTCGATAAGGGAATCTTTCCCGAGGCATGGTCAAAATCGATATATATCCCTATTCACAGAAAGGAGATATTAACAATCCTGATAATCTCTGAGCACTGACAAGCGTTCTAAGCAAAATGTATACACATATTCTTAATAAAAGATTAACGGCATGGGCAGAAAGAGAGGACAAAATTGTAGAAGAACAAGCAGGATTTCAATCTGGATACAGTACAATAGACCACATATTTACATTGTATGCCTTAGTCCAGAAATACCTGTTTAAAAAAAGACAAAATTATATGTTGCCTTTGTTGATTTCCAGAAAGCTTTTGATTCTGTGAATAGAAATGTCTTGTGGAATGTTTTAAGGAAAAGTGGTATGAATGGGAAATGTATGCAGCTGTGCGAGGAATGTATGATTCTGTCCTTGCATGTGTTCGCGAAAAGGGTATTTACACTGATCATTTCAATTGTCCACGTGGTGTAAAACAAGGATGTCTGCTCAGTCCTCAGTTATTTGCTTTTTTTCATCAACGAGCTTGCAGTAGATATTTCAGTGAATGGGAAACATGGGATTCAAATGTTACAAGGGGCTACTGAGCTATTTTTTAATTTTGCTTGCTGATGATGTTGTTCTCCTTGCGGATACACCTGTTGGTTTGCAGAATCAGTTGGATGCTTTGAAAAAAAAAGGTGTCTGATAGATTGCAACTAACAGTAAATCTGAGTAAAACTAACATCATAGTTTTTAGAAATGGAGGACATTTAGCACAACGTGAAAGATGGTTCTATGGCAGATCAGAACTTAAAGTGACAAATAGTTATAAATATGTAGGGATGTTTTTCACTACGAAATTAAACTGAAATAGATGCTGGTTAGAAATGTGTAGGAAAGGAAAGAGAGAGGGGTCATTGAGATTTTAAGAACAATGAGAAGACTGAATTCAGATGACTGGTCTTTGTTTTGGAAATTATTCGAGACCCAAATACAACCAGTTTTGACAGACGTATCAGAGGTGCGGGGCCTTTTGGTCAACGACCACATGGAAAAAGTCCACACATATGCAGTAAAGCGTATTATGCGTGTACCATTACATGCATCGAATAAAATGGTTTATGGTGAAAGCGGTCGATATCCTCTGTTTATACAAACTTATGTCAAATTAATTAAATACTGGTTTAAGACTGGTTCTTTTACTACGACCAGACTCTGCAGTCAAGCGTATGAAATGCTTTTGCTACAATACAACCTAGGAAAATTTAATTGAGTGTCTCGTGTAAAGAAAATACTAACAGAAAATGGTTTTGGTATCGTTTTGGCTTTGTCAGGGAGTAGGCAATACAGCACAGTTTTTATCCGAATTTAGGGATCGTTTAATTTGTTCTTACAGACAAAACTGGCATTCCAGCATGGATGAAAATGACAAATATGAATGGTTTCTCTTGTTTAAAAGTAATTTTGAAAAAGGGAAAAATAGTTCATGATTGTTCAAACAAATGGCATAAATATAACTTAACCAGATTTCGAAGTAGAACACTGGGTCTCAATGCAAACAAAAAGTGGTTCCAAGCATCGGACAACAAAGCATGCCTCATGTGTGTAGAGGGGATTAACACTGAAAACGAAGTGCTTTTGTATTTGATTGTCCTGCTTACGCAGATATTCGAAGTAGGTGTAAAATTTTCAGGGAGCCAGCTGCACAGAGAAAAGATATTATAGCAATTCTGTCCAGCAAGAATGAACATAATACCTTATCATTTGCAAGATTTGTAGCAGAAGCTAGTGATTTTCGAAGAAAGAGAATATTACGAACAAATCGTTGAGCTAAAATGTGTGACGATGTATGAATTCACCGTCAGCGCTTACTATGTATTTTTAATGGCTTGATGGTCAAAAACAATGGAGTACTCAGGTTGCGGGGTGAGTGAGTGAGTTTTTTGTGTATGTTTGTGCGTCTGTGGTGTGTGTGTATGAGTGTGTGTGTGTGTGTGTGTGTGTGTGTGTGTGTGTGTGTGTGTGTGTGTGTGTGTGTGCGCACGCGCGCGCGCAGTTGCGCGTGCGTGCCCTGTGTGTGTGTGCGCGTGTATGAGGGTGAGTGTGCGCGCGTGCTCTGCGTGCGCATGTGTGTTGTGTGTGAGAATGTGTTTGTATACGTGTAGGTATGTGTTGCCGTCTATAGATTTGAATTTCTAGTTAAATTGTTTAAATTCTGTTTTTCAATTGCAGATACTTGGCACAATCTAGTAATGCAGTAACTGTAACCCCCTTGCCAACCGGGCTTGTCTGCTATTGGCAATAAAAATCTCTCTCTCTCTCTCTCTCTCTCTCTCTCTCTCGTTTTTCTTCTTCTGCTTCTTTTCGTCTTGTCTGTATGCCTGGCATTGTTCTTCCTCTTTCTCAGTTTCTTCTTCTCCATCTCCTTATTCTTCTCTTCGTAATGACAATAAAGAGAGGATGATGAAAACTTTGAACTGCTTTATCATATTAATTTCGTGCACGCTCTCACACAATTCACACACACACACACACACACACACACACACACACACACACACACACACACAGATAAGAAAAGGGCACTTTATATTGCACAATTCTTCTGGTTATTCTTTAGCTTGTTTTTAACTGTAGTTGTTTTTCTTGTCCTCTTTCGTTATGTTTTTTTTTCTTCGTTCAGAGTGGAAGATTGTGATTGGTTACTGTTTCTGAATTCAGTTGCGTTAGGGTTAGTATTACACAAGAGAGAGAGAGAGAGAGGGGGGGGGGGGCAGGAGGGAGGGGGAGGGAGGCAAAGAGGAGAGAGAGAGAGAGAAAGAGAGAGAGAAGGGCACAGAGAGAGAGAGATGAAGATAACAGAGTGAGAGAGAGAGAGAGAGGTACAGACTGAAGGAACTTTCAAAAAAAAGTGCCATAGCCTAGTCAATAGCTGCAAGGACAGTGAACTATTAGAGATTCCCCGTGTCTGGAGGCACGCATGATGGATGCCGGAGTTCATGCCACTCCTTCCGCCGCTTTGATCTTCCCTGATATGAATCAGGGCACCCATTTATCACTAGCTGGGCGGAGAGGGTCTATATAAGCTATAAAAATCCAACCTCATGGATGGTTCAAATTCGTGACCGTCAGCTCCGCAGGCAAACGCTCTAAACACTGGACCTCCGGTCCCTATAAACCGTACTGTATTACAACAACAACAACAACAACAACAACAAACTCATAGAAAAAAAAAAAAAAAGAGAAGAAAGAAGAGAAGAGGAGAATAACAAACAATGAAAACAGACACACACACGTGTAATCGCAGCAGGCGCTGCCACAGCATCCAGGGGTACAGTTGGCGGCGATGACTGTGGAGTTGCCACAGTAGGTCACCTCCTCCGCCTGCCCTGTGACAGACACACCATGCATATGGCGAGTTACAGGGTGGATTATGGCCCATCTTTGAACTGACATAATTCACTAGGCCGCAGGCAGATCAACAATGAAGATCTATGGAAGCAAGCAGGACAGGAACCAGTTGCCAAGCAGGTTCTGCGGAGGAAGTGGGGCTGGATGGGACACACTCGCAGGAAGCCAGCATCCAGCACCACACGCCAAGCCTTGACATGGAACCCGCAGAGGAAAAAGGAAGAGAGAGACCGACCTCACAGCAGCTGGAGGCGAGACACTGAGGCAGAGATAAAGAGACAGGGGACCAACTGGACAGGAATTCAGCGAGCAGTCCAGAACCGAGCGCAATGGCGGAGTGTTGTCGATGGTCTATGCTCACCCTTGAGCTATGGGTCTAAGTAACTAAGCAGGCACGTGTGTGTGTGTGTGTTGTGTGTGTGTGTGTGAGTGTGTGTGTGTGTGTGTGTGTGTGTGTGTGTGTGTGTGTTGTGTGTGTGTGTGTGTGTGTGTCTGACCTGCGCTGAAGGAAGGTCAAGCAAGTATTGCATAGTTTCAATTGATATGTCCTTCATGGTTCCAAGATCAGTTTCATTGCTTCATTTTGAATTCTTTCTAATTTTAGAGGATTGCTCTTGGACTCTATTTTAAGCCCTAATCCAAAATCAGTCACACTTGGTATCACTGCGTGATACAGTCGGTAGACATGGTGCTGTTCAATACTGTTAGCTGCCATTGCTTTCATGGCAGACGGGGCCCTTTTTGCATTTAAAGACAATGTTATCAACATGATTTCTAAAGGCCAGCATTTTATCAAACCCAGTACCTAAACAGCGTACGTTTTCAGTTGGTTCAATTTGTATTCCATTTCGTGTGTATATTCATTTGAAATGCTTTTTCTATTGATATCTTAAACATAATTAAACAATATTTGTCAAGCGCTTCATCTCTAAATCAAAATCACATACGCGCATTTCTTAAATGGTAACAGTAACACACACACACACACACACACACACACACACACACACGGACACGCACACACACACACACACACACACACACACACACACACACACACACACACACACACACACACGCACGCACACACACACACACACACACACACACACACACACAGAGTGCATGACAGTCACAGAAATAATGAGTGGAATAACGAAACACAATTTCACCACTGTGGCACCGTTATTGTTGCTTCTAGCGGGTTTGTTACGGGACTGAACGCAACCAAATAGTCACAAAGTTGGTACAACATGTAGTCCATTTATCTGTCACAAATGCCTCCTTTACTCTAACTGTTACTCTTCCCTCTTTTCTTCTCTTCTATGTTTTTTTTTTTTTTTTTTAAACATCTTCGTTCATTTCATATTTTAATTACTCGTTCATTTCATATTTTAATTACTTTTTTCGTTTCACATTCCCTTCAGTTCTTCTTTCGTTTCATCTTTTCATTCGTGTTTTCATTCTTTTTTTTTATGCTGCTTTCTTCTTTGTTTACTTTCTTTCCATGCCAACAACAACAACAACAAAAAAAAAAAAAAAAAAAAAAACAAAACAAGAAATCCTCATTTTCTGACTTTTCTTTTTTTGTTTCCAGAATAAATAAACCGTCAACCTTTCTTTCTGTTTTTTTCCCCTTCTCATCTTTGCCTCCTTCGTTCCTCACTACCAGACAAGAAAAGATATGTGCATCTGTTCCTTCCCCCGTACGTACTACTAATCAGCCAGAACCACAAAAGGAAGAGCGCTGGTCCACCATGGCCTAACCGCCATCTTGATTATGCGGCAGTGGATCATTGAGCACGTGACTTCCACCCGTTTACCCCCCCCCCCCCCCCCCCCCCCCCCCCCCCCCCCCCCCCCCCCCCCCCCCCCCCCCGTGAAGGGGAGGGAAGGGGATGTAGGGTAACGGAGGAACGGGATGAGGAGAAAAGGAGGAGGTGGGGGAGATGCTGTTAAAGGATTGAGGGGAGCTGTGGCGGCTCAAGAAGAGGAGAGGTGGAAGGAGAGGATGGATGAGTGGGCAGAGGGTTCAATCAATGTGTATTGGGATACACATTCCTTAGTTATTTTCTTTTTTTTTTTCTTTTCCCGACGTGATCATCAGTGTTCTTTTGTAATATTGAAACAACGACGCGCAATGTGTTGACTCGTGGATTGAATGACGGGGGGGGGGGGGGGGGGGGGGGGGCTTGTTCTTTGTCTCCCTTCCTTTTTTTTTTTTTCGTTCTTTCCAAAGTGAGATTCTTTTTGGGCCGTTCACTAATTCCGACCTGTTCAGTGTTCAAGGATGTTGTGCAAACACAACACCAGAGAACCCCCTCTCTCTCTCTCTCTGTGTGTGTGTGTGTGTGTGTGTGTGTGTGTGTGTGTGTGTGTGTGTTTGCGTGCGTGCGCGCGCGCATGTGTGTGTGTGTGTGTGTGTGTGTGTGTGTGTGTCTGTGTGTGTGTGTGTGTGTGTGTGTGTGTGTGAGTGCACGCGCGCGCTTGTATGTCCATTCCAGCGGCTCATGATTGCCTCCATTTCTACGTAGGGTGGATTGGCTCTTCACGCGCGTGCAAGGTTTCTTTTTCTTTGCGATTTGTTTTTCGGGGACGGAGTAGTGTAGAGGGGGACGGTGGTAAGGGCAGCGGATAAAAATGGGGCGTGGAGGGGTTGGAGTGGGGAGGGGGGGGGGGGGGGGCAGTGAATAATTATTCACACATTCACACGCGGGACCTTGCTTTGAAGAGTCCCCAGAGGGATTTGGATGGGTAAGGATCCTGGGGGTTAGGTACAGTTACACTGCGCACGTCGCCCAGAGGCTACACTAACTGGCCATTCTTCATTGTCCGTTTGCCCATATGGCCTTATATGTTGCTGCTATTGTTGCTGTATTTCAATGTTCTTAATTCACCTTTTACTCTTTCATTGAAACTGAGGGGTACTAGGGGCGGAACTTTAGGGGAATGCTTGGTGCCCTGAACACGCCTTAGTTACAATGGCAATAGTTTCGTGGTCATGTTATGAATTCAGTTAATACAATTTGTAAGTAGTATGTTTGTTGTTGTGTTTACAAGACAGGAAGCTTTTTTCCCTGCGTGGTGACACCCTGGAAAAAGCCCTTCAGTAGTCACAGTGGTTGACTTCGATCCGATATTTAAGCTTGCTGAGCACCAAATTAGTTATAAAGAAAATTAGAATGCATGTGTTAACAGATACAGTTTGTTGTCTGTATGAGAGAAAAAGATGAAATCATCAGCAATGTTTTCGAAGATATGGATTGTTATTTGTTCGAAGCAGAAGCATTTGATATGTGACGCCGAAGGCATTTGCGAAATCTGCCAACAGGACTCCTGAGAACTTAAAAAAAATTCGTGTTTAGAAGCCATCTGCTTGTCAGATTGGTTAGCACCGTGTGACACAAATCATCTTCTCTGAATCCAGATTGATTTAGATGGGTCAGTTGCATCTGACTGCATAAGAGAAAAGACATTGTCGATGGACACTTCTAATAGATTTGAAAGAACAGATGAAATAGATCTGTACTCAGACCAGTCAGCAGTGTTTACTGATTTGTATACTGCTATAGTTTTTGCTGGTGTAAAGGTACTCGGAAAACATTTCTTGTCGTTACAGAAATCACGAAAGTGTTAGTCTTCATACAGATTATCGATGTTAAGTGGGAGTTTCTGCCACAAAGTGCAGACAATCTAAAACCTTTGCCATCTAAACCATCAGTTCCACGGGTGGTTGGCCGTATCATTCGCCTGAATGACGTAAAAACCTCGTTCACGTCAAAGGGGCGGATGCCTACAACTGAGAGGAAATTTTTTCTGTGCAGCATTTCTGTAATCCTGCAAAATTTTTTTATTATTGTTATTATTATCATTATTTTTAATTTTTTTTAAAAAAACTTATTGTTGTGCATGATTTGATCTGCCTTGGTCGAAAGTGGTTGCATGATTTACTAGCAGATGTATAATCTGTTAGGTTGAAGCAGAGGTAATGTTTTGTGTGTTGATCCATAAATGGTATTCCACACAGGTTTAATGTTTCTTTACGTTGATCATGTAAGAAAGTTTTCTTCGCCGTTAGGAGAGAAATCACTAACTTTTTGGTAATCTTCAGCTTTAGAATACTAAACTCAGGGGGGCTGTTTAGACGAAAAACACAAAGATGTCTTAGGCTCACCTCGATGCGCTAAGTTGAATGGAACCCTCAGCTAAGCTGTACGACCACTCCTTTCCCATGAAACTGCGACAAATACACAGTAAGCTCAGCCGATCACAGCCAGAGCAACCACCTGCAAGCCATTTTGACTGCTGATCACGTGTTGTAATTTTTTTTTTTAATTTTGGATCATGCTCAAAATGGCGTGCAGGTGGGGAAGGAGTACTCAGCTTACTGTGTATTTGTCGAGTAGTACCTCAGACGACCTTTCTTTACTGTGTATTTTTAGCGCAGTTTCATGGGAAAGGAGTGGTCGTCGTACAGCTTAGCTGAGGGTTCTGTTCAACTTAGCGCATCGAGGTGAGCCTGTGACACCTTTTGTTTTTCGTCTAAACAGCCCCCCTGAGTTTAGTATTCTAAAGTTGAAGATTACCAAACTTTTTGATTTTTAGGTTCGTCACGGTGGCCATTTTTCAAAAGATAATATCTTTGATGCATAACATTCTGTATTTCACTAGTTTTATCCAATATCTGATGTAATCTGGCACGGAGCGTGTTTTGCAAAATCCACTATGGGCTCAGAAAACAGTCCAGAGCAAGGAGATTTGATCTAACCTTCTTGGTCCAGAGCCTGAAGGTGGATCTATATGTTGGTGTACTTCATTTAAAGGTTAGATCAAAAGATCTGATAGAAATTTGATCACGATCCTATCTTATAAAGTCTGTTGATGTGATCGTTCCATGATTTAACCTTATGATCGTTCCATGATTTAACCTTATGATCGTTCCATGGTTTAACCTTGCAGTTTGACGTTTTTCTTTTTTCTTTTTGACCAGGTGCATCTATAGGGAAATGATCACTGCACCCATTGACTAGCACATATGTTTCGAGAATAGTTTGTCAATTGATAGGCTGACACATAAATGATCTATCAAAGTTTGGGACATCGGTCACTCGTGTGGAGTTTCTATCAGCTGTGTGAGACCAAGAGTTCTATTGTTTCTTAACCATAAGCAGATCTCTGTCAAAACTATCTCACACCATGACGTCTTTGGATCCATCATATTCACTTTCCATCCAAAAAAAAAAGAAAAAAAAAAAACGGAAACGGCCAAACCAGCCGACGTGCTCGGCTGGATTCCTGTGCAGAAAACATATACGCATTGGCTAATTATATTTAAGTTGCATTTCCATCCAGATAGTTACTAGTAAATTTGCCCTAAAAATTCCGTCCTTTGAATTTTATTTATTGATAAATGTAGATAATAATGCCAGATTCCATGCTGTTTGTGGGGATCCCTATGTATAATGTCGTGGCCTGGGACTGAGATGTCGCAGTGAAATAAAAGATTGGGTGGTTGTGATTCCGAAAATCCAAACATGTGAAAGATTCCCCCAGAATGTGATAGGATTGGTGATGTTTCGATTAATTTATTAATCGCATGATATAAATTGAGATGCCCCCCAGTCTAAGTAGGGGGGGGGGGGGGGGGGGGGGGGAGGAGAGAGAGAGAGGCAAATTAATGGAGTGGATCTTCAATCGATGCGATCACTAAGTCTTTACGGCTAGCAGAAGATTTTTGCAGATGTGTGTTTAAGACTTAGAATTAAAAGAACCCAGGTTACTGAGACATGCTATTGCATGTAAATGTGTATTTTGTTGACTAGCTGGAGGTGAGTTCCAGACATACGATCCAGATTAAGCCAGGCTTATTTTTTTTTATTGGTCAGTTCATTGGTATGGAAGAAGAAAGTTCTGCAAACCAGATCTGCCATTCAGTCGTAAAAAAAAAAAAAAAAAAAAAAAAGGGGGAGGGGGGGGGGGGGGGGGGGGGGGGGGGGGAATGTAGCATGATGTAGCATTGCATAACATTTATCGAAATTATAACAAAAATGATGCCTTGTCGAATTCAGTTTGCTTATGAAGAGGAAATGCTAGTATCTTTGGTGTCTGATCTCTTGGTAGAGGTCAAGCGGGAAGCAGTGGCTGTTTTGCCCCTCGATGGAGAGAATTCAGTCTTTTCAGATCAGAATCGGACAAAGGATTTATTTTTCTCCATAGGTGAACATTCTATTTTCATCTTGAACTGAGATATGTGTTTGTGCGCGTGTCTTTTGAGGCGTTTGGATAAAAATGATCTTAAGGATATGGGTTTGAATCAGTTTCGAAAAAACAAAACAAAAAACAGAGAGAGAGAGAGAGAGAGAGAACTCAGACTTAAGATTTTTTATGCAGTAAGGCCATTGGCCCATTTAAAGAGGAATGAGTACAATCATTAACACTATAGGTAAGAAACAAATCATTTATCAGGGCGAAGAAACAACAAGAGAACAAACAAGCAAAAAACAACAATCAAGAAAAAAAACAACAACAACAGCAACAAAAATTAACAGCAACTAAGACATCACAATTTCTCTGATCTCATACGCCTTCAAAAAAAAAACAAACCTGAATTCCTAATATACTTATGATTTTTAGAGCTAAGTAGTAACTGTATACGAAACATACAGGGACGCCTATGATATTTCTGTGAGATAGATTTTTGGCAAATATCTTCTGAAGCTTAGTCACCTTGCATACACAATAGACATACTAAGACATTTTGTCCGTGTTGTCTGTATCCCAGGTAGAGTTCTTATTTCAGTGACACCGACTCTAAATCGAGAGATAGAGAGATAGATAGACATGAAAGAGAGAGAGAGAATATGTGTGTATATGTTTTTGTGAGTGTATTTCTGAGAAAGAGGGAGAGGGGGGGGGAGTGAGTGAAAGAGAGAGGGAGAGACAGACATAGAAAGAGAGAGAGAGAGAGGGGAGAGAGACAGAAAGAAAGAAAGAGGGAGGGAGAGAGACATAAAGAAAGAGAGAGAGAGGGGGGAGTGAATGAAAGAGAGAGAGAGAGAACAGAAGACAGACAGAAAAACAGACAGAGAGAGAGAGAGAGAGAGAGAGAAAAAAGAGGGAGAGAGACATAAAGAAAGAGGGGAGAGAGAGAGACAGTTGCAGAGTAAAGCAGAGAAAGACAATGACATGAAGAGAGAGGTAGAAACAGGCAGACAGAGACAAGAACGCACACACACACACACACACACACACACACACACACACAGGGAGGGAGAGAGAAGGAGAATGAGGGGGAGAGAGAGAGGGGGGGAGGAAGGGAAGGAGGGAGGGACAGAGACATAGAGAAAGAGGACAGAGAGAGAGAGAGACAGACAGACAGACAGACTTAGAGCCAGAGACAGATGGAGGCACGGAAAACAGATAGAGACAGAGAAGGGACCTTTTTTTTATCATGGTGAGAATTTTTCTTGTATAAGAGGGCTGTACTTTTTTCCGTGAGGGGGGAGTAACTTTACGAGAATTTTACTTTGGAGTAAAATCCTCGTTTGAGATTTGATCGGGACAGTAAAAAACAAATTGAGAGAGAGAGAGAGAGAGGAGAGAGAGAGAGAGAGAGAGAGAGAGAGAGAGAGAGAGAGAGAGAGAGAGAGAATCAGTCTTCATGACAGAAGGTGGCAGATTATATTAGGGCTGTAGCTGTCAGAAGCGGTCACTTAAAGTACAAAAAACAAATGAGCAGAGGTGTTCTCACTGAATCGCCGTTCCATTTCAACCCCACCGTTGTGTGTTGACTTTGTTTGCCCTTCTCTTCCCCAGTGTTTCAGGGCCAAGCTGTTATACCAACATCACGCGCGCTGGCGTTCTGGCCCTCCCCATCCACCGCCCTTTGTCTGTCTGTCTGTCTGTCTGTCTGTCTGTCTCTCTCTCTCTCTCTGCTCCTTGAAGAGTCATTGAGGCACCACACTGAGGACCTCTTCAACAGATTCCTGCAGGTGCGTCGGTTGTGTGCCATGAAGGCCTTGGTCACTCACTGCAAATGGTTTCGACGTCACCGGCTTCACCCCACGCACACATAAGGTTGCACTGAATGAAGCCACAGACCTGCACGTCACGCACACGGTTGTCAGCGTTGACTTTGTTCAGCAGACCATGGGTCTTGACCGAACATATAGACGGGAAAATCAATCATGCGGTGCAGTATAGGCACTGCCTAATTGTGTCAAGGTAACCAGAGGGGGCGAGTATCTCAAGGTCTTTGAGGTGGGTGTATGCGAGTCATTGGTTTGCTCACTTCTAGTTCTCGTGGGTGACAGTACTTAGGAGGTGGAGTGTACGGGCTTTCGCAAACACGCAGAGGGACACTACTTCAGTATTCTCCTTTGGTGAATAAACGATCGTACACTCGCCAAAATAAGTACTAGCGCGAGCTGGTGGGGTAAGATGAGGGATTATTGATGTATATAGTCTTGTGTTCACGAAATCAAGCAACACTCACCAGCAATTTGACAGGTGGAGAGAAATGGGAGGGGGGGGGGGTGACGAGGCGTTTTACTGTGAGTTTTGATAGTTCTGCTCTAAGACAAAGAATATATGGTGTTTCACGCTCTTTCAGAGCTGGGAGGGAGGGGGATGGAAGATGGTATAGTAAGCGAAAAGAATGAGGAAGAAGCGGAAAAGGGAAGTGGAGGAGGGATGGGGAGTTTCCAGCGTCTGATCCTTGCCTGGCTTTGGACACTCCAGTGGAGAAAATAGAGGTCCATCTACGTTGTTCCGCAGATACAAAGAGGTGAACCAAGCCACTCTAGAGCAGCAAAATCTCCGCAGCAGATCAGACAAATGTTCAGTATATGTTTCCAGAGAGGTTAATGGCATCAGCTACCATAAAGGACGCAACAGTTTAAGTTAGACCCGTCCATCTTATAAAAACCCACTAATAATCTTACAATTGTGTGTATTGTATTGTGTTGTGTTTCTTCTTTTTCGCCTGCTTTTTTCTCGTCCTCTTCTGTTGCTTCGCATCACATTGTATTGTAGGTCTGTATGTCTGTGTCATTTGCTGTGCATTCGGTTGTTGAAATTTTGGGGTCAAAGCTACGCAGCAGACGGACAAAGACGGCACAGGTAGAAAACTGAAGAAACATAAAAAGGCATGTATGATGCATGATGTGCTCAAAGATCTTGCAATTGTTGTCGTTAAATACAATCTCGGAGAGGGGTGACTTACCCTTGAAGACCTCGAAGTGACATAGATGAACCAGAGTGCACAGAAAGAATCGGTTGGTAAGGTCCTGCTGGATTTGAACAGAACCAAGAAGGTTGTACCATGATTGTCCTATCCTTAACACAATCTCTGGCCTCGGCAAATTTACAAGCAGGCTTAATGCTACTGCATATGTTACATAACGGGACCGGAAATACTTCAGCTAGTATAGCGCCGGACTCGTCTTCCTGGTGATCCTAAGGCTGCGGGTTCGAATCTCCGCCGGGCCATTACGGTACAGGGTTTTTTTTTCCCTCGGAGTTAACATCGGTTTTGACTACATTGCCAGAAGACCACAAACTATGGCTCCGTGTGTGAACGATCGCATAACATCTTGCACACATGTTAAATCCCATCACTAACTTTCAGAAGAGAAGGCCAGTTTGGTCGTTGGTATGGATGACACGTTACTCACAGCATACTCCTCGCGTTGGAAATCGGAAGTATGACGGAAGAAACTGAGTGGCTGATATTGACGGAATGATCCACAAGAAACGACTGAACGTTGCTCCAGCATGCAGTTTTCAGTCGGATCTACCCCGGTAGGCAGCCCGTTGTGTAAAGGAATGTGTGTATTGTAAAGTGCTTAGAGCTTGGTCTCTAACCGAGAATAGACGTTGTTTAAGTACTCTAATTAAAAAGCACGGGGAGATCTGGTCGGAATCTGTCTTACAAACAGTACATGTGTCACCACCATGACAGTATGCAGAAACAACGGAGGGCCGGGAGTCCGCATGTCCGTCTCTGTCCGTGCCGAACTTCTGAGATCCATTCCCTGGCATCGAGCACCTGCTTTGAGGTGTGGCCTGTGATCTAACAATATGACTGACACCAGAAATGCAGCCTATTCAGTCTTCACTTTTTTGTGTTATCAAAACTGGTGAAGGTTCCTAATGCTTGGTACCAATCACGAAGAAATTGCCAGAATTCTGCGACTTGCTCCTCTTGTTTATGGAAAAAAGTGATTTGCGTCAACCATGCAAAACTCGGTCACTACGACGAGACCATTATTTGATATTCGCATCTGCTTAGAGTCACAGCGAATAAAAGAAAACAAAGTCGATATCACAGATACGTTGTTCATGGAAAGCAGCGACAAGTGGCAACTATGCAAAACTCACATCAGCTACCAAAATAGTATCATCAGCATAGCCTGAGGAGGAATGGACAGTGATGCAAGAGGCAGTGATGTTCAAGTGCACATACATACATTTATATTCGACTTGTTATAAAGCAAGACTGGTTTTCGAGGCAGTTACAAATGGGAGATAATGTAGCATTTATTGGCATAGCCTGAGGGACGAATAAACAATGATTCCAGAGACAGTCATATTCATGTAAAGAAAACTACATTCATATTCGGCGTTCTTATTCATAAAGAAAATATTGATTTTCAAGGTAGTGAGAAGTAGGAGATAAGATTGTTGTTGTTGTTGCTGTTGTTGTTGTTGTTGTGTGAGAGAGGGAGATAGAGAGAGAGAGAGAGAGAGAGAGAGAGATGGAGATAGACAGACAGGCAGACAGACAGACAGACAGACAGACAGACGGACAGAGAGAGAGAGGAGATTCAAAACATATGTTGATATCGTGGAGGGGACAGTGGAGGGGACAAGGAAGAAGCAATAACAAGTACAAATTCAAACATAACAAGAATGAGGGGAAAAAAAATATAACACCATTACCCACCCCACCCACCCCCACCCTACCCCCCTCAAAAATACTTATGATTATATGAGCGGTACGCTGGTTTACAAATTTACATTGCATGAGTAAATAATAAATCTTTCATATATTGACATTTGCATGCACTGGTATAGCGTGTTCAATCGTTAATATTAACAAATTAGTTTGAAACTGTAGTACTGGTAAACTACAATATTCACTTTGGGAAAGTAAGTAAAAATATTTTGATGAAGACATAGTAATAACATATATGTAGGTAGGGTAACTAGTGAGAGTATGCAAAATATGACAACTGTTTGTTTGTTTTGTTTTGTTTTGTTTTGTAAGCTTCCGAGCTTACAAAAGCTGTAGCCTTCAGTTCTAACGGAAGTGAGTTCTAGAGAAGAGGACTAGAATAACAAAGACTTGTTTCGAAGGGTCAATTCTAGGTGTGGGAACTTGGAGTTTGTACAATTTCTTTAATTCATGCCGAATTGGATTAGATAGTTTTGGATTAGATAGTTTGTAGGGCTAATCCAGATACCATGTTTAGCGTGGACATTTCTTTCTTGACAGCAAAACATATTCTTAATCTTAATGGAGAGAGAGAGAGAGAGAGAGAGAGAGAGAGAGAGAGAGAGAGAGAGAGAGAGGAGGAATCGGTCGAAAGTGGCATAAGAACAAAATGGCACAGTCTGAAAGGACACAGTTTAAAACTGCACAGAGGAAAATAGGACTATGCTCACCTGGTCATGGGACAAAAACAGCATATAGGAACTGAAGTATTAAAATGGTGCATCAATCCAGAAAAATACCAAAATTGCACAAGTGTTTTTTTTTTTTTTTTTCTTTTTGGCAACAACCTCAGTTGACTTGTGGGGGAATACGTTTTTTTTTTTTTTTTTTTTTTTTTTTTTTACGTTAGATCAATGTTACCCTTGCGTGTGTGTGTGTGAGTGTGTGTGTGTGTGTGTGTGTGTGTGTGTGTGTGTGTGTGTGTGTGATGTGCGCGCGCGCGCGCGAGCGCACGTGTGTGTGTGTGTTGGAGGTACGAACCGCGCGCGCGTGTGTGTGTGTGTGTGTGTGTGTGTGTGTGTGTGTGTGTGTGTGTGTGTGTCCTTCTCCTATTCACGGTGCCCGAAAACTCGTGGACAGAGGGAAAAGGAAAGGGTGGAGGAGGGAGGACAGGGGTCGATATTAGGACATGGAGAGAGGGGGGGTGTGTGTGGGTGAGGCTAAAACTTACCATTTTGCGGATAATAATATTATGCACTCGTGTAGAAAGGAGAAGGTGACACACACACACACACACACACACACACACACACACACACACACACACACACACACACACACACACACACACACACTCACTCACACACACACGCAAGGGTAACATTGATCTAACGTAAAAAAAAAAAAAAGTTAGGGATTAAGGAGGGCCTGATCTGTCTACGATTTACCTGCGATATTTGCTGATCGATGACTTTTAATGATTAAATCCGGAATGCAACGTTGAAGATCTGATTTTTTTTGCCTCGAAGGTGGGAGGGAGGGATGAAGCATAGAAAAAATAACGGTAAGGCAGGAAGAGGGGGGGGGGGAACGGAAGAGAAAGAAAGACTGATCCGTATGCGTTCAAATTCTGAACATGTGACAGTGTTTTTTCAATAATGCCACCGATTCTCTCCCAGTGCAAGCAGTCCTCTCAGCTGCTTGGTCCTGTTGAAGTCGTGTGGCAGGTGACGTAGGCCCCACAGGTCGACGGGTATGAAGGGCAGCTCAAGGGGCTTCAACTACCTCTCGTTCAAACAGTGTGTGTGTGTGTGTGTGTGTGTGTGTGTGTGTGTGTGTGTGTGTGTGTGTGTGTGTGTGTCTTTGTGTGTGTATGTGTGTGTGTGTGTGTGTGTGTGTGTGTGTGGTGAAAACTAATTTCATTCCAAGATTGAAACTAAGAACTCTCTCTCTCTCTCTCTCTCTCTCTCTCTCTCTCTCTCTCTCTCTCTCTCTCTCTCCCTCCCTCCCTCTCAGTGACGAGAGTTGGGGGTAGGTAAGTGTGGTCCTCAAGGAGGACTCAGATTGTTTTCTCCATTATCGTTATAGAGTAGTTTGTGTATTAAACTTTCACGTCCACTCTCTCTCTTACTAGTGATGGAAAGAGCACTTTCCGATAAAAGTCATCGGAAGAAACTTTCCTTTTCTCAGGACTGTTAAGTGGCTCAGGACTAATTCTCCTTAGGCGTGTGCACTCAAAAGCACTTGTAGCTCAGAGTGACAGAATGAGAGATGGGTTCAAACATTCAATGCTGTATGAACAACAGCTACTTCTGAGGTCATTGTCACACAATGATTACCCTCTTGAAATCCACGATCACTTTGCCCCCGCACACATTCAAACCAGCCTGACCGTGGCATCAAGTCTACACCTTACAATAACATCAACTAAACAATGAAAAGGTTCCTTCAAGTGGATTGTCGATGGGTTCTGGTCTGTTCACCTTTATTTGACAACCTTCATCTGGCTCAACCTGGAGAATCCTTCTTTGGTAGATCATTTGTCAGCTCTAGACTAGTAAATTTTGAACTCGGGAATCCAACCTGCCTCCGCTGATTGCTGTCACCTGTCAACACGGCCTGAAGGACTGCAGTGGTTGAGGATCTTAATGCTAATCTGCAAATAATCCTCTTAGCTATTACACTCTAAACCGTTGTCGTTCAAAGCTCCTAGGGCCTTCCTTGAGAGTTTTTGCGCCCTTAACACTTGGTTACACCACTAACACTTCCACCATCACCGTCACCATCAGAATGCATCACTGCCGTTGTCGAAATTAGCACCAGCACTGGCGTTGTGCACCTGTATCGCAAAAAAACGTCACCCGTCATACTTGATCCCGAAGCGTCCATTCACATATGGTGACAATTTATCCCATAGCGGACATCAAAAGGTGACTTGCCTGTGCCAACTGCTACTCAAGTACAGGGGTAACATTTTTTTTTTTTCCGCCGCAACATCAGTAGGATGTCTTCGAGGTCGTTCGTTGCAGGATCTTGTGTGGGAAGGTTGTCGGGTCGTTTGTACGTATCAAATTTCAACCCATTAAACAAGGTTTATCAGTTTTACAGGGACAGATTCCTCCTAACGTTTTGTAGATTTATTAGAATTCAACCATTAAAGCAAGGTATAATAGAAATAGTATAGAGAAAAATTATTACAAGACATTTTGCAGGAAATTCCACGTTCTAAAATCAGTCTAGTTCACAAGGTCTTTGCAATCAACTCTCTCTCTCTCTCCTCTCTCTCTCTCTCTCTCTCTCTCTCTCTCTCTCTCTCTCTCTCTCTCTCTCTCTCTCTCTCTCTCTCTCTCTCCCTCTCTCTCTCTCATTGTGGTTTGCCATAAGGAATTAATGTCTATAATATTTGTGCCACTGTTCTGTAGTTCGCAGAAATTTTGGTTCGATCAGAAATCGCTGAAAATTCTGTCTAATATTCTTAATACTACTCATATGCTCCGCCAGTGGAATACTTAATCAACCGCGGTTTGCGTGGTTCAGAGCAATGGAAGCAATAAACCAAAGCAATATAATACGACGACGCTAGGATTTCAACGGACGGGTGTATTGTTACACAACGTGTGTAGCACTTTTTTTTCTTCTTCTCCTAGATGTCGTTTATGAAACTTGCTTTCTGCAAAGAGATCATGTGTTGTGCTTGATACCGAATGACAGGATTCAAAAGCTTTACTGTAAGTATTAACAACACATTTCTTACAAGCGTTTCCACTACATCTTTAAGTTATTTACTCCGATTTGAACAGCCATTGTATCTTAAGTAACAATGGTACTCCTTGCTTTGTAACTTTTTTTGAGGGTTTACGATTTGGCTGTCTGCTTTTTTTCGTTCTCTCTCTCTCTCTCTCTCTCTCTCTCTCCTCTCTCTCTCTCTCTCTCTCTCTCTCCTCTCTCTCTCTCTCTCTTTTTAAAGAATTTTGAACGTGCATATCTAAACTCATGAAAATCCTGAAAATATAGATCCACTGACCATTATAATAATTGAAATATTCAAATATAGGGGAAGGGAGCTGACTCTGGAATGGGAAGTCAACCCCGAGTACAGAAATAAATGTCTGACGGTTACCCCTGCCACAAAAAAAAAGTGATCAAATCAAATGAAAAACAAAAGAAAGAAAAATCAATTGTCATATCAAAGGGACTGTTGTCGGTAAAGTAAGCAGTTAATGAATGTCTAACAAAACAGAATATGTTTTGAAAAAGGGAATGATTACGCACGGACACGCGCACGCGCGCGCGCGCGCGCACGCATACAGAGAGAGAGAGAGAGAGAGAGAGAGAGAGAGAGAGAGAGATTTTTATGTTTATGGGTCACACAAATACATCTAAAGAGTCAAATACTTTATCTGAAGTGCAAGCCAGAACAAAGGTCGCGATATTGATTTTCGGGTGATCCCGGGTACACCTTTTCACATCCATGTTTTGACCTTTTCTGTCTCTGATTTAATTTTTGTACTGATATGCAGGGCAATATTGCTTTGGGCGTTCAACGAAAACGGGGAGCTGGGGTTAATCCTTGCTGAACACAAGCTCTAAAACAGATTGCCTCCCTTGCAGATTTCCTCCCATCATCTGTTTGCCCTTAGTTTTATAGTTATATAGAAAAGGTATATACACCTTGTATTACGAAGGATCTAAAATAAGACCCTGTGTAATGATTACAGCATATAATAGTAGTAGGTTCAAAGATGGTCAAATTCCGGGTGGAGGAATAATTCCACGAAAAGGGTAGGTAAAGACAGCAATTTCAAGTTAAAAAGCTCAATGCAACCCTGAGACTTGAAACTATATCTCCGAATGCACTGGTTTTCACACAGTGACCTGGTTAATCTCTTATGTTGAGTTAGGGGACTGGCTGTATATCTACATATAGGCTTACATATGGGCGCGTGCGTTTGTGTGTATACGTATGCCTGCATGTGGTGCGTGCGTGTGTAAATGTTCGTGTGTGCGCGTGCGTGTATGTATGCACTCTTCTCTCTCTCTCTCTCTCTCTCTCTCTCTCTCTCTCTCTCTCTCTCTCTCTCTGTGGTAAAATAATAGGATTATGCATGCACAAGTGTGTCTAAATAACATAACGCATTTTAATAGACAGGGCGAGTGAGCAATCAATCGTAGTACAGTACTCAATACATAAGTTTTTCTCTTGAATGAAATTTACTTTGAAATTAAAAAAAAAAATTCAGATGAATGTCACACAAGAATAAAATACGACAGAGCACAAGTTAAAAAATGATAACAAAGGATAAAAATAATACATAAATCACAGTGAAACTTGAAAATAATCATACGAAAAAAATGTTTTCCCAGATTTTTTGTGTCAAAATTATCACATAATATTGTTGGAATGAAAACAAAATCCTTGAGCATTTTCCAAAATATTTGTTTATCACAGCAAATAAACTCGGCAGAAAAAAGTGAGAAAAAAAGTTAAATGCGAGACCTCATAAAGTCAGAAATCGGATAACAGAAATAAAGATAAAAAAAACAAAAGAGAAAATTGGAAGACGGGGAAATTGAAAGAAAGAGAAAGGTTGAAATGATCCAAAAGTTATGAAAATAAAAATCACGTCATGTTTATAGTTAAGCCAACAACGAACATCATTTCGGGGCTGTGGTCTAAAAGTTATTTATTTTGTTATTTTAAAAAATCCAGTCAGACACTGGTTGAAAACTGTATAGGTTTTTTTTTCTCATATTTACGAGAAGTCCAGGAACACAGGAAACAAAATCAGTATACTTGCTGAACGACAGATTTATTGATATAAGTAGTACGTGCTTTGTGTATCGCTGGGTGTTTGTCTGCACCGTTCAAACAAAACAAAGCTGGACTCTCCTTAGTTCGGTGGTGCATATATGTTGTTTTTTCTTATGTTGGTGCTGAGTTGTTTTGTTTTGTTTTTCGTAATACAGCACAATTTCAAGCAGACTAACAATAAGGTAATTCATTAGTGAAATGATTTCTTTACGCTGCTATTCTAATATTTTCTTTTGATCCAGAATTTTTAGAATTACTAATAAATCATTAGCACTTGCATTGTTCTTTAAAACTGTGTACTAAATTAAAACGGAAATGAATGCACCATTTTTACAACACAACAGTATGCTGAATGTGCGTTTATATCCAAAGCCGAATCACACCTTTTCAGAACTGCTCACAATTTCACTAGCATTAAGCAGTGTTCTGAATGCTGAATGCTGACTTAAAAGATTGGAAAAGGAGAACCTCCCCTTTCCCTCTCCCACCTGCACAAAATGTATGGAGGGACGTTAGTCTCTTTTTCTTTCCAGATCGCACCAACCGACAGAATTATAGTGTGTGGGTTTTGTAGACAATAATTTCAGTCGAGAGGTGAGAACTAACCGGGTGGGAAGTAAAACCTAACGATTAGAGATATTTTTGTTTGTTTGTTAAAAAGGGTCAGTCGGTGTGTGTGTGTGTGTGTGTGTGTGTGTGTGTGTGTGTGTGTGTGTGTGTGAGAGAGAGAGAGAGAGAGAGAGAGAGAGAGAGAGAGAGAGAGAGAGAGATGATGTGAAGGATTCACTTTCCAAAGTTAAGCCATGCCTGATTTCGTCGTGAAAACGAGGAGAAAGATGTGTGAGTGAGTGGCAACTTTACCATGATCCCAGTGAATGAAGTATTTCAATCAGGAACTTAAGTGTTAATATCAAGTCACACAATTAAAAAAAAAAAAGTGTTTACAGATTCCTGCATTTTCTGTCATTGATCTGATTTATCCTCGCGTCGCCAGTGTCCAAATAATGTTTCTGTATGTTTCACATCATATAACAAACAAGTACACAACAAACACAGTAGTCTGCCCTTTTGCTGCTTCAATTCGGAGGGCGCTTCTGAAAGACCGATGCCCGGTGAAAAGAACAAAAGAGTTCATGGTTAATTCTAAAAGTACTTTTTGCGATTTGAAAAAAACAAACAAACAAACAAACAAAAAATAAAAACCGAAATACTCAGAAAATCGTTTAAAACCAGCAAATCAGTCATTGATTTCAAAAGCACATCTTCTTTTTAGTCCATCTCCGAAAAAATTATTTGAAGGAAACCCACCCCCACCCCCACCACCACTCCCAAACCACCTAAAGTGTCCACTGATCAATCATGTTCGCATTGCTGGGGCATTGGAGTTGTCTTCTCTTTTCTCCATTCATTAAAGGAAGGAGACATGAATTCTAGGCTTTGGTAGACGCTGATGGGTAACCAGGATCACTGACGACGTAGGCTGGAGGAGCGTTAGGGGTCGTCGCGGCAGTGCCATACAGTGTGTTGCCGGGTGGGGGCATGGGCTGCGCTCCCATTGGCTGGGTGAAGTACGGAGCCGGAGGACCCGGATACTGAGCCGGACTTCCTGTTCAGGAAGAAACGTTCAGATTCAGGTCGCTCAAAGGATTGTTGACGGGTGGACACATTCGTACATTATCATATCACACAGTGTTTGCTAAGGTATTAGATGAATGCAAGCAACGAAAAGTGTCAAGAAACTAATCAGTCAACCAACAAGTTAAATGAGGATCTCATCGAAAACAAATAAAGGCTAGAATTAATCAGCTAACTGGCTTGACGAACCAAGCAAAACATGCAACTTTACTCGACGGTCAACAACTGAACAATGAAATAAAAAGAACACACACACACACACACACACACACACACACTTGTCACAGTATGGCTCGTAGCCTACACACACTGGGATATTATCGTTTAAATGAGATGTACCCGCTTTGCCGCTATATGAAAGTAACCCTTTTCCACGTGCTTTTCTTATACAATATTAGAACACTAACGCCAAAATTTGCCTTCAAGCGTGGTGATGTTAACGACTTGAAATATCATGACGTCAAACAAAAAGTCGATGGTCGTCATAACTCACCTGCGTAGACCACAAAGATGTTTGGGGCAGGCGGTGTCTCACTTTGTGGTTGAATGACACGACCAGGTTTTCCTTTCTTCTTGATGACACAACAGCCGATGATGACGATTACACTGATGAGGAAGATACCTCCCAAGACACTGCCGACGATGATCCAAGCCCTAGAACAGACGTTGACCTGTCCGTCAGGGTTAGAGAACCTTCCGCTGATCTCTAGTTAACTTGACGAAGACACTTCTCAGGCTACAAGACATATTATGATGATGCATCTAGCGATCTTAGTTTGTGCAGTATTTAATTTACAGAACGATCTTAATTATAGTAATAACAAAATCTCTCTCTCTCTCTCTCTCTCTCTCTCTCTCTCTCTCTCTCTCTCTCTCTCTCTCTCTCTCTCTCTATCTGTGTGTGTGTGTGTGTGTGTGTGGTGTGTGTGTGTGTGTGTGTGTGACACACACACACACACACACACACACACACACACACACACACACACACACACACACACACACATATTTCAATGACTTTATGTTAGTTAAACTGCACTTACACAGAGCTACAATCTGGCTGGACAGCATATTCTAAAACCATGCGAGAAACGTGGAAGGGGAATGGGGGTGGAAAAGGGCGGATGCGGGACATCCGCTCCGCAGCAGTTGACCGACCGCTCGGTCACTTCTCATATTAATATACCCGTACTACTCTAGACTCGCGTTTCAGTATCCTGTCCCCAAAACCATGATCTTTCTGCCCCCTATCTTATGCATCTCCCCCCCCCCCCCCCCCCCCCCCCCCCCCCCCCAACACTTTCCACTCCAATCCCCGCTGCCCCTTGCCTCACCTCCTGAAGCTTCTTGGCTGATCCATTTCTGACATGAACACATACTGATGGACGAAACACACACACACACACACACACACACACACACACACACACACACACACCTCGGCAACAACCACAGTAGTAGTAGCAATAACAGCCTACCGTGCAGCTTCGATGTGGCATGAGATCTCCATTACAAAATGGCGAAGAACGACGCGAGAAAGTCTTCGAAAATGTTGAGCGTACCTTTTCAGTTGTTCTAGTTCTATGCTAGATCCTTCTCATGTTCCCGTCTGTCATTTATTGCTCTTTATTTTCGTTTAATATCATTTAATTTAACGTATTTACTTAATTTCTCATTTATTTATATATTTTATCTATCCATTTATCATTATGGTCATTATTATCATAATTATCATCATGATTACAATAATGATGATCATGACAATAATGATAATGGTAATAACAATAACGATGATAATATAATAATGATAATAATAGTAACTAGATGGCTTATGTTTGCCTTAGAGCAAACATGGGAGGATTCCCCCTAAACACACACACACACACACACACACACACACACACACACACACACACACACACACACATGCGCGCGCGCACTTATGGTTTTACACTTCCAGTTCGTTATTATAGCGTATATGTTGCAAATATAATGTTATGTAAGCGTTCTGAATATCATTCCGGTCTGTCCAACCGTTTCGGAGTTATTCGAGTTTCAAATTTGGCCGTTTTTTGGCCATATCTCGGCCAAAAAAAACGGCCAATTCATTTTTTTTTTAATGCCATTTGCACATGCCCGCAATGCCCTGCAACTTTCCCGAAAATTTCAACACGATTGGATGAAAAAAAGGGTAAGAGAAAGAAAAACAAAAAAGAAAAAATTTTACAATAACAATAGTATTCCCCCCAGAGAGGCCTTATGTTTGCCTTAGAGCAAGCATGTGAATTCCCCCTTCAAATCACTTTATGAAATTTGCCTGTCTATGTTCACCGTTGAAAATTACATCTATCCACCATTACTGGTAAACGTTGATGCATATTTACCAAAAATAACGGTTTTTAACTGTCAAATGTGAAATTTACTGTATGAAACTAATGTTTTCATGTTCAGCGCTCAAAGTTACATCTAGCCACCAATTTTGGTCACAATTGTCTTATTTGCAAAATAACGGTTTTTTAACGGTTTTTAAACTTAAATATTCATGTTCATTCGTTCAGCGTTCAAAGTAACATCTAATCAGCAAGTTTTGTTAAGATTGATGCATATTTGAAAAATAACGGTTTTTAACGGTTTTTTTTTTTTTTACTGTCGAAGTGTTTTGTAACATAGATACTCTTAATCAGCATATCAAATTACATACATCCACCAATTTTGGTCGAGATAGCTTCAAAAATGAAAAATAACGGTTTTTAACGGTTTTTAACTGTCGAAGTGTTTTGCAACATAGATTTTTTTTTAATTAGCATATCAAACTGCATAAGCAACCAAAATTTGGTTTCTGTTACTTTGTTAGTCTTTGAGCTATTAAATATTCAAATTTCGCCTTTTAGAGCGTACCTGAATTTGCATAAATTTAAATAAACTGCCAAACCCTTTAAGATATCAATACCAAACTCCTTTCTTTCTGCACTGAGCATAGCTACAGGAACATTTTCCGTAGATAGTTTTTGTGACCTCATTTCCAGTTTTTGCTATTCCGTGAAACAACTGAAATTGACCAGTGACACTGTCAGGCACGTCCGGTTTGCACTTCCGGTTCGTTATTATAACGTACATGTTGCAAATATAGTGTTATGTAAGTGTTCTGAATATCATTACGATCTGTCCAACCGTTTCTGAGTTATTCAAGTTTCAAATTTTGGCCGTTTTGGCCCGTTTTTTTGCCATATCTCGGCCAAAAAAAACTGTCAGTTCATTTAAAAATTGCCATTTGCACATGCCCACAATGCCCTGCAACTTTCCTGAAAATTTTCAACACGATTGGATGAAAAGCTTCGAAACCCGGCAAACCTGCTGTCTACAGATAGGTAATAGTAATGATGATGATAACAATGATACAATGATAGCTGTTATGAGAGAGAATATCAACAATGAAGATCTGTGGAAGCAAGCAGGACAGGAACCAGTTGCCAGGCAGATTCTGCAGAGGAAGTGGGGCTGGATTGGACACACTCTCAGGAAGCCAGCATCCAGCATCACACGCCA
>JADBJO010001291.1:50000-57500 GCA_016801955.1 Conus betulinus
GATGGAACTGAGAGGAATGACGGTTGCTTTCAACACTGCGTGGTTTTATTTTTCGGAATGATGTCCGAAGTTTCGTTGTCATGCTTTCATGTCAGCAATCTGTAAATAGTTATATTACACTTCTTGTCTTTACACTTTGGGAACTATTTTCCCGCATTGTGGTGACGGCCCTGAAAAAGCCACTTACAGTCGGTTTCGCCAGAACACTTAACGAACAAAGACTGCACAACATTTTAGAACGTGTTATAATTATTCATACTGACAAATCAACATGACAACACTGTAAGCGTGATCTTAACACCGGTAAGTAGACTCTTCGCTATTGTAACAATTAATTGTCGAATAAGCAAGGAGGAAAATGAATCAGAGAGAGAGAGAGAGAGAGACAGACAGACAGACAGACAGACAGAGAAGGAAAGAGCGGGGGAAGGTGAATGCAGAGGGTGGAGGGGGAGTGAGGGATTAAATGGAGTGGGTGGTCAGAGGTGTCTTCAAATTGTGGCAAACAGAAAATTTTGTGAATGAAGGTTTATGATGTTTAATTAAAAAAAAAAAAAAAAAAAAAAAAAAAAAAAAAACACGTTAATGAGACACATGCGTACGGAAACATTTGCTGTTTTTATTTAATGAATTCGTATTTTGGAGACCAATTGAAAAACAGTTCCAGATATATGGTTCAAGATAAATAGGTTTGTTTTGCATTGATCAGTACATTGATATGGCAAGTGGAATTCGTGCAAATCGGAACTGGTTTTCAGTCTTGTAAAAAGGGCGTTAATAAAACATTGCATGGTATTTTTTTCTAAATTTCAGAGATATAAATGATGCCTTCTTCAATTCTAGTTTGTCTGTTTAGAGGAAATGTGTTTTTTTTTTTTTAATCTGTTGTTTGAGGTACAGCTGGAAGGGGGGAGCTTTGCTGCCCGTCGGTGGAGAGAATTTTTTTTTCTTGGACATCACCACACCCATCCCATATAATTGATATGTGACACTGTGCGTGTGTTGAACAAAAGCCTAAGTACACACAAACATTAACACAACGCTTCAGTTGAGATTGGAGGAAAAATTTGTTTAGATGATCTTGCATGATTGTTGAGATGAGATTGTCATTTTCAACCTTCATCTATCGTTACACCTAAAACACGATATAGTCATCTACCTGTTTTATAGAAGTACCATTTAAATAAAGACTTAACGCAAACAGGATCGAGCCAGCTGATGCTTCTAGAGAATGATGATTAATCTCCTAGTTTTAGCTTTGGCGGGATGTATGACAATTGAGTTTGAACTACACCAGTCTCATGTCTCGTTTCGCCTTTCTTGGAGAGATGTTTCTAGTGTTTGTAGTTTACTTCCACTCGTTTGGAATGATGAGTCATCAGCTGATAAATCTGTTGTAACTTTCTTCGTCGTCCGATGTGGAAAATGGTAAACCGATAACGAGGGTATAGAACAGGGAGAGGTGGCTTAGTACTGAACCTTGTAGAACTCCATGTTAGACATAGTCTGTAGAGGAAGTTTCGCTGTCAAGCAACACACATTGAGTCCTGTCATTTCAGTCTGATTGGAACATTGACACTGTCGGAAGAAGTGTTCAAATATATCAACAGTTTCTGTAAAAGAATAGAATCAACAAGATCAAGAGCCTTTTTGAAGTCAAGAAAACATCTCCCGACCTTGTGATTGATTCATATATATATATATATATATATATATATATATATATATATATAAAAGCCACGAGTTACACATTCGTGATAGTACTGAGTCGCAGAAGTGATTACTTTGGAATCCCGATTGAGACGGTGGAAAGAATTTTTTTTTTTTTTGCCTGTCGGAGAGGGGGGAACAGAGAGAGAGAGAGAGAGAGAGAGAGAGAGAGAGAGAGAGATCGTATTAGGGCTGTAGCTTACAAAAAGCGGTCAGTGAAACTGAAAATTAACAAGGGCAGCGGGATTCTTTTCCAATGGTTGGCGCCTGCCGTTTCGGTGTAACTCCGCTGCTCCGTGTTGGCCGTGTGTGCCTTCGTCTGGGGTCGGGGCCGAGCTGTTTTACAAACATTACACACGCTGTGGTTCTGGTCTTTAGCCTCCCTTCCTCACCTCTCTGTCTCTCTGTCACTCTGTCTGTCTGTCTGTCTGTATCTTGGTTTTGTTTCCGTCATTAATGTGACATTGTATATAGATTCCCCCTTCAGTAGGGGCTGTGGCCTGAACTGAAATAAAGCATTTTCCATTTCCATTTTTTATCTCTCTCTCTCTCTGTCTCTCTCTCTCTCTCTCTCTCTCTCTCTGAGCACCGAGAAGGATCGTTTGGGCGGCACACTGAAGACCTCCTGGTCAGATTTCTGCAGCTGTCTCTATTGTATACCACGAAGACCAAAGTCTCTGCAAATCATTTCCGTGTTGCCAACTTCACCCCATGTATAAGGAAGTTGCATTGAAGCCCCAGACCTGTGCGTCGCTCACATGATTGGCAGTGTTGACTCTTGTTAAGCAGGCCCATGGGTCCTGACCAAACACTGAAGGGAAAATCAATCAGCTGTTACGACGTACCAAATGGTGCGGATGGTACGCCGAACATAAAGCGAATAGCGCAAGGCCTTTGAGATGGTATAAGTGGTCGGTTACCTTACTTCCAAAGCTGGTGTGTACGGGCGATCGTACATGAGCAGAGGGACACAGCTTGATTATTCTCATGTAGTGAGTGAATACACGAAATCGCACTCGCCAGCTTATAGTAGTAGAGCTTCGGGGTGGGGGTGGGGATGGGATGGGTGATTATATGTATGTTTATATATATATATATATATATATATATATATATATATATATATATATATATATATATAATGAAACAATAAATTCCAAGGATAAGTACCGAGCACCCGTTCCAGCAACTTACAGAGCAGCTAGGTGTGCAATGACTGTAAGAAATATTGAATTATAAACAAAGCTTGCTCTTATGTCTCAGATTGTATAAATAGGGGGGGTGGTAAGCCTTCATATCTGCAGTGGTAGATGATTCTGCCTAACTGACAGTATGTGCTTGAGTGGGTGAATGGGGGAATAAATAAATGCTTCTCAAAATGGACCTTCAGCAAGCTTATAGTCTCCAAAGAGGGAGACCATCTCCAATGGGGAGAAAGCTCACTAACATATAACTCCTGGTCAGATACCGGTATTTCGAAACCTGATTGTTTCTCCTCAGTGACACGCGGAGGGAAAGTGGTAATTTGACTCCTCTGCCTTTTCGGTTTTAAGAAGAATGCTATACCAGAAAAAGGCAGGTGTGCAATACCATAATATATATCTTTTCTCGTTCACGGATTCAATCTAGAACACTCACCAAAGATACTGTCAGAGAGAGAGAGAGAGATGGGTGGGCAGGTTGGGTAAGGGGTGGGGATGGAGTGTTTTTTCTGTGTGTGTGTGTGTATATATATATAAAGTTTTTTTTTTTTAGATTTAGCATGTTGTTCAGGCGCGTTTAGGTTTGGCGCGGAATAGTGGTGGATATTTGGAGAGGAGATGGGATGGGGGTGGAAGATGGTGAGTACACATAATGGGATGATGCAGAATGGGGGGGGGGGGGGGGGGGGGGGGTGGGTAATGGGGTGGTGTGTGGGGTGTGTGTGTGTGTGTGTGTGTGTGTGTGTGTGTGTGTGTGTGTGTGCGTGCGTGCGTGCGTGCGTGCGTGCGTGCGTGCGTGTGTGTGTGTGTGTGTGTGTGTGGTGTGTGTGTGTGTGTGTGTGTGTGTGTGTGTGTGTCTGTAGGGCCGGGGTTCGAAGCTTTGATCCATGCCTGGCTTTGGATGCCCCAGTTCAGCAAATAACCATGTGTTTTTATTATTCACGTCGCTCCACAAGTATATAGAAAAAGGTCAAGCCACTCCAGGCAAGGGCATTTCCGGTTCGATTCCATTCAGTCCTGACCGAGGTCAGACACCTGCCCACTCCACGTGTGCAGTCTAGGCTGTAGATCACAGAAACATCCAGTGTGCGTTTTCAAATACATTAATGGCTTTAGTTACCACGAAGGACGCCACAGTTCAAGTTAGACTTGTTCAGATTCAGATTACTAGTAATCTTGTGATTATTTTTGTGTTTTTTTGTTGTCTCTCTTCTTCTCTCTTTCTCTTCTGCTTTTTTCTCTACATGCTTATACTGCATCGCATCGTATTGTGTTGTGTGCCAGTTACTTGTTACAGTGCATTCATTTGTAGGAGCTTTGTGGTCAAAGCCACACGGTAGACAGACGAAGACTTGAGTGAGGCTACGGGATGCACACGGCAGTTGCTTGATGGGTGTTTTTTTTTCCCGGTGGGCTCTGCTGTCATGAAATATATGGGCTGATGCACCCATGGGAACCCGTCCGTGGAGGTTCTGTTATGTCATATCCGGTGGCCATTACACAACAGCATCTGCTAGGGAGCAATCATGTCTCTTCACGTGTTAAAGGAATGTCTTGTGCGTGCCTGTATCCTATATGAACACAGCGCAGGCTTCCAAGGGCGGTGCAGGATTGCTCCCAGCTGGTTTGTTCGGCAGTTGAGGACAGTACTTCTCTGGGTACCTTCAGGTGTATCTTTTTCTTTTCTTGTTGTGTATGTGTGTGTCATTCACTTCTTACTGTGCATTCATTCGTTGGAACTTTGTTGTCAGAGCTATATGCAATAGATAGACAGACGAAGACAGAACAAAAACAAAGCTGAGGAGACATAAAGAGAAAATATGTGTGGTGCGTGACGTGCTCAAATAATTTCTTGTTGTAGTTGTTAAACACAAAATGGGGGTGTGGGTCATACAAGAAAATCAGCTCTGTCTATTTCAGCGGTCATCGACTGACACAAAATATTAAATTCATCCCAGAAGACCAACGAGTAAGGCATGAGCGCACTCAGAACCGGTAGAGCAAGGTCTGCTGAGTTTTAGCAAACCAAGAAGGTTGCATATTCTATACTTACCACAGTCTTTGGCCTCGGTGGTCTTACAACAAGCAGACCTATACAAAAAAATGTTTAAAATGGCACATACAAGTATGGGGAGGTCGGGTCAGAAGTCCCTAGCAGTTCGCGTGTCACCATAACAATATACTGAAACAACGGAGGTCCGAGGGCCCGCATGTCCACCTCTGTCCGTTCCGAACTTTGAGCCGCCTACCCTGGCCACAACCACCCGTTGCAGACCCTGCACTGTGATCTAACAATAGAGAATGACGCAGTGTGCAGCCTATCCACAGATCGAGTACTACACGAAGCTTAGTGATCGAATTCGGCGAATCGCGTGGTCACACACACGTGCACGCACACTCGACCGACCGCTCAAGCGCGTCCACGTGCGCGCGCGCGCAGGCGCATACGCACACACACACGCGCGCGCGCGCGCACGCACACACACATTTATTTTTACCTCTCTCTCTCTGTCTGTCTGTGTTTTTCTGTCTGTCTGTCTGTCTGTCTATCTGCCTGTCTGTCTGTCTCTGTCTGTCTGTCTGTCTGTCTGTCTGTCTGTCTGTATCTCCCTCTCTCAAAATACAAACAGACAGACAGAGAGAGACAGACAGACAGATATAGAAATATAGATGTATAACGTTATTTACATTTGACCAGAGAATGTTGGGAATAATTGAAAGAAGCTTTTACCTCCACGATAGATTTCGTTTTCTTACAATTTGCAAATTGCTTACTGCAAGTTAATGGAAACGAATGACATGCAAAAACTCGTTCACTAAGCCTTGGTCATCGTGTTTGCCTACATCACTTCTGTTCAATATGTAACAATATGAAAACGAACTATTACCACTTTGACGTTACACACGAACGACAGGAGAGTTAAAATCGATATGTAGATAGATCAATATAAGACAGACACGAAAAATAGTTATAACACTCACCAGCCGCCGTGGCGAAGTGGTTAGCATCGCAGACTTCTTTCTGGCTGGCAGATCGTGGGGTTCGAATCCCATCAGAGTCATGTGGGTTTTTCTGCCCCGACCGGCTCCTACCCAGAGTTGAGTTTGCTGCGGACTCAGTTGGGAAGACTGGGACCACACAGTCGAGTTTCATCCACTTAATGGATGCGTTTCTGAGAGTGTTGCTCAAATTTCCTCAGACCGAAATGGAAATCCGTAGCATCATCTTAATCATCCTCATTCTCATTGATCAGCATTAAAAGAAATGTCTCAAATTCTGTGGCCCTTCATGCCCTGCTCTCATGGTGACCTCAGTTTCGATGTCCTCTCCACGTCTGTGGCTTTGGTTTGGTTTCGTCGGGGTCACCGGTATCGGCGGGTCAATGGGGGCTGTCATTGGATGGACGTGATGGCGCCCTCCGGAGGGAGAGCTCACTCACGCCGGCTCCGCGACTAAGCAATTATTGTCGTCAGTAGGGGCTTAGTAGGTGGTGTCCTGTGTATGTTAGATCAGAACAGGCGCCACTGAACACCACCGAAGTGACTCGGCAGCAGTACAGTGTCTCCTCCGATGGGTTGCCTCTTGACGACTTGACATTGAGTGCTCCCTGTGGATCGCCGGTGCTGGGCGGGGCCGACCGGGCTGTGGCTGTAGACGGGGTGTCGGAATGAGCGGCGTGGGTGCACTGCCTCTGAGGTGGCGCAGAGGTTGGGAACAAAAAAAAAAAAAAAAAAAAAAAAAGGTTCTAACACTTTGATTTAGCTTCTTTCCGGCTGTAATCCATGTCATCTACGATACCCAAAATGTCGAAAAGACCAAAGGTCCGAAAGGAAAATATCTTCTGTTAATGTTGTAACTCGCCAGAACGACCCTTAATAGGGAAACACTACCACTCGCTGGCTTTCAAACGTGATTTCTCTCCGCAGTTTTTTTTTTTTAATCTGTTAATGGTCACAGTGAATTTATGTAGAAAAACCCAATTTTTTTTTTTTGTAGAAATGCCATATAAACGCACAGGTTGACGCCTTTAATGTTTAAGCGAATCCGGTCCTTTAAGCAACACTGTTATTTAACTTCCCTTGGTAGTGTTTTTGTTTTTGTTTGTTTTTTGTCATGGTAGCTTCCTTCTGCGGGTCATGCCTCCTCTATTTTATGCACCGTACCATAGAAAAAAAAAAGAGAAAACAGTTCTGATAACCATTCGTTCTAAGTCCAGTTCATGCTCTCTTGGATCAGTACTTTTTGTCCTCAAATTCGCCGTCTTCGTCAACTTGACCAAGGCTTTGACAGAGTGAAGTATGAAAGCTTCTCCTGAAGCTCTGAAGGAAAGTCCGTGGCAACATGTGCCAATGGACCCACAGCTACCTGTTCCAAAGGTCAGCCCACGTAACACTCGATGGCCAGACGATGACGCTGTGAGATCACGGAGGGTGTACCATAAAGTGGAGCAATCTTGCCGACACTCCCTGTGGTCTTTATAAACAAGAGTCGGAGCAAAAGAAGACCGCACGGCCTTAGAACCGAACTCTCTGACACTTGACATGTTGGACAGGGGCTACCCCCCCCCCCCCCCCCCCCCCCCCCCCC
>JADBJO010001291.1:67500-70000 GCA_016801955.1 Conus betulinus
AATGACGTCGCAGTTGGTGTGTGTGTGGAGAAGTCCGGGTGAGCGGCTTTGGAGCAATGCCGCTGAAACCCTCCCTCCTTCCCTTTCTCCCCCACTTCACCTGCCCCTTCATCTATCTTGACATTACCCACTAGTCCCAGAGTTTCCCAGACCGGATCGTAAGGACACCGCAGTGACCAACACTGCACGAGTTGTCTCTTCCTCTGACAGTTGTGCGCAAGTGCTTCTGTTGCTGCAAAACTCTTCCTGGTGCACTCAGCAATGTTGTCTGTCCACCTCTTTCTCTGCCCTGTCTCCTTTCCCCCCTGGACTGTTTCTTGGAGGAGGGTCTTGAAGAGTTGCTTGATCACGTCCCATGTCCATACCTCTACAGTTTTGTTCTTGTACCTGTAGTCATCAGGTCTCCATGAGGATTCATTCACTGCCTGGATGACTCCGAGGTCTTCATCGTTTGGCATAGGAGATTCCGAGTACTCTCCTAAATCATCTCCTCCCTCTGCTCTGCTCTTCTCGCCAGTTCTGCTTCAGAGTCCGCGAGTCTCAGGCATACAGGATGATGGCAGGACGACTGCATGTCAAAAAGAAACACTCCAGCTTTGATTTAAGAGCGATGTTCCTGTTTGTGAGCTTTCTGTCATCATTGTCAAAGGACAGTGAACCGTCAGGAGGTCAGGACAGACGGTGGCCAGTCAGAGATCGCCACCACTCGCTGCCTTCCGTCATACACGACAGGACAGAGGCTTTAAAGCCATCCAGACGACCTTCAATCACTTCTTCGGTTGAGTTCAGAGTTCACCCCCCACCTTGCTCTGCTGCGTAGTCTAGACAGATTATCCGGCATATGTCAAAGATTTGATTTATAAGTGGTGTATCATACATTCGAAAAAGACATCCTCTAAGATGCCAAATTATGAATTATGTACGTGCGAGTCATGACAAGCACGCACATGTGTACGTGTGTGCCTATGTATGTGTGTACACGCATGCGTGTGTGCTGCTGTTTGGTTGTATCTGTTAGCACGTGTGGACACATGCGTCCGCGCGCGTGCACGCGTATTCATGCTTGTCGGTTCTAGACCACCCACGCGAGTACTCATGAATGAAGATGCATGTTCTGTATGTGTGTTTTGTATCCAAGTACGAGTATCTGTGTGTGAATATGACTATGAGGTGTGTGTGTGTGTGTGTGTGTGTGTGTGTGTGTGTGTGTGTGTGTGTGTGTGTGTGCCTGTGCGCATGTTTGTGTGTGTGTGTGTGTCTCTCTCTCTCTTTTTCTGTCTGTATGTGAATGAGTGAATAGACACGTGTGTGTGTGTATCCGTGTGTGCGCGCATGCCAGCGCATACATGCGCATATAAATGCCTGTGTGGATGGAGGGGTTAAAGTGGAGACGAGCGTGTGTGCGCATCTTGCGTGCGCTCGTAAAGCATAGGCTAGGGTGTGTGCACGCACTCCGCCAAACCAGCTTACTAACTTTCTGAACCACTTGTCCAGAGTTGTCTCCGGCTAACAGGACACAAATGTCACCTTGCGCCAACTTACGTGTCTTTGTCACAACAGTAGGTGGGATTGGAACCACAGCAGTTAAGGTCACAGTACACCCCGGTGCCTGTGTTACTGTCAATGTAACACAGCTCGCCATGGGCCATATCTGAAACAAGTCGGCCCATGTAAAAGCAGCATCAGTAGCGCCGACCAGCACTGATATATGCCAGAACGCACTAACTGCAAAAGACCACAATTGCTGTTTTCATACGAAAAACATTAATTATGACTTTCCCCGCACTCAGAAAATTGACATTGTGACTGACAAGGTTATTTTCAGGTGAAAACAACAGTTGCTATTTTAACATGGAAACAGCTAATTACCACCATAGATACATATTTCACAGACGATGATTAATTTGACCTCAAAATAGTTTTACAGGGGCAAATGGTCACGTGCAAACAGCTAGTCATCACTTGAAAGTACGATGTGAAAACAACTGTGCTTATGTGATGATAATTCTTTGTACATGATATTTGGCTGTTTTAACATGAACATGGCTTTCACGTAATAATACCTGTGTTCTGCTGTACAATCATTAATTGTCACTGTTTCCATAAAAATGACTGTTGTCACGTAAATATCACATTTTGAAGCTAGCATTTTACATATACTGATAGTCCCACATCGGCGTACAGCTGAGACAGCTACCATTTTTTTTCTTTTAATGCCCTGAGACTTAGACGTCTAGCCGTTGTGTGGTAACGGCAAGACAATCCAAAGATACCACAGAAGTCGGCTATGGGACCATGAAAACAAAATAAGACACGTGGACACATGACAAGAGATGTCAAACGCCACAGGGAACTAATCCAAGTCACACAAACTGTCCATGACAAATCCAGGTCATTGCATCGTTCTGCACATACTTCAGACTCGAAACTTTATATGATCTGGACTAGGTTGTCAGCCATCAGGAATCCGACCTATTGCGACACCATCTTTGTTTAAACA
>JADBJO010001291.1:75000-95000 GCA_016801955.1 Conus betulinus
CCACCCCAAGGGGCCTGTCTTCAGGGCCACCAGAGGCCCTTTTCATACTCGGGTGGCGATGATCCTGTGCCACACGACGCAGCCTCGAAGAGATGGCAGGACGAAAGTTGCTAGAGCTCTGCACGAATCCCGTCTATGGTCCACTACGGGCGAGAAGGTAGTTTTTCAGCCTAACTCCGAGTAGGGTGACCACGATGCCGCCACAATGGCATGGTTTCCAAGGCCACAGTAATTGCATTTCAAGCAGCGCTCCATCGCCGACCGCCCCGCATCTCCAGGATCCGTTCCCTGACGACACAGGCTAAACCCGCTGTCACCCATATGGTTGGAAGGTTGACTGGTCCACCTGACGCCGACCTCTCATGTCAGTGTCCCGAGAGAGAGAGAGAGAGAGAGAGAGAGAGATCTGCCGCCTCTCCCTTGGTGTTTTCTGCTAGGCTAGAGAGCGGCGACTTCAGCCTGACTGGAATCTATACAAGGATTGCTGGTATAGCAATCCTTTCGGCTGAGCCTGGGAGTCGGGAACCACAGAAATATGAGATCAAGGGTAAGGGCACAGATCAGCCATTCCTTTTGTCTGCACATCGAAGTAAAGAACTGAATCAGCCACGAACATGCGCGATGCACAGTTCTCGCATGATAAAATCAATCAGCTGGTTGCACTTTCTCAACCGTTTATATCCCCCCCCCACCACCACCACCCCCCCCCACCTTTTTTTTTGTTACGCCCCTCCTCCTCCTTTCTACCTCTGCCGTGCCCTCCTCCTCTGTTGACTCCCCCCCCCCCTCCCACACACACACACACACACACGCTATCAGCAATTGAAGTGAGATGCAATTGTTAACTTTTGTTTCATTGGAAACACCACTCCCACCCACCCCTGGCTTGTGTATATATCATTTTTAATGTTGTGTGTTGTTTTTCAACGAACAGCACGTTTCAGTCCGTATTCTTCATACGAATTCTAGTGTATCCACATTTAGGCTTGACCTGTGCTTTTGGTTAAATCATAGATCGGGTATCTGCTCGTTATGTGCTCCTCGTCCTAGCTTTCTTGTTCTTGTTGTTTGTTGTTGTGTTGTTGTTGTTGTTGTTGTTGTTGTTCTTCTTCTTCTTCTTCTTCTTCTTCTTCTTCTGCCTTAGTCTCATGTGTGTGCTCCTCGTCCCAGCTTTCTTCTTGTTCTTGTCTTGTTTTTGTTGTTGTGATGATGTTGTTGTTGTTGTTGTTCTTCTTCTTTCCACTGACCTATTCACATACTATTTCTTGATTTCGGGACACCCCCTTCACGCTGCTTCCTCATGATTTTAGCAGAGGTGGCGTAGTGTACATGAACTAGTTCCGTGTCTCCGTGATGAAACTAAATTTGGAAGGGAGAGGACAGGGGATATGGGTAGATGGGGTGTGTAGGTGGTGGTTGGTGGAGATGACAGTGGCGGGGTGTTTAACAAACTAAGGAAGGTTTGGTTGTTGACAATATAAGAACAACTGGTAATGTGAATACACTTGAAACGCTTGACGGCGCTACAAAGATGATCGGACAGTCGTGGTGTGCTCTTTGGAGGGATTATCCCCCCTCCCCTTATGTAGCTAGCCTACATCTGTTTTTACAGGCAATGCAATACAAATATTTTTTTCGTCGCGCAAGTATTCATAGTTCAAGAAACAATTCCATTGAGAACGAGTCTTTCAACAACTTTTAATCTCCTGCAGGCATGCCATTTTGATACATACGGGGAGAGGGTAACGCATAGGCAATTTCACACACGTGATTTGTGTCTGACGGAATTTCGATCCGGGATCGGATTTCCGATGTCCGGCCGTCTTCCCAATCAGCCTACTTACTTGTCCTGCTAAATTCGTCTTCCTCAGCGTTTATTCATCATCAGTCTGGTCGGCAGTTCAGCCTTTGGGTGTTCCCCTTGTTGTTGGTTTATGGCAGCACATATGTTGAATTGTATCATTGGACTGTTGGGGTGATGATTTACTGTCGTGTTGTATTGTTATGTGCTGTACTGTGTTATATAGCAGTGTTGTCGTTATACAGTGTTGGGGCTGTGATCTGGGCCGCATTTGCATTACATTAGATATGAGAGAGAGAGAGAGAGAGAGAGAGAGAGAGAGAGAGGATGTTTTTTCGATCCACATAATCGAAAAAACAAACAAACAAAAAAAAAAAGGGAGAAAATAATTAGCATAATTATGTAGCGTCCGTCTCAAGCGGAAAGATTTTTTTTTTTTTTTTTTTTGCTTTGTTAATCAGATATTACATTCAACAAAATCTTTGTTTTTCCTCCATGTATGAAATTATACGGGTGGGAGTTACTTCGATCCGTGACACAGGTCATTGTTAAACGCGGCCGGGTGGTCAGAGCACGCTAGCCATTTGCCCCCCATCTCCCCTCTCCAGCTTTTTGTCGTTAACCTCACGCCAGTGTGTTATGAGGGTGGGGTGACGACCTCGGACTGTATTGAACACACCGGAGGGCATGCTTCGAACATTGTATGGATCCCCTTAGAGTCGAAAGTGGAATATTTTGCTTTATGAAGCAAACACTTTTTTTTTTCCGAAATAAATCTGCCGTTTGATGTTTTGGACAAACATACAATTTGTTAGTACGCGCTAACCAGCCGCTGTGGCACAATGGTAAGTGTCATGGATTCCGGACTGGGAGGTCGTAGGTTTGATTCCCATCAGAGCCATTTATTTGTGGGATTTTCTATCTTGTGCAGTCTCTACCCACAGTTCAGTCTTCTATGGGCTCAGTTAGGAAAGCTGGAACCACACATTCGAGTTTCATCCACTTCGTGGATGCATCTCTGAGGGTTTCCTCAAATTTCTAATACTGCTGGTGTCTGGATCTCTCAGGCCTGGTTTGATGCCCGGATATATTTCAGAGTAAGCGTAGAGCACAGCCCTGTTATTCAGTCTCAGGTCAGAATGGAACTCAGTAATATCATCTCCGTCATTCTCATCCTCATCGGTTGGCATTAAAAAAAAAAAAAAAAGTCTTAAAATCTACAGCTGGTCATGCTGCTCTAACTTTGACAACAGTATCGCCTTCTTCTAATACCGATGGTCTTGATGAATTCATGTCGCGGTCGCCAGCATTGGCAAGCCTAAGGGGACTGTCGCTGGACGTCCATAACGCGGTAAACGGCGCTCTAACTCAAGCTGGCTCCCAGCTAAGCAATGATCATTCGTCAGTAGGGGGCTTTGGTAGGTGGTGTCCTGCAGAATTGAATTGGTTTAGAACAGGCACTACTGAACGCCACTGAAGCGACTTAGCAGCCGCACAATGTCTCCTGTGGTGGCAGGTTGCCTCATGACGATTTGACATTGACTGCTGCTTGTGGATTGCAAGTGCCGGGGTAGCAGAGGGACAAGCCAGGGTATGCTTTGGACAGGAAGTCAGATCGAGCGACATGGGGATAATGACTAAAATGGCACAGAGTGGACGAGACAGTAAATATGGCTGGTTACTCGCGACGATCGTATGATGTTTTTGACAGATCTAAAAGAACTGTTGGAGAGAGATGATTATCAGAGTTTCGGTGCGTGGGATGCTATGATAGCCTAATGGGACAAATCAAAGAAATGATTTAAGTAATCATATTGAAGGACATGGCTGACGTTACGGTTCATTTCCTCTTTGTATAATATAATAGAACTGTTCGGAAAGCCCATCAGTCAATCAGTCAGTGATCGACTTATTAGTCAGCCGTTCATCCATTGTGTTTGCAGTCCTTTTTACGACTGTTGAAAATGTCATCCCAAGGATTACTCCGATTCCCCCGTCTATTAGGCGATAACCATTTTTTCGGTACTGTAAGCTTATATTATGTATGTTTATGAATGAATTCGTTGAAGAGAGTGTGAAGGACTTCGAGCGTTCGTTGTTTCCAATGTTGTGTTTGATGCACATATGTTACCATAAGAGCTATAACGACGGCGAATCCAGAGGGAAGGTTGGAAGGAGAATGTGTGGAGGAAGATCAGTGGGGAGCGAAAGGGTGGGGTAAGGGGTGAGTGTGGGGGGCAGTATAAATGTTTGAGGATCTAGCGGGAAAGGGAAGTCTGTGTGTGTGTGTGTGTGTGGGGGGGGGGGGGGGGGGGGGGGGGGGATACACAGAGAGGAGAGCAGTGCGAGGGTGCAATGCAAGTGTGTGTCAGTGCGCGCGCGCGTATGTGTGTTTGACTGATTCGGCTAACTCTTCTCTCCACCCACGTCACTCCCCCTCCCCCATCTCTCTCTGTGTCTCTCTCTAGGTGCAAAATACAGTTAATGATTTTATTCTTCTATAGTTACTCGCTTATTCTAGAAATCTTTTAAGTGCAGAAATTGTCTTTTGATTAAACTGTAATTTCTGTGCTGGGAAACGACGTTCAACTGCTTTTTTCAGTTAAACTCGTAAATACAGTCACTGCTTTCATATTCTACTGTCCAAGACGTAACGACAAGAACCGTCACTCCATTTCTTTCTTTCACAAGTTTTCTTCCACTTCACCATAGACGTAGAGGAAAATTTCTTTCACGTCTCTGACTTCACACACACGCGCGCGCGCGCGCGCACTCGATGCGCACGCAAGACGTCATGGACAAAATCGAAAGTAGACGTTTTCAAATGCTTTCATTCTGTCTCCTCCTTTAAGTGCGCAGACAAACGTGCAGCGTTACGTTTAGATTTAAAACAAGCCCCGTTAATAACCATCTTTTGCAATTCCAGTGATTTTCTAAAATTTTTCGTATGGTTTCGAAGGGTGGCGCGCAAAATGTCAGCAGCTATTTTTAGTTCTCATTCCAACGAGAGAGGGGGGTAGGTCGGGCCTTTCCTATCAGGTTGGTAACTTGTGTGCATGTTCTTGTCACATTATCTCTAAAATTTATGCTTTTTGCATATGAGATGTTTATCTACTCGTTAAGATGTCAGACTTTGTGTTGTGTTTCTTTATTAAACAGTTTGCAAACTTAATAGCATTTTTAACGGTAAAATTAGAAAGCCTGCCACCCCTAAAAAGAGAAGGGTCCAATGAGACCAGTCACAGGCAATGTCTTTGCACAAGAGGTCCGAAAACAGCCTTGTGAGATTGCACCATGCGGTGTGTTCCAAAATACAATATAAGTCTCAGCAAAATAGCAACAGAGGAAGAAACTCGAAAGGGTCAGTTTTTAAACGTTAAAACTTGAAGGTGAGAAGAATTTTGATGCAGTAGACTTAATTTTCTGTTGAAATCAAGCATTTGTTTACAGCGCTGTCCGGCAACGGCAACGCCTCGCTGCACACGCGCACGCGTGTGTATGTGTATGGAGACGCCGTGTTAGTGTGTGTACAAGCGCGTGTGTCACAGTCACTATGTGTGTGTGTATGGAGACGCTGTGGTGGTGTGTGTATGCCAAAACAGGCCGAAGCCAAGCAGTTTCATGGATATTCCGGCAACCACTCACTCAATTAGTGCTGAGCAAGAAAAATAAATGCAAATGCAGAGAAACAGAGAGAACGCCACTTTATTTCACCACTAGAGTAAGGAATAAAAGAACGCATCTTTTCAGCCCCCCCCCCCCCCCCCCCCCCCCCTCGTATTTTTTTTTTTTTTTTTCATTTTCTTTTTTCCAATTTAACGGACCGACTTACTTGTGAAACAATCAGCTTCATCACATCGCGTCCACATGAATTGTCATCTGAACAAATATTTCGAAGTTGGAAATGAAATGAGGCAGGGACAGTAAACAATAAACAGTAAACAAGTTGGGTAGTCTTTGCTCCCATAAGGAAAACCTAACACAGAGTAACCTTTTTTCAAGACTGGCACAGCCTTTTAAACTTGAATAAAGTCAGACAAATACAAAGACGAACAATCTAATAGTGGGGGAAAAACAAGCGCAGGCCAACAACTAAATTGTCTTCATAGTAATGACTTGGCAAAACTTTGAACCTAAGGAGGACGGGGGGGGGGGGGGGGGGGGGGGGGGGCAGGAGGTTGAAGATGAGGCGGGGGTGGGGGGGGGGGTTATATGCAATTTCCCAGTTTTTTTACATCTTCAACCTCCCCCCCCCCCCCCCCCCCCCCCCCCCCCCCCCCCCCCCCCCGTCCTTGTTCAAAGTTTTGCCAAGTCATTACTATGAAGACAATTTAGTGTTTGGCCTGCGCTTGTTTTTCCCCCACTATTAGATTGTTCGTCTTTGTCTTTGTCTGACTTTATTCAAGTTTAAAAGGCTGTGCCAGTCTTGAATATAAAAGTTACTCTGTGTTAGGTTTCCTTATGGGAGCAAAGACTACCCCACTTGTTAAATGTTTCGAAGATTTTGTTTGACACTGGAACTGGAAAGATGAGCCAAATTTCTGAAACGGAAACTTGCCATTGCACAAGTAACAGAACCATAGCGGGGGGGCGGGGGGGGGGGGGGGGGGGGGGGGGGGGGGGGGGGGGGGGGGGGGGGGGGGGGGGCCTTCAACAGACAGGTATTAATCTTCTGTGGGACCGTTATTCCTGTGCATGAGGGAACAAAATGTCACTCAAAACAACATGTACGTGACTGTTCCCGCTGAGTTTCCACAGCTTCAGCAGCTGAAGAAAAATACAAAATCAAACTAATGATATGCTTTTATGTGTTGTTATGATGAGTAATCATCCTTTTTAATTTTCCACTACCTCATTTATGCATAAGCTGCATTGTCTCCAGTAAATCGACCTGTAACCATCTGTTCCTGAGGATAAGAAAAAAAGTAGGCCTGTTGTTCATGAAACCCTACCATATTACAATTCCAATAAAATAACCCACAAATGTCCTTAAATGACAGTTAACTGAACCCCCTAGTTAGGTAAATAATGGGTTTTTCAACTGAGATGTTACTGAAGACCACAACAGGAAAGTTAACCTGAAAAATGTGTAGGGTTCACCACCAGCAACATGTACGTTACTACCAGTTTTCTCAGCAGGAAAATGACCAGTATCAAAGCTCTTCAGCTGTGCTGTGCACAAGAGAAAACCAAAGTAGGAAAAGATATTGACATTGCCACAGATTGGTTTCAGCCTTTGCCATACAATAAAATGCTGGTGCCCCAACATAGGCGTTACCAACATGTAGGTGATGCGCATTTGACAAAAAACAAAACCGAGACGTCACCAGAAAACACTTGCTGCAGGCTCACATGACCTGTTTAAAGCCCCACCATTTTGCAGAAAGAGCATCATCTGCTCACAGTAGTAGTAGGATATTGGCTTTTATTCCTTCTCAAAGTTACTTCAAAGGGGGTGACTATGTCTAAAAGTATCTCAATCTACTTAGAAATACTTCTTTAGGCCTGACCGTCTTTATCAGAGTAAGTGACGTCAAAGAGCATGTCAGATCTAACAAACCTTTTGTTTTCACTTTTCCTTGGCTGCGACAGATCTAAACACAGCACAACATTTACGTTACTGAAAGTAACTTGCATGTCTGAAGCTGGATGTCTTCAGTATTTTTTTCAGTGCTTTCTGAATGTCTCTTTATTCAGTTTTTAACCTCAGATAGTTTTGCAATGCATGGGAATACATTTGGCGTAACTTGAGGGCACCCAAGTTTTTCTTCTGTGGTAATGGTCAGTTTATCAGAATAGCCTCTTTTAGGAGAAAAAAAAATCTAAAAATAAAAATTTACATCTTGCTGAGGTCCCATGTGCCATTCTTATTGAGAATGGGCATCTCGCAGTATACTGTTGACAGTACCTTCGTGATTAGTGTGTGTGTGTGTGTGTGTGTGTTGTGTGTGTGTGTGTGTGTGTGTGTGTGTGTGTGTGTGTGTATGTGTGTGTGTGTGTGTGTGTGTGTGTGTGTGTGTGCGCGCGCACTTCCATCTTACTTGGCACTGATATAGATACAAGTAGGGTGCTTTTTACTGCTGATTATTGTGTCATCATGGGCTGACACAGTACTGTCTACATTGTTTCTCTTTCTCCTGTGGTGGTGGTGGTGGTGGTAGTGTGGTGTAGTGTGTGTATGTGTGTACATGGGGGCTGGTGGAGGGAGAGAAGAGGAAGAAACTGGGGAAGGAGTGTTATAGAAAAAAGAGAAATACTAGTATTGGGTTTCTCAATCTTGTTGACAAAATTTCTGGCAAAATCTGTGGGCTTTTGACATGCATATACCAAATAAATAGGATCCAGAGCACCTGAACATGATATGTACATTGGAGCAGAGTGACCTTATCATGGGCATAGCGATGTGGCAGACTTAGATGCTTAGACTGTAGGTTTGCATTCTTTTCTATGCTGTTTATTGGTTTTATGACCATTGAATGTGTGTAGTTGGGTTGTTAGGTGAGTGACGTTATCTTGGGCATAATGATGTCTCTGTCTGAGATGCTGATTGCCTTCTTTTGTTCGGTATCAGTTTTACGGCCATTGAGTTTGTCTACCGGCGTTGTAAGATGACAACAGATAGTTTTTCTGTGTCCAGACAACAGCCAACCAAAGCAAATATTTGCACTTCCCAAGCCCATTTGGAAATCCACTGGCCATAGCGTCCAAATACAGATCAGGATCTTCACTGATTAGCAATGTCCTAGCAGTATTCTCCTGTACAACTCAAACTGGAAGACCACTGTGGCTGTCCAGTAGAAGCTGGAGGTGTTCCAGACCAAAGACCTGTGGCATATTCTCAGGATCATCTGGCTGAACACTGTCTCCTGAGATCTCCAAAAGCAGGACAGGAACGATGATGATGCAAGAGACCATCCAGTCCTGCAGATGGGAACGGCTGGGACACATTTCTCACAAACCTCCTTCTTCAGGCCCAAAACTACTTTAAGCTAGACACCCAGGAGAAAAGAAGTCTAGGGTGACCCAAGAAAACCAGTGCAGAAACCTGGAGAGAGAGAGAGAGAGAGAGAGAGAGAGAGAGAGAGAGAGAGAGAGAGAGAGAGCGAGCTGAAAAAAGCAAAGTACAGACTCCAGATGGCTCCCAGCGCAGCAACAGAGACAGCTGGAGATTCTCTTTCACTGTCTTAAGCCAATATTGGATTCAACTGAACTCATGGCCATTGTTTTGGCACATGTATTCAGTTTTCATGATGGAAGAAGGTTGGGAAACCAGGTCAAGAACTGACCTATAAATTCTGATCTTTGATGCCCCAGTTTTAATTTTCTGCAGTAATTGACACGTAGACAGGAAGTAATGTATTTGATAGGCTTTGAGTTCAAACCATACCTGTGGAGCTGATGGTTGTGAGTTCAGACCAGTCATGATTTTTACAGTCTGTTCTACCAGCTATAAATGGATATGTGATTAAGGTCAGGGAAGGTCAAGTTGGTGGGAGCAGAGGAGTGTGGTTGAGCCTTCCTATTCTAGTGCCCTGGACCTCGAACAGTTCACTTCCCATACAAACATGGTTGTGAACTAATCAGATATTACATTTAACAAAATCTTTGTTTTTTTCTCCATGTATGGAATTATACGGGTGGGAGTTACTTCAGTCCGTGACACAGGTCATTGTTAAACGCGGCCAGGTGGTCAGAGAGCATGCTAGCCATTAGCCCCCCTTCTCCCCTCGCTTTTTGTCGTTAACCTTGCTTGAAAACCTCTCTGTCTGTCCATGTACTGGATTCAGGCCAGGGAAGGTAAAGGTGGCAGAAGGAGGTGGATGGATATCACCTTCAGTAATGCAGTGCTCAAAGCCTACATCATTTCATTGCCTCCACAGCCATAAACACTTTAACATGTCAAAACATCATAATGAGAGTATTTGGATGTGTATGTCAGTGTGTGTGTACTTATGCAGGTTTATGCATATTGTGCATTTGTGAGTGTGGAGGTGGGGTGAGGGGGGGGACTGTTGGTGATGTGTATGGGTTGTGTGTTCATGGGGAGGAGATGGAAGTAAATGAAAGTGGATAGGTAATTGGATGTTATGATTTTCTTTTTGCGTGTTTGTTTTTATATGCACCCTGAGCTCAATGGGAATGAAGCATACATTAACACATCTTAATTACTATTAGTATTATCGACATCAGAGATAAACAGTTGATGGGAGGAAAAAAGCAGATTCATGTCTGGGTTTTCCATACTACATCATGATCTATGCCTGAGCTTTCTGTAACTCTTTAACTCTAAAACTCCATGTCAATCTTTCTCATTGACGTTTGACTTCAGTCAGACCTTAGGCTTGTTGCACACTTCCTACAATACAGTCTCTCTCTTTACAGGTTACCTCTTACGACTGGACAAGCCTCTGCTCAGACTCATCATGGTGCTGAAGAAAACCAACTGGGAGGCCATCAATAGTGGCAACACCTTGAAAAAAAACGCTACTACCGTCACGTACATCGAAAGTATGCCGCACGGAAATCCCATGTGACCAAATATGTGCATCATATGAAAATAACCATTCCTTTGGATGGAAGTTATGCGGAAGTGGATACTGCACAAAACTACATTGATGACGGGGATCTTGAACCCAGTACCCGCTATCATGGACCAGTCTACTCCCTGAATAAGAAGAAGCGGTGGCTGTTGGATTCGAACGTGGGCTGTGCAGTTCATAACAAATACCTTGCTGAAGAGGCCTTCAAAGTCACACTTGTGCACCGACACATACCTTGTTACGGGAGGCTTGAATCCTGTCGTAAAAATTACCGCCACACTTTCTGCAATGTCACCCATTATCACGACAGTCATGGCACACGGCCCAATGTGACAGCATGGGTAAATTACTCCACTAGGCATGACTTGGCCTACAAAGCAGCTTTGAAAGAGCGTGGCCCTAAAGACTCTTTGAAGTGCAGAAAAAAAAACGCCCAGGACACAATCAGCATTTTCAAGACCTTCAGCGGAAGTCGTAGTCAGGCCACGGAAAATTGATTCAAGGTATGATGTCAGGGAAAATGTTGCGTCTGAAAAATGAATGTCACGGGCTCAAGTCTTTAGATCACTTTATTTCAGTTTGTTTTGCTCTGTGTACAGAAAAGATATGATTGAAGTAATTTTTTTTGTTGAGTTCATTTTGTAAAATTTTCAAAGTTGATCTACATTCAAATTATCATACAATTTTTCATTTGGTTAAAACCTTTACATTCTTTTCTGTTTTTGTTTTTGCTTTTTAAGTGAACTGTGCGTTGATCTTGATTAGTCAGGGTGGATGACTGTGATATAACTTTCTTGCCATCTTTGCTGACAGGAAACCACCCTCATTCCAATCCATCCTCCCATTATTAACTGTCATTGTTCTTTGTGTCTTCTGTAAGTCTGTTGGAGATCTAGTTCACATCAATACAGAAAGCATGGAGAACTTTGCTGTCAACGAACATTGTTACTTTTGTTTTTGTACTCTTTGCCAAAACCATTTTCATAATCAAAGTGTGAAAATATTACAAAAGCCCAGAACTGCTACTTATTCAGAAATCTGCCATAAAGATGATGAAGATTTCTTTCATAATCCAAGTAAAAAGATTACGAAAGCACAGATCTGCTACTTATTCAGAAATCTACCAGAAAAAAATGTTGAATATTTCTTGTGGATTGATGAACAGCCCATCATTCGCTCCAGCTATGGCTGTCCCTCAGATTTAGTCCTGAGGCAGATTGTTTTGTGAAGCACTGACACTGAGGTGCATGGGAGCAGAGGAGTACAGAGAAATTTAACTGTCAGCAAGATTGAAAAAAGCCCCACCTTTTTTTTTTTGATGCACTGTTGAAAAATTCGGGAAAGAAATTTAAGTGTTGTTATGTATGCACACGGGCTTACATTATCTTTTCATGCATAAATGTTCAAAGTCTCTCATAAAACGTGTACAGATGCACATACATAGTTTACACATGCATGCACATATGCACATGCACAAATGTATGCAAAGGCGCACGCACATACAGATGTACACATACAGACATGCAAGCACACACTTGTGCATACACACACACACACACACACACACACACACACACACACACACACACACACACACACACACACGTACACACACACACACACACACACACACACACACACACACACACACACACACACACACTCTCTCACACACACGCACAAGCACATATGCACACACACACACACACACACACACACACACACACACACACACACACACACACACACACACACACACATATATACACACACACATGACACACACGCACGCACACTCACACACACACACACACACACACACACACACACACACACATATGAACATACTTGCACACAGTATCACACACATGGACAATATCAGTTTCAAATCTTCAGTGACCATACATAGAAATCAGATGCAGAGTTTCGTGATTCGTTTGATTATTGATTATTTTGCGATTTCCAGCAGCACTGAACTGGCATTGATCAGACATGTACAGTGTGTTTTTGTCACAGGATGATGACAGATGATGACATCGTCACATGGTGCCAGAGATACGCTATGAAGTAGAAGAGGCAATGCCTGCAAATTCCACAAGTTTTAGAAGCTGGGGTAGGCATGTCAGTATTGCCATGAGAGTGTGTGTGTGAGTATGTGTGTTGTGTGTGTGTGTTGTGTGTGTGTCTGTGTGTGTGTCTGAATGATGTGTGAAGACAGTTCATCCTCATTCCTTGGTCTAGATCTTCAAGGTTCACCATTGTGGAGATTTTTGCATATATAGACGATATCAGTCCCGGCATTCAGGTTGCCGCGCACTCCGCCTTCTAGGATGATATCCAAGCATCACAGCAGTGTGCATGCATTTCATATTTGCTTCATCATCCATCTTACCAGCGCTCAGTGGCCCACTCTTATTGAAAAGGTGGGATGAAGTATAACACAGGTACAATTATTTGTTGCATGCATGTGTTCATACAAAGGACCTCAGTTTAGAGTTTCATCTGAAGGACGGGAAGGGAACTGGGGTTTTTTATGCATGTGTTCATACAAAGGACCTCAGTTTTTTTTTAGAGTTCATACAAAGGATCAGTTTAAGTTTCATCTGGGAAGGGAAACTGGTTTTTTTATGCATGTGTTCATACAAAGGACCTCAGTTTTTAGAGTTTTTTCATCATGAGGGACAGGAAGGGAACTGGGTTTTTTTTATGCACGTGTTCATACAAAGGACCTCAGTTAGAGTTTCATCTGAAGGACGGGAAGGGAACTGGGGTTTTTTTTATGCACGTGTTCATCTGACACAAAGGACTGGGTTTTTTTTTCAGGACCTTTAGAGTTTCATCTTAAGGAAGGGAAGGAAACTGGGTTTTTTTTATGCATGTGTTCATACAAAGGACCTCAGTTTTAGAGTTTCATCTGAAGGAGGGAAGGAAACTGGGGTTTTTTATGCATGTGTTCATACAAAGGGGGTTTCATCTTGGGTTTTTTTTATGCATGTGTTCATACAAAGGACCTCAGTTTAGAGTTTCATCTGAAGGACGTGAAGGGACTGGGGTCTGTATAGAAGTCAATTCAGAAGGGAAAATCTCTTTGTTCTTGGCTATCTTGAGTGAGAATGGAACCCCACACTTTGGAGCAAGAGTGCGACACCCCAACTCACTTGGCAAGCTAAGCTCCATATGTGAGGACAAAATTATGTCTCTCTATGTAAAGTGTATACATGTATGTGTTGTAAAAGAGAGAATGTGTGTGCATGTTCAGTGTATTATGTTGGAAAGGGAGAAAGTGTATGTAAATGTTCACATGAATGTATGAGAGAGAGAGAGAGAGAGAGAGTGTGTGTGTGTATGTTCAATGTATGTATGTTCTTAGAGAGGGTGGGTGTGTAAATCTTATAGAGAAAGTGAGTTTGTAGATGTTCACCCATATGTGTGTTGTATAAGAGAGAGAATGTGAGTGTTGTGTGTGCTTTCTTAGGATAATACTTCTGATGATTAACATACTGCTGCTAGAAATTACAAACTGCATTTTTTTTTCTAATCATTGTCATATCAAACTTTTTTTTTCCTCTCGCTTGTAAAACATGTGTTGGACTGCTGGGGCAGAGCAGAGCATATGCATCTGTCACCTCTATTCTGCTTGCTCATTTTCCAGCCATCGGCTGTAGCTTGAACTGTTCATATTAATGAACATGCAATTTTTTTTTTTGAAAGAAAGAATTGATCCAAGAATAGTTCAGACAAGAGACTCCAAATACAAAGACATTGAAACTGCCATGCGAAATGCCATTCAAATTCTTGATTATTTTTGAGTCACTTGATCAGGAGGAGAGAAGTGTGACATTTTACTGAGAAAAAGGGGAATTACAACATTTTTTATACAGCAAGATTATTTTTCTTTATCATCTGGATCTTGTAATCACCAGCTTGGTATGCTGGTTGGAAATGCTATTAAACCAGTGAAGATCGAGCATAGATCAAGAGCCTAAAGGATAGGTATGTTACCTCACACTTTTCCTATTAGCCTTTGTCAGAGTGCCGTTGACTTGCTCAAATCAACAACCATTCCAGGCATCACAGCCATGGGACAGCTTGAGAGAATTGTTCAGTCTGCTTGGCCGCCCTCTCAAGTTACCATGCGTGTCAAATTATTGTGATCTGCTGCTGTACAGCAGTTTTGGCCCATTGCCTGCACTGAGCCTTTCCCTGTGCCACCATGCGTGTGCTTCAAAGTTGACTGTTTGACTCAATCATATGTGAAGTGTGGTGAATGGACAGCTACACTGTGACATCACAATTGCAACACTCGATCACACGCACGTTTACTCCATACCCGCACATCTACTCCATTCATCCAAAGTAGAGACTGGGGAAACAAGAATTCACTTTTTTTTTTTTAGCTCCCTTTACCAGAATTGTCAATACAACAAAGAATGTTCACAGTACATATACAAAATAGATTTTTGTTGTTGCTTGTACATGTACTCAAACGTTTTAATCCACTAAATTAGTAGCTGCACAATACCATAGAGGCAGCTTACTTTCTTTTCTACGAAAACTATGTATAGGTATTACACTTCTTGTTCATTGAAATGCTCCATATTTCTTCTTTCCTTCTTTCAAATTATAAAAAAGGTTGCCAAAAAGTTTTTTTTGTAAGAATTTCCCAAACAGGAATTAAGTTTCCAGGAGGAGCGAACTTGCGATCCAGGGTTGGACACTGAGGGTTTTCTGTAAAGAAACCCCAAACCTTAACCTTGGGCTTGGAACATGTAAGCTTGAAGTAATAATTTTCTTCAAGACATTCTGCACAAAACACAATACAAAAGGATACTCCCTCATTTGTGGCATGCTGCTTCCAACCCTCCTACCTACAGGTGGGAATACAAAGTGAAATTGTGACAAAAATATTAATCTCAAAAAACGATTTGTATTATTTCCTTTTAAACCAGTTATGCGTTTTTACAAAATGCTTCTCATTATATGATGTCATTTTATTATTTATTTGTTTTATTAATCACATCAGTATTTTCTTTTCTCTTTATGTATTTATTATTCCCCAACTAGTAACTTACCCATAGGGAATCAGTATTCTAACCAACAGAATCCCTAGCAGACTTCTGTCTGCTCTACATCAAAATTTCACCACTCCCTTCCTGCAAAGAAAACTAGGTTTCCCTTTTTAAAACTGCCAAAAAGCCAAGCACCCCTTTTCTCCTGTCTAGCAACTCCTGGTCTGCCACATATATATATATATATATATATATATATATATATATATATATATCAGGAACATGCCCATCCTACAAAACAGTGAGCTTCTGTCACCAGTCACATGCCTCAGTGTCCAGTCAACAACAAGAAAAGGTTAGGGATTCAAACACTGTTTACCTACGGTCTCATTTTGGTGTCACAAATTGAAAACATCACCCGCGCTTATACACTGTCATGACATACTCTGAGAGCCAGCCCAATCAGCAGAAAGCAGTAAATGCCCTCAGTATGTGCATTGGAAATTACATTAAAAAAGACTGTTCTCTTCCTTTTTTGATACATGTGTGGAGAAAGAGAACAACAGGTTGTGTAACTAGACAAGTTGAAAATAGTTGTTAAATAAAACCAGTTAAGATCAATAGAATCAGAGGTGTGTTAGTGGACCATCAAATGAAGTGACTGAACGAGTGACAATAGGAAGACAGAATAAAATCTATGTTACTTCACCAGGGAAACTAAGCACAACAGTGATACAGAAGCTAGAGTGCCATTAGCTCATCTAATACATGAACTGCGCTCTATCTGTCAGTCTCTCAGCTTGTGTGTCTGCAGTTGTTGGTTATACAGATCAGTAATTTCAACTGATCTCCAAATTTGGCATAGTGACTCATAAGCACATTGGGCAGATAAGGAGCAGATCACTTTTGTGCTAGAAAGTTGCATTGGTTGCATTTGTTTTTAAAGCAGCCCATAGAGCAAAGCAAAGCAGTGGAGGGGGATAGGTGAAGGGATGAGAAGAAGAAGAAAGGAGAGGATGGGGAAGGGAGGAGAGAGGGACAAGGGATGGGGGACGAGGAAGGGGAAATAGGAGAGAAAGGGGGGGGGGGGGGGGGGGGGGAGAGGGACAGGGGAAGTGGAGGAGGGAAATGATGAACAGGGGTGAGGAGGGGGAAGAGAGGAGACTGTGGGAGAGGGGGGGCTGGGATGTCATGCTGAGTGTAAGGTTCACCCAAGAACAGAGTGTTGTTAAACAGCCGCTTTTGTGAATGGCTAGTGTAGCGGACTCCCGGTTCAGAGGTCGTGGGTTTGTTTTCCATCAGAGCCTTTTATTTGTGAGGGTTTTCTGCCCTGACCTGCTCCTACCCAGAGTTGAGTTTGCTGTGGCTGAGCTGGGCAGACTGGGACTACACACAGTTGCGTTTCATCCACTGTGGATGTGTTTCTGAGAGCGTTGCTCAAATTTCCTGACCAGAACTGCAGGTGTCTGTATCTCTTGGTCCTGGGGACAAGTAGCGACAAAAATCTGTTTGTCCCTCCAAAGTTTTCATCTCATCCACCTTAATTTAAGAGATGGTTAATGAGAATAATGAACGGTAGCATGACAATAAGCATCAGCAGAAGTAATTCAACAATGGATGTACTGCACACGTGTGATGAAAGCTTGGGCAAGAGAAATAGACATTTATTTTTCCGCTACACGTTCAGGGTGTAAATGGAAAGATGTTTCCCAGTATTTATAAAAGAAAAAATAAGAACAAAATTGTCATGCGTCCACAGTTAACATTCCTGTGCTGTTGCTCTCAGTCTCTATCCCAGTATTTATAAAAGAAAAAAATAAGAACATAATTGTCATGTTTCCACTGTTAACATCCTGTACTGTTGCTCTCAGTCTCTGTCCCCTTTTTCACCCTCTCTCTTTTCACACACACAACATTCCAAAAGATTCCATTCCATTCCAAAGTGTGTTTCAAAAAATTCAACTCTACCTACATTTATAACCAAAGGGAGTATATCTAACGTCTACACACTGAGAAAGCGCTAAGACTGTCTACATCCTGCCTGTACTTTTTGCTTTTTAATAGAACCCACAATGTCTCAGTTTAACAGCACTCTGCTGGAGTTACATTCTGAGAAAAACTGGGATGGGGGTGGGGGTAGGGTGAGGTGGGGGTGCTGGAAGTGTGGGGGTGAACAGGGGAGGAGGGAAGTATGATCAGTGAGCATTGAAGCTGACTGCTCGTGCTGCCACCCTTTTACTAAAACAGACATTGTTTGCCCAACAGATAAGCGAAGAAAGCATATACACTAGTCTGAAAGACAGTTCAGTTGCCCGAGACAACAGGATGCAAGTGTATTTCAAACACAGCACCAGGTATTCACTGCAACAGTTTCAGCTCACTTGAAAACATATTGAGCTACCTTTACATAACGTTAGCCATTCTGCAACATGCAAATTTATCTTCATAAAAGAATATAATATTCTGACATAAAAAAAGCTCAACAAATCATTTATTGATTTAGATAGCCCTTTCCCATTAGTATATTCACTTTTTTTTTTTTTTTTACAGGGATACATGAGGAAATAGCCATTTTGCCATCAAGCCAAGAGTAGCAATTTTCCAATAGTGCATATCAACAGGAAGAATATTGTGGCTAACTCACGTGTATCTCTTTAGATGCTCGTGGTTTTGTTGACTTGACTGGTCTAGAAGTCTTATAATGCACCTTTTATTCTTTTACTTCACCTCCTACTTGCTGTCTCCAAACTTTTGGCCAAAATAAATCTGCGGAAGCACCTTCCAGTTGATGCTCATGCACACATTTTGAGATGGAATTTCCCTAACACATAGGAGGTGGCGCCATGCTTTCTTGGAACTGCTGGTTGCTTTTGTTGGAGTTTGACAGAAAGGATCAGCAGATCATCGCTATAAAAAAGCCATGTGTGGTAAGTCATGTAATATACTCTTCCTGAGGAGGGTCTGACGAAAGGAAAACAGCCATCACAAGTTCTGCCCATAATTTTCATATCCTTTTCTTTTAAGTCACTGAAGTCATTGTACCTTAATTCACTATTTAAAAAAAGTCTCATGGTTGTTCATTTTTCTTTGCAGTCCATTCCCCTGACATTGCCAAGCCGTCAGGTACCCGCTTCCGAGGCTTCCACCGAGAGCGCGTGGAGTGGTACTTTGAAGACTCTTTAATCTGCGAGGAGTCTTTTGCCAGTAACAGACAGCAGCCTGATTATGCTTCAGGTATTAGATGTCATAGCACTGCACTGTGAATCTGACCTGTTCTTTTTTTTTTAATTAGGCCTTCTTTGTTTTTGTTAGTGGTTTGCCGTTATTTCTATATGTCTCTCTGTGTATCTGTATGCCTCCCCTGGTATCTGGCTGCCTTTTTTTCTGTGTCTAGCTGCCTCTCTATGTATCTGCCTATCTCTCTCTATCTGGGCTGTCTCTCTGTGTATCTGGCTGCCTCTCTGTGTATCTGGAAGCCTCTTTGTGTATCTGGCTGCCTCTCTGTATCTGGCTGCCTCTTTGTGTATCTCTTGCCTCTCTATGTCTGGCTGCATCTCTGTGTATCTGTCTGCCTCTTTGTAATTGTCTGCCTCTCTATGTATCTGTTTTTCTGTGTGTACCTCTCTATGTGTCTGTCTGCCTGTCTGTGTATCTGTCTGCCTCACTGTATATCTATCTGTTTCTGTATCTATTTGCCTCTGTTGTCTAGTTGCTTCTCTGTTGCCTGTCTGTGTACCTCTCTATGCATCTGTCTGCCTCTGTGTGTATCTGTCTGTATACCTGTTTGCCTCTCTGTGTGTCTGTGCTCCTCTGTGTGTGTTTGTCTGCTTCTCTGTTTATTTGTCGGCCTCCCTGTATATATCAGCCTTTCTGTGTATTTTTTTTTTGCATCTCTGTGTATCTGTTTGCCTCGCTGTGTACCTGTCTATGTATCTGTCTGCCTGTCTGTGTGTCTGTCTGCCTAGGTATGTCTGGTTGCCTCTGTATGTGTCTGGTTTGCCCCTTTGTGTATCTGTTAGCCTGTCTGTCTGCCTCTGTGTACCTCTCTGTGAGTCTGCCTCACTGTGTACCTCACTGAGTATCTGTTTGCCTCTCTGTGTACCTCGCTGAGTATCTGTTTGCCTCTCTGTGTACCTCGCTGAGTATCTTTTGCCTCTCTGTGTACCTTGCTGAGTATCTGTTTGCCTCTCTGTGTATCTTGCTGAGTATCTGTTTGCCTCTCTGTGTACCTCGCTGAGTATCTGTTTGCCTCTCTGTGTATCTTGCTGAGTATCGGTCTGCCTCTCTGTGTATCTTGCTGAGTATCTGTTTGCCTCTCTGTGTACCTCACTGAGTATCTGTTTGCCTCTCTGTGTATCTTGCTGAGTATCGGTCTGCCTCTCTGTGTACCTCACTGAGTATCTGTTTGTCTCTCTGTGTGTACCTCGCTGAGTATCTGTTTGCCTCTCTGTGTACCTTGCTGAGTATCTGTTTGCCTCTCTGTGTACCTCGCTGAGTATCTGTTTGCCTCTCTGTGTACCTTGCTGAGTATCTGTTTGCCTCTCTGTGTACCTTGCTGAGTATCTGCACATCTGCATACCTGTCTGTATCTGTGTTGGCCTATGTATGGATCTGCCTGCCTCTTTGCAGATTTGCATACCTCTCTGTGAA
>JADBJO010001291.1:100000-145000 GCA_016801955.1 Conus betulinus
CACTATCTCAAATTTCCTGGCCTTTTTCACTGATCATCATAAAAACAAAATCTCAAATTTCCTGGCCTTTTCCCTTGATCATCATAAAACAAAAAATTTCCTGGCTTATTCCTGATCATCATAAACTCATCAAAAACAAAATCTCAAATTTCCTGGACATTTTCACTGATCATCATAAAAACAAAATCTGAAATTTCCTGGCCTTCTTTTCCTCGAAATTTCCTGGCCTTTTCATCACTGATCATCAAAAAAAATCTGAAATTTCCTGGCCCTTTTTCCTCGATCATCATAGAAATAAAATCTCAAATATCATGGCCTTTTTCATTGATCATCATAAAAACAAAATCTGAAATTTCCTGGCCTTTTTCCTTGATCATCATAAAAACAAAATCTGAAATTTCCTGGCCTTTTTCCTCGATCATCATAGAAATAAAATTTTTCATGGCCTTTTCATTGATCATCAAAAACAAAATCTGAAATTTCCTGGCCTTTTTCATTGATCATCATAAAAAACACTATCTCAAATTTCCTGACCTTTTTCCTTGATTATCAAAAAAAAATCTGAAATTTCCTGACCTTTTTCCTGGATCATCATAAAAACAAAATTTGAAATTTCCTGGCCCTTTTTCCTTGATCATCATAAAAACAAAATCTGAAATTTCCTGGCCTTTTTCCTCGATCATCATAAAAAAAAATCTGAAGTTTTCCTGCCTTTTTCATTGGTCATCATAAAAAAAAAAAAATTCTCAAATTCCGTGGCCTTTTCCCTTGATCATCATAAGAGCAAAATTTCAAATTCCGTGGCCTTTCATGCGCTGCTCTTGTGATGGCCAGTTTCAATTTCCTCTCCACATTGGCTCTCTTGGGGGGATGTGTTGAAAGGGTCAGTACCATCTGGGTAGTGTGGACTGTGTGTGGACTGGACATGGTGGTGCCCTGTGGTAGGGGATGCTATCTTGCCCTGGCTGTGTGTCTCAAAGCTGTTGTTGTCAGTGTGTGTGTGTGTGCGTGTGTGGATGGGGGTTCAGTATGGTATCCAGCATGTGTCGGATCAGAACAGGTGCCGCTTAGTACCACCAAAGTGACTCAGCAGAAGTGCAGTGTCTCTTCCTCGGGTTGCCATATGACTGACCTGTCTGGGTGTAGCTGTGTGTGGGAAGACCAGAATTGCCCATGTGAGAGGAAGGCCCCCAGGGAGGGGGTGGGGGGGGTGGGGGGGAGTGCGGACATGGAAGATGAGAGGGCTTGCGTGGTCCTGTGATCCCTTAGGCTTTGCTGGCGGGGGCATCATACTTGAAGATAGGGCTAGTTTTTTTAGAATGCTTCTAGGCCTGAAAAAGTTGAAGATGCTGTCTGGCCTAAGCGCAACGTGGTAAGGAGTTGATGCCCCTGGTAGGGCTTCCCATGTCAGACAGGCTAAGGGTGAGGATCCTGACTAATAGTAACCCCCCCTTTTCTCCTTTTCTTGTTTTCTGCCTTTCTTATTTGGCTCTTTTCTATCTTCGTCTCCCCTTCAAATCTTCTTTTCCACACTCTTCTTTTCTCTGTGGTCTTCTTGAGGCCCACCGTGTTTGCCGTGCGGTGCGTCCTGTGATGGGGAGAATAGGATCCTGGAGGTTGAGACCGCTGATGTGACTGCGGTGCATCAAGTCAACACACCTCTTTGGCCTGGACTTCCTCTAGACAGGTGGTCGAAGTGGCCCACTTCGATCAAGCGGCTGGTCGCGTGCATGCCCTAGCTCAGGCTAGAAGGCGGCGGCGGCTCGGGTCAAACGGGTTTGGGAGCTTCTGTGGCAGGGATGCTTTCAGGCCTGTGTATATCTCCTTTGAAGTCCTGGTGCCCAGATATACTGGAATTCCGTATAAAATGGGCATCCCCCTTGTTGGGACTCGATGGCGGGTGGGAATCAAGAGAGATGAATTCTAATGAATACACCATGGCACCAAAAACAAAAAAAAAAGACACAGGCAGGATTCAGAAACGGAGACGGACACGGATTCGGAACATGAGACGAGAGTCCTTTCAGGCTTCTGGCCCAGCTGGCTGTTGATTGTGGAGGGAGCAGATGAAGATAGACCTCTGTCAGGCCTGAGTCCTTTTGCGATTGCGAAGGGAATCAATGGCCTCAGCGGGAAGCCAAAGAGCGTCAGAGACTGAGGAATGGGTCACTTCTGATTGAGTGCTCTTCCAAGCTGCACTCCGAGATGCTGTTAAAATCGACAACGTTAGTGGATCGACCGATCAAAGTGTCTCCACACAAATCTCTGAACTCTTCAAAAGGAGTAATCCGGTGCAGAGATCTGAGAGGAGTGTCGGAGGCTGAAATCAAGTCAGAGCTGGCATCTCAAGGAGTGACCCACGTTCATCGTGTGCTTGTGCGTAAAGGCAATGACAGGATTCCAACTGACACCCTTTTCTTGACCTTCTGCTCTACTTCTCTCCCGGAGTCGATTACGGTGGGCTACCTGAGAGTTTCAGTGTCACTGTACATCCCATCACCTCTGCGCTGTTTCAAGTGCCAGAGGTACGGCCATGTGAGGGATAGATGTACGGAAGAAGAGGTGTGTGGTACCTGCTGCCAGCCAGTCCACCAGGGTGTGTGTGACAGTCCACCACTCTGTGCCAACTGTGGAGGCAAGCACCCATCATCATCGAAGACCTGTCCAAACTGGTTAAAGGAAAAGGAAATTCAGAGAATAAAGACTGAACAGCGAATCCCGTTTTTTGAGGCGAAAAAGATTGCTATGAAAAGTCAACCAACTGCTGGGCTCTCGTTTGCAGCTGCAGTAAAGAAGCCAACAACAGTCAGCATCGGAGTGCAGACGGTGGAGTCCTCGTTTGCCGAGAGAGAGCCAGAAACCAAGTCTGTAGCCTCAGGCAGAACCACTGCATGCGATGAACCCCAGCAGTCATCGCCTTCAGATACGAGTCAGTCTTCAAAGCCTACTCCCTCCCCCCAGACCACCAGGGGGGCAAAGACCTACAGGCACTTCAGAGCGGCAGAGAGTGGAAGTCGTTGAAGTACAAGACAAGACCACCCCCCTCAAAATCCTCCAAAGGCACCCTACAGCTGTCAACAAGGGAGCTGGCGGTTCTGGAGGAAAGACCAAGTCGCCACTAAAAAAGAAAACGCCGAACAAATTTTATCAGATCGAGAGAAAAAAAGCGGAGAGAAATTTCAACAGATTTTTGCAGTTCTCTCGGATCCAGATGATGTTGATATGGAATAAAAGGAAGAATTACGAGATTTATTTTCCTTCACCATATTTCTTTTATGATGGACTCATCCACAATGGATTCAATCATACATTGGAATATCAGGGGACTGTCTTCCAATTATGAAGAATTGCAGCTGTTGTGCCGTGAGGCCAGGCCGATGCTAATTGCCCTCCAAGAAACTCTTCTCAAGTCTGACAAAAATTTTTCACTTTCTGGCTACAGTTTTCTAAATCTACCTGCACAGTCTGTTTGAACATGGTGCTTCTGTGGAGTTGCCTTGTTCATTCACAACTCTCTGTTCTGTACAGCCCAGTTGCTCTGCAGACTCCGCTTCAGGCAGTGGCAGCTCGGGTTACTCTCCACAAAACAGTTACTGTCTGTAGTTTGTACTTATCTCCAAACATCTGCGTCACCAAACAGGACCTCATTTCACTCTTGGAGCAGCTTCCTCGACCCTTCCTGCTGTTGGGTGATCTGAATGGCCACTCTCCTCTATGGGGAAGTGAGAGATCTTCACCACGGGGTCTGCTTTTAGAGGAAGTGTTTTCGGAGCTTGATCTGTGTCTTGAATAGGAAATCACCAACTTACTTTCACTCCGCTAATGGCACCACATCTTGTCTGGATCTTTCTGTCTGTGATCCATCTTTTGTTTTTTGGATTTTGTTTGGGAGGTTGATGAGGACCTGCATGGTAGTGACCACTTTCCTGTGTTGCTTCGGTGTACGAATGCAGAGAGCGAGTCTTTGCCAGAACGCCTCAATTTCAACAAAGCAGATTGGGACCTCTTTGCCACTAAGTTTCTTATGGATCTGGAAGAGGACAAGATCCTGCAAAGTGACGATCCGGCAGGAAGTCTTTCAGATTTCATACTGAATTGCGCAAAGTCAACCATCCAGACATCTTCCAAGAAGCCCGTAATGCCAAAAGTTCCTTGGTTCAATTCTGAGTGCAAAAAAATTAACAAAACCCGTAAAAGAGCTCAACGTAGGGTCTCTTGCAGACCCTCGATGCCCAACGTCCGAGCGCATCAGAAACTGAGGGCCAAATCGAAACACATATATAAGACCAGTAAGCGATTATCTTGGAGACAGTTTTGCTCAAGTCTCACATCCAAAACATCGAAGAAAAAAGTGTGGAAAATCATCAAGAAAATTAAAGGGGAACACCTGCCCCACTGTGAACCACCTCAAGTTTTCTGATTCTTTAATAACAGAGAAAAAAAGCAGTTGCTAATCTGCTTGCTTCAACCATTGAAAAGAATTCCTCCTCTTCTAACAAGTCAGCCAGTTTTGTCAAAAACAAAGCCCTTAAAGAAAAATCACCCTGCAACTTTTCGTCAGACAACGTGGAAGACTACAATCTTCCTTTCACTTTAATGAATTGAAATCCGCCTTACTTTCTTGCAACGATTCCTCTCCGGGTATAGATGAAATCCATTATAAACTTTTGAAACATCTTCCGCAAAAAGGTCTGCACATCCTGCTACATGTATACAACCATGTATGGACTACTGGATTCTTTCCACCATCTTGGCGAAAAGCCCTCATCATTCCTATTCCCAAACCTGGAAAAGATCTCTCCAACCCGTCAAACTACCGTCCAATAGCTTTTTGACCAGCTGTGTCTGTAAACTGATGGAGAAATGGTCAACGCTAGACTCATGTGGAAACTTGAAACCGACGGCCTTTTGGCGAAAGAACAGTGTGGTTTCCGTAAACATCATACTACAGTGGACCATTTGATTCGTCTGGAATCTACGCTTCGGAACGCCTTTCTGAACAAACACCACGCAGTGGCTATATTCTTCGACTTGGAGAAAGCCTACGATACCACCTGGAAAGCTGGAATTCTTCATGATCTCTCCATGATCTTGGTTTTCGGGGGTCATCTTCCACTTTTCATTCAAAATTTTTTGGCAGACCGACAGTTTCAGGTCCGGGTTGGCACCACTCTCTCTGATGTTCATGAGCAGGAGTTGGGTGTTCCACAAGGGAGCATACTGTCTCCGGCCCTATTCAGCATCAAGATTAACAACATTGTCAAGTCAGTTCAGCAGGGTTCAGACTGCTCATTGTTTGTGGATGATTTTGCTGTCTATGCAACTGGAAGCCTGTACCCGAGTGTCCAGCGCAGGCTCCAGCTTTGTGTGGATAAAATTCATCAATGGGGGATGAAAACGGCTTTACTTTCTCTCTCCTACGAAGACACAGTGCATTCACTTCCATATTTTCGTCAGTTTTTTTTTCCAGATCCTGAAATCAAAATAGGGAAATCTCCCATTCCAGCTGTCACAGAGGCCAAATTCTTGGAGTTATTTTTGACCAAAAACTCAACTTTCTCAGCCACATTAAAAACACCTCAAACCTCTTGCCAGAAAGCTCTGAATATTCTGCGGGTCAGCACACACTGACTGGGGCGCTGATAAGAAAACTTTGCTGCACCTCTACAGAGCCTTGGTCCGTTCCAAACTGGACTATGGTTGTGCTGTGTACGGCTCTGCCAGACCGTCGTATCTAAAAAACTCTTGGACCCTATCCACCATCAAGGGCTTCGTCTCTGTCTTGGAGCATTCCGCACCACCCCTGTGTACAGCCTGTACGCAGAGGCAGGTGAACCTTCACTGTCCAACCGCAGGCTGAAACTGTCTTTGAATTACTACGTCAGACTGTTCTCCGAACCTGAAAACCCTGCCTATGACTGTGTCTTTGACCCTCAGTTTCAAAGCAAATTTGAAAACAACCCTAACTGTATTCCGCCGTTTGGTCTTCGTATGCAGCCTCACGCACGGAATGCAGGTCTAGACCTAGGAGTTGTGTCCGATTTTTCCAAGTTTTTCCGGATCAACCTCCGTGGGACCTTTTTCACACCAGAGATTCGTTTTGATCTTGCAGCTTTTCGCAAAGAGTCCCACCAGCTCTCTAGCATACAAGGCTTTGTATGCTGACCTCTGTTCGAAATTCTCATCCTATCAGAAAATTTTCACTGACGGTTCCAAGTCTGAAGATGGAGTGGCCTGTGCAGCCTACTGCCCTGGTGCTCCTTCTCAAATACTGTTAGAACATATTCCTTCAGACGCTTCTGCTTACTCTGCTGAAGTTACAGCTCTGGTTCTGGCACTACGGATAATCTCCCAATCTACGAAGAGGGACTTTCTGGTTTTGTCGGATTCACTGTCAGCTTTGGAGGCCATAGCTGGCCGCAACCTTCCTTCAGCCCCGAACTTTTACACTTTTTTGAACTTTTTACCAAGTTGACAGCGGAGGGTTACAACATTCTTCTGCTTGGGTTCCTGGTCATGTCGGCATCGGAGGGAACGAAATGGTGGATCGTTTGGCCAAGAATGCCGTACGAGAGAAACTGTCAAACACACCTATCCCCTGCTCAGATTTGAAACCCAAAATTAACGATTATGTAAAAGACCTCTGGCAGGAGGATTGGAATACACAGACGGATAACAAACTCTTTCAGATCCGTCCAAACCTAAAGGAGTTCCTCCCATCTTCGTCTGGTGGTCGTAAAAAGAAGAAACAGTTCTGTGCCGGCTGCACACCGGCCATTCGTATTTTACCCATTCCTACCTTTTAAAGAGTGAAGAAGCTCCTTGGTGCATTCCGTGTCATGTGCCACTCACAATGAAACATATTCTTTTAGAGTGTTGGGATTTGCACGATGTGAGACACAAACATTTTACAGCAGATTCCATGAAAACCTTGTTCAGAGATGTTCCGCCTGACGCGATCTTTGAGTTCTTGAAAGAGGTTAACATTTTTCATCGGATCTGAGATTTTACAGTGGAAAGATTTTTAACAAAGTTTTGGATGGGCTGGGCTATAAGCAACATTATCTTATCTCCTAAAGTCCATCAGGTGGCTGTGTCTATCATAAGATGCACGCTGTAGTGTCATGTACACATATGGTAAGGTTAGCCAAAAATAGCAGGGGTCTCGCTCAATAGAGAGGATAAAGACTTTGGGCTTAAAGTCAGATAGACTAGAGAGATGCGACATCTGTTCTTAGCACATTTTGTTCTAGATTAAACCCTGATAATTAAATTCAGACATATCAGGACTTTGTGTTGTATGTCATTTGTGTGGGATGATGTTAGTTGCCCACAAACACCACAGCTATACTTTTAACTAACTTCGTAGGGAACATCTGCTGTCATTGCTCTTCTTCCACTTACACCGCCAGACTGTGAACCTGACCTAGTTTGAGTGTAGTTGACAAGAAAAAGTTTGAAAACACTTTAGGCAGATATGTTAAGGACTTTGTTTTGATATCAGTGGGGGCTGGGGTAAGAGGTCTCTTTTTATTTTTGTTTATTTTTTTAAAGTAGCTTCAGAATAATTATTGAAGTACATGGTTGTGGGTCTGTCTAAGTGTTTCATGGCTGTGGGTATATGCAGGGGAAGCAAGCCTTTGGGAGGATCCAAAGAGGCAGTGTCCCACAGTAAGCACAGACCTCTGGAGGGATTCCTTCCTCCCACACGATACACAGACAAGGTGGAGGTGTGCAGTATGAACGAGGCCTATCTCCGCCTACAGTCGGCCAAGAAACACATACCATCTCAGGTCAGATGAGCACTATTTTTGTTTTTCTTTTTTTTTTTTAATGAGATTGTCTATGTAAGTCTTTGTTTATGACTGCTGTTCATTGTGCTTTTACATGCATGTACAGATGCCACTTTTTCATGTGCAGGTAAAAAATTCAGCAAATCAAAAATCTGAAAATTGCTGCACCAGTCCAGTGAAATTTTGTGCTGCCTTATTCAGGCCAGTTCAAAATTCTCTTCTGTTTTTTTCCATCTCCAAGTGTGTGTGTTTTGTTTTGTGATATAAATTTACCAGAGCAACCTTGCCTGTGCTAGCCTTATCCCACGTTTCACATGGAAACGAGGTCCTAAGAAAGATAATTCTGATTTTTTTTTTTCCAGTGGAGCCACTGATAGTACTAAAATGTTCAGCATTATCATTGGAAGGACTGGCTTTTCCCAACAACGGAGCACAATTGACTTGTGCGTAAAAAAAGACTACACTGATATTTGAATGGTGGTTGTGCTTTAGCTGTGTCTGGCTGCTAAATAGTCTATAAATCTTGACAATAAAGTGTCCCCGGTCAAATTCACCTGGCAATGTAACAAAGGGGTCTTGCCAGAGGAAATGTCCCAGTCAAAGTCACATAGTAATGTAACAAAGGGGTCTTGCCAGAGGAAATGTCCCAGTCAAAGTCACATAGTAATTTAACAAAGGGGTCTTGCCAGAGAAATGTCCCAGTCAAGTCACATAGTAATTTAACAAAGGGGTCTTGCCAGAGGAAATGTCCCAGTCAAAGTCACCTAGCAATGTACAAGGGGTCTTGCCAGAGGAAATGTCCCAGTCAAAGTCACCTAGCAATGTAACAAAGGGGTCTTGCCAGAGGAAATGTCCCAGTCAAAGTCACATAGTAATTTAGCAAAGGGGACTGGTAGGCCTGGAGGGAAAGATGTCTGACTCACGTTCTGGAGTTTCATTCCCACTAGAAATAAACAGATTTCAGTTCAGGGATAACTTGTGTGCCGACACCAATCCCTCCAAGTCCAAGGCCTTGGGACAAGACTTTACACCAAAGTTTAGTCAGTGAACAGGTGCAAATAGCAATGTTGCATGCGTGCTGAATCCCATGCGATTATGTGCTGGTAGAATGAATAATATGAAAATACAACTTATGCACACTTGTGTCATGTTTAGACATTATCCCTGAAGACAGAACATGGCTGCCTTGATGGTGGGTTTTGAAATGGAGGCATACACAAAAATCTCACCAATGGTTAACCTCAGAGTTTTACTTGAGGAAGTAAGAGAGAGAGAGAAGTTTTGGCAGTCTGCTTAATTTTAAAGAGTACAAATAATATTCTGAAAACGTTCTTTTGGTTTGTTTGGTTTTGCATGCAAACTGTAAATGATGTCTCAAAGAACTGTAACACAAGGCTCAGAACATGGCATCTTACCACTCAGTCCTGCTGAAACAGCCCATATAAAAATCAGACATTGAGTCATCCTCAAGGGCAGATCTGTAGTTAACATATAACATATTGTGGCAGGCAGACAGGTAATTAAGGATTGATCGTTAAATGGTTCAGAGACCTGGCATCCTGTAGCCCTACAACTACCAACAACTACCAAACCTTGCAAACAACACAGGAAAAAAAGTAGTGATAAGCAAAAGAAGAATTCAAGAACTGTAATGGTGTTTTCACCTGTTCTTTTGTCTGTGTGTTGGTGGTGTAGACGACCAGATCCGACGAGCTGGACATCTCCAACGACCTGCAGTGCTCCATCTGCTTCACCCCCTTCTGGAGGACATGGATACCTCTAGACAGGGCTTCTCTTCCTTCATGGCCATGACCACCTGTGGGCATAGCTTCTGCCGTCAGTGCTGGCAGCGACACCTGGTGTCCAGCATTGAAGGGGGCAACGCAACGCTGCACTGTATATGTGAGTGCCGCGCCATTCTTAGCAACGGTCTCTAGTTGGGAAATTTAGCGTGCAGATTGGAGGGGGAGGGAGGGAAGTTGGGAGGCTGTGTGTTTAAATCAGCAATACTTCCCCCTAGTTTCAGTTATGAAAAAGTACAATTGGCCTGAAAGTGTTTGGCTTGACATATTTCTGACTGAAGAGTATGAACAAGATTGTTTCCCTTTGGTCAAATATTGTTTATTTGACTGCTGACCATAAGGAGTCTGTTAGATATGTGCTTTTGGTGTCAGTACTCTGCTTTTAATCAGTATGAACAAGATTGTTTCCCTTTGGTCAAATATTGTTTATTTGACTGCTGGTCAAATATTGCTTTTGGTGTTGACTCTGCTGATCCATAAAGATTGTTTCCCTTTGTTAAATATGTGCTTTTGGTGTCAGTACTCTGCTTTTAAATCTGTAGATATTGGCTTATCATGACTGCTTTTTTAACATGACTGGATTTAACTGACTGTGAGTAGGCAAAGTAGAATATATCAGTGAAATGAATCTTTTGCTCAGACAATAATTGATGGAGATGGAAGGCAATGAACAAAGCGTAGACCGCCTGACAAGGCCCTTCAGCTGGCTCTGTTGAAGTTGGGGGCACCAGATGATCAAACAGAGAATGCATTGTCACCATTTATGTTTCTTTAGCCTTGACTTCAGGGACAATCATTTGCAATGGAACGCTCACATATTTTACTTCTAGTTCCTGATTGTCAGCATTGTACATAATTTCTCAAGCACAAGATTCAGACAAATCTTGCAGATTTATATGTTTTGCTGGTGAAACACTACAATTTGATTTAAAAGGAAACACAGAGTTCATTAATAAATCATAATGAAAATAATGTGGAGACTTAAAATAGCTCAGTTGCCAATTCTATACACAGGCTTACCAAGCTTCACAATAGACAAGTAAAAAAATTGAATTGAATGAAATCAAGAGTACACAACATACAAATACTCACCTAACTATAAATAGAAAGTACATTTCAATACAATGAGCCATTAAAAGTTAGACAACTGAACCAAGTTTAACTGTATTAAAAACATGAGTCACATGCACATAAGAGGCTGAGGTAAAAATTGATTCATCAGAGCATAGAACGGTGATCTCAGAATGCTGAAAAAGACAACCTAAAGCATACATTCACAACTGTTGAAAACAGTACAGGTAGCATAATGTACAGAAAAAGAACAATACTACATTAGGTAGTTTAGGGCGTTCCCACCTCCCTTTCTGATGCTAAACATTCACTGTAATCAGGTAAAAATTCCTGTTTCCATTAAAGACTAACTGTTGTGGAACGTGTTGGTCTTTTGTGTATGCTTCCAACAAAAGCATTCTCCCTGTATAACCCCATTTATAAAGATATCTGAAGGTGGTTACCAGAGATTTTGCTTATGAGCACCTCTTGCCCTTGAAGTAAGAACAGTTTAGAAGAGCTGTCTTTCTTAATTGCCTGCTCCCAGTGAATGTAGTATGTATGCACATATAAATGGCAAACAATGTGCATTTGCAGCCTATATCTGACCATGTGTGAGCATGCATGAATTCCATCAGCAGGCAAACTTACATTTATGTGTGACACACAATTAAGTTGGTGTATTACACCAGAGATCGTAAATGTCTCCTCAGACGAGTTGTCTGGCATTACTCTCTACAGTCGACCATTTTAAGTTCCTGGCCTCAATTAACTAAGCACATAAAACCGCAAATCATTGTCTGCAGACATGTGAATCGACAGTGGACTCCGCCACGGTGATGTCCCTTGTGCCACAGTGGGTGTACAACAGATGGCAGCAGCGACTACAGAGTCAGACGGTGGAGATGAGCGGAGAGTGGAGGTGGTGTCCCAATGCTCGCTGCGGCCGTTTGGCCAGAATTCCTGGGTCTCAGCACAATGGAAACCAGGTAGGTTGTAATTCAAAATGTAAACAAACAAACAACATAAAAAACATCAATTAGACTGTAATTGAAAAAAAAAAAAAAACATAAGAAAAAGAAGAAGTCAGTTGTGATGTAAAAGTAGGACACTGGGAGAGAGCGTAGACCTCTGTGAGAGTTCCTTTATCCTTGGATCCAGATCACCATGAATCTGCAGAGAAATGTAATGGATTTGTCCTTGGGCCACATTCCACCTTTCCACCAAATTTCTTTCAAATCTGTTGCCCTAATTATGCTGACAGACAAACAAATATACGTACGGACGCGGTCAGTATATGACTTTGAAGGTGGAGGTTACAGTATAGTAACAACAAAACAAGATGCAAAGCATATAAATGCACTCCCAGTTTATCCTGAATACGCGTGAGATATTCCATAAAGAGGAAAAACAGTCGTGGGCTGGTGTAACCATTAGTAATGGCTATTCCGGTAAACATTGGCCATCATCTATGACCTGTAATGAACATACCTACAAATTTTCAGAAAGATCGCCAAGTACTTCCTGAGATTTTCCATAAAGAAGAAAACCATTATGGGCCGTTAGTAACGGCTATAATGGTAAACTTAAACATCAGGCATCATCCATGACCCATAATGTGTTTTCAGAATGATAAATGGTTTCAGTGAATCGTCCACTTGAGTCAGTGAACCCAGCTGCCAGCTGGTTAGTTTGTAAGTTATTGGACCAGCTGCCATGGCGAAGTGGTTAGCATTGTGGACTCTGGGCTGGGAGGTCATGGGTCCGAATCCCATCAGAAGTCATGTGGGTTTTTTGCCCCAACCAGCTCATACCCAGAGTTGAGTTGCTGCGGACTCAGTTGGGAAGACTGGACCACACAGTCGAGTTTCATCCCATTTAATGGATGCGTTTCTGAGAGTGTAGCTCAAATTTCCTGACCAACACTGCAGGTGCCTGTATCTCTCGGGCCTGGTTGATGCCAGGATATATTATGAAAGGAAGCGTAGAGTACAGCCTTGTCATGTAGTCTCAGACCGAAATGGAAATCCGTAGCATCATCTTAATCATCCTCATTCTCATCGATTAGCATAAAAAATAGGTCTCAGATTCTGTGGCCGTTCATGCCCTGCTCTCATGGTGACCACAATTTCGATGTCTCTCTCCATGTCAGTGGCCTTGGTTTGGTTCCGCCGGGGTCACCGGTATCGGCGAGTCCATGGGGGCTGTCGTTGGACGGATGTGGTGGCGCCCTCCAGGGGGAGAGCTCACTCACGCCGGCTCCGCGACTAAGCAATTACTGTCGTCGGTAGGGGGCTTAGTAGGTGGTGTCCTGCGTATGATAGATCAGAACAGGCGCCACTGAACACCACCAAAGTGACTCGGCGGCAGTGCAGTGTCTCCTCCGGTGGGTTGCCTTTTGATGACTTGACATTGACTGCTCCCTGTGGATTGCTGGTGCCAGGGCTGTGGCAGAGCCGACTGGGCTGTGGCTGTGGACAGGGTGTCGGAATGAGCGGCGTGGGTGCATTGCCTCTGAGGTGGTGCAGAGGTTGGGACAGCCAAAAATAAAAGTTTGTAAGTTATTAACCCGTTCACAGCCTGAAAATATAACAAACAAAAGGCTTTCCTAGTGCCAGGGAAATCTAATGATTTGGGGGTAATAATTAACAAAAAATTCTAGCTCAGAAACTACAAAAGATATAAAAATGAAATGTATATGATTTTTGAAGGAAATTGAATGGAGATTTTGAATCTGGGCTTCTTTTGTTTTAATTTTGATCATAAAAAAAATATTTAGGCATTTAGATTTGGATAGATTTTTTGGCATGATCAAAAACATATGTATTTACCACTACAGCTTCACATCCAAAAAAGAACACAAAGCAAAAAAGTTGAAAATAAAGTTTGTATTGTCACACTACACTGTAAATGAAAGTAAAACAGTCTAGAAGTCTATCCAGACGCTCACACCTCATGCAGACAGGTCAGTCCACGACCACGCCCCCCTCCCCCCACCACGCCCCCTTGCTGGACTTCAACCCTCTCTTTCACTCCTCCTCTTCCCCTACCTTTCCTGCTGCCCGTGTCACGCCACGAGCAGGCCGCGCCCCCCTCTCGCGCTGACTAACACACACATCGCTGGCCACTCGCACACAGTGCAGAGTACACACTAGGCTAGCTCGTTTTGACTGGTAACCAGTCAGCTGAACACACTCTTGAGATCGCACAGCATGACACAATAACTGACGAATATGTCGTCGGCAATTCCATCACTATCATCATCTCACCTTCATGCTCGAGTGAGTTGTTGAATAAAAGATTATTATCTTTGTCAAAAATGATTAGCAGAGCCCGCTCAGCTGTGTAAGTACGTTGATTTGGTCGCTACGCTCGTCGAAGGTTGCACCGCCATCTTTGCCAGCGAGACAAAGCGCTGGCTGGTCATCCAGTCAGTGATGATAGGAAAAATGGTCTTTCCCCTCACGTGTGGTCATTTGCATATCATTTTAATACTGCAGACATATAAGACACAACGCACACTCTATTTCAGTCCTTTGATAGGAATAGTAATGAATGAAAATTCAAGAAAAATGCATGACGTCAGTGGGACGGCCCATAGGCACTGGAAGTACATTTTTACTACGACGTCAGCTGACATCTTAAAGGCACTCAACGGGTTAAATTAGTTAAAAATGATGGATGAAGAATAACCAACCTCTGTAAAGAAGAGAAAGAAAAGTACTTGTCCCTGGTCATGCAGTTAGTTTGTTAGCCAATCAATAAAATAATTGGTTGATATGAATGCCCCTTTGCATCATAATGCATGAATAAAGGGCTGTTGCACAGGAAATAGAGATGGAAGATAGTTGACAGATAGTTTTTTTTTTTTGGTAACTTTTTTTTTGCTTTATTGTTATGCATCCACGATTATGACAGTTATTTTATTATCCCTCTAGTAAAAAGGTAAACTGACAATTAAAAAAACCTTACACCTGTCCACATCACATGCTACACACACTCTGCATAGGCACACACTTGTACAATACACCTCTCCCCTCCTCTCATACTTATCCTGTATTTACACACACACACACACACACACACACACACACACACACACACACACACACACACACACATCACACGCACACACACACACTTTCTCTCTCTCACACCCACACCCACACATGCACACACACACACACACACACACACACACACACACACACACACACACTCTCTCTCTCTTTCTATCTCTCTCTCTTTCTGTCTCTCTGTCTGTCTGTCTGTCTGTCTGTCTGTCTGTCTCTCTCTCTCTCTCTCTCTCTCTCTCTCTCTCTCTCTCTCTCTCTCTCTTTGAATCTGTTAAGTAATCTATAACTCCATTTTTTTTTCATTAGCAGTTTCAGTTTATGTTATTTTTAGCTGGCTACGACCAGGACTCCAGTAGTTTTTTTTCTTTCAGTGTTACATGTATATCATTAAAGTCAATATGGTTAGATATGTACGTATTGTTTCTGCATTAGTGTATGTGTGTGTATGTGTGTGTGTGTGTGTGTGTGCTGTGTGTGTGTGTGTGTGGGGGGGGGGGGTATGAAATGAGGGGAAGAGGTGTATGCGTATATAAGAGAGAGAGAGAGAGAGATATTAAAGGGTAGAGGTGAATGAATTGAAACTCGCTGTTCATTGTGTGTGTGTGTTTTCACAGAGGACACACAGGGTACCCCTGTGGCGTGCCTGTGCCACAAACGATGGTGTCTGGACTGTGAACAAGATGCTCACTGGCCAGTCAGATGTGCACAGTTCTCTGCCTACACTAAAAAAACTCAGAGAGAGACGGTGCGTGTAGGGATGTTTGAGCTTTGAAGAATTTGTCGGGTAGCATTCTTAAGGGAAAGTGTCAGTGTGTGTGTGTGTGTGTGTGTGTGTGTGTGTGTGTGTGTGTGTGTGTGCAGGAGCTTGCACTCCCAGTTATTTTCTGTTATCTATCATGTATCTGTCTGTTTTGATTTATCATGTACACTCTTGGAAGGATCGTGGTTGAGCAGATAAGGGATAACTTGTATGACTAGTCTGCATGCAGTGACATTGTGACCTCATTAGTGAAAATGTGAGTGTGTGTGTGTGTGTGTGTGTGTGTGTGTGTGTGTGTGTGTGTGCACGTGTGTGTGTGCATAGTACACACATACATGTGGGTGTGTGTAAGTGCAGATAGAGAGAGGGATTTAAGAATGACAGGTGGAGATATTCAGTTACCTGTGTCTTGTGTGTATGTATGATTCGTGTTTTTCCTCTGTGTGTATAAAGATACTATTAGGTTCAGTGCACCTGAAACCTGGGGGGACTGACTTCTTGTGGGTTAAACATATATCAGGTCAGCCAAAAAATAGTTTTCACAACCAGTCCATTCGTGATGACAGAAATATTGGCTGATGTTTGGGGAAAAGTGAACTCGGCTTTTTTGTTTCTTGCTGAGCATTTTAGTGCCATATTCTATTTCAGCCATAATTCCCTATTTGCCAAGCCTTTGTGGTTATGATGGGTAATGAGAAAAGAAAGCATGAAAACAATTATGATAAATAAATTAATCCCTTTCTTACAGAAAATTGAAAACATTTGTGAAAGTTTTAACTTTTTTTTTAAAACATACCAATCACCAATGATCAAACCAAAGCTATTGAGTTGAATCAATGTCTACATATATTCTTTGCAAACCCTGAAGCATTTTCATGAATGCAAATAAACATGACCGGCACTGAAGATGCTATTATAACAGGGACTTATCAAGAAAACAAGCAAATCAGGACAGCCATGCATCCATGAATGTATCTGCATTTTGTTCTTTTGTGCGACAGTCTATATGCTTGTCAGATTGTCTTCCATGATTTGAGCCCAGACTTTTCAGCGTCAGTATACCTCACATGCAATCATGTCGTCTGCGCAGGGGAGGAAGATGGTGTGAAGACGACACGTTTGGAAATCGCCTCGGTGCAAGTGAAGCGGTGTCCGTTTTGCCGGTATCCCATAGAGAAGAACGGAGGGTGCAGTCACATGTCGTGTTCCCAGTGCAGGAACCAGTTCTGCTGGGTCTGCCTCGCTGACTGGACTGTGCACACGTCTGAAACTGGCAAGGCTGTCCTGAGAAAGCTCTGGAGGTACCGCTGCCACATTTGCCACTCTTCTTCGCTCAATTCTTTTTTACACTGGCCTGAAACATGCATCTTTTTTGAAACAGTCAGAGTTGTATGTTACGCTCTCTTATAACGTTCAGTTATGATGCATACAAAACTGTGTGATTGTGTGTATGTGTGTGTGTGTGTGTGAGAGAGAGAGAGAGAGAGACAGAGAGAATTTGTATGGCATATGAATGCGCACTTGCATTACTTTTTAGACAGACCTTTACTTTTCTTCCTTTTGGTAGATCTATGATATGTATAAATGTGTATTACATTTATTGTGAATACTTTGAGCCCTTTTTCGTGGAAGAATGCACCCAACAAGTGTCCACTATTATCATGATCATTATTTAGCATTCTGTCTTTTGTTATTGTTTGATCATAGCTTTTTTCAAAGATTGCAGTGTCATAAAGAAATAATTCTGTCTTTCTATCTGCTCCATGCTTCCTGTATGGAATCGCTTTCACACCGCCAGTTTCATCCAACCCCTTGCAAAGCCACACCCAGACTTACATGTTGCAATCCCAGCACCAGCAGTCTGCAGGGAGCTGTCAGTATCAGGTTACCATGAAGCAGCTAACCAAAGGAGACACTGTACTGCTATGTAGTCACTTTGTAGACATTCTGATTTGACATGCCCAGGACGCTGCCAAATGAACTCTCAACTGATGACTGCGATTGTTTTCTTGAGTCAGTCTGAATGAGCCTCCTCCTGATTCCTTTTTTTCTGGTAGGTCACAGCCAGACGATGTGAGAAGATTTGACACTTCATTTCTCAGTTGAGAGTATGAATTTGCCTTTGCCTTCATTTTTGAAATAGTCTCTGATAGTCCTTGCATTAAGTTTTTTGAAACTTTTTCAGTGTGTATTGACATTTCATCGGTCTAAATGAGTTCCGTGTGTTTAAATGGCAATTGTTTGCATCAGTAATGAAAAGAAAATTCTGGCATTCATTCTGAATAACTAGAATTTCATGTCACTTGTAGGATCTTATTTTGTTTCGTTTTGCTTTCATTCTGTTTTGCTTTATTTAGAATATCATTTTCATTTAATTCAGAGGTATTTATTAGGTTTATTTTGATTGATTGTATAGGATCTTGATTGGTATTTCACTTTTGTCTTGTTTCACAGTCTTATTGAATGTCATCATGTCAGTGTTGTGTTCTGACCTATGTGTCGCAGACAATAAGCCTGGAAAATGAACGGGTGTACCCTCTGGCTATTGAGTGCTACAAGAAAGCTGTAGCCCATCGCTACATCTGGAAACAGTTGGATAGGGAACAGCGCAGCAAAATCACCGTCTTCCGCCAACTATGTACGTTTTTTCTGAATATGCTCAAACATTTTCAGGAGGGAGGGTAGGTAGAGAATATGTGAGATTTGCCATAGTCTGGAAACAGAAGTGGTTGAGCAAGTTTGTCAGTTTTTTGTGTGTGTGTATGTGAGGCATGTTCGAAACAAATCGAGAAACAAAAACTGAAAAAGAAGAAGAAGACCCCAAGCAAACAAAAACTTTGGCAAGTCAAGACAGAAATGTAGCTCACTTTATGGTAAGGAGACAAGATCTGAGCAGCATATGGACAAAGCTTACTTCGAAGTGCCTGATACCATCATCTGCTGAAAGAGTTTTGAAAAAGTTTTTTGCAACTGTTTCCCTTCCATGTTTTGCATTCTTAACTTATTGATGTATTACATTGTTTCATTGGCTGATCCTTGCTACCTGACTCAGTGACAGATTTTTTTTTTTTCATAAACAGGGGATAGTCATGCCCCTACTGATTGTTTCAAAGGGTTTTTCTCCCACAAGACAAAATTTTTTTACAATACATCTGAAAAGATCATTGAGGGTAAATTTATGTCAAGCTGTCGTATACATGAGGTTTTTCTCATTTGTATTAGTCTAATATCACCATTGTTGTGAACAGATGTTAAATTAAATCAATCAATCAAAAATCAATCATCAATCATTTGTATTGGAGTTATAGTATCATTTGAATCCTTTGGCTATCATTTGAGTCCTTTGGCTACTGATCTTTGTCCATCATTGCTAGTCATTGCCAGTCTGTAGATATGTCTGTCAAAAAAGACCATAGATTTCTGTTCCCACGCAGGTTATTTGGGAAGGGTTGAGCATTAAGATGTAGCGTTCTGAACTCTCTGCTGCAGTTGTCATTTGGCATATGCCCCTGTTTAAACCATCAATATTTTGAAACTTTTTTTTCAACCTTGTGTTGATTGTGACTGGTAAAAAGTGGTGACAGTGAGGGAAGACAATCCACTGACCATGATTGTGGACAATTTAGCAGCCAGGTGATGCTAACTTCAGGCCCCCGATTGATGATAGGCCTTGTAGCTGTTGATAGACGTTTTCCCCTCCTTCGTACTTTTTTTTTTACATCAGCATAATGAAATCTGAAAATTAATATACAGTCTTCATTGTTGTTATATGCAATTTATATATATAGATATATATATATATATATATATATATATATATATATATATATATATATATATATATACATACATATTGGTATTGCTAACCAACAACAATTTAAGAAGAAAAGTGCTCAACCAAATTGGGAGCGGCATCTGTTAAAAGTTGGATTAAAAGGTAAGCATAAAATTCTGACGACTGCACCAGCAAGAAACAGCGCTGTTGATTTTATGATTACCTTTTAATCCAACTTTTAACATATATATATATATATATATAAAATCAAGAAGTCGTCCACTCAGTGTCTTCCCTTCTTTATTTCTTCAAATTTTCGCCTTTTTCAAGGCTTCCTCAGGAATCTGCATTACCGGAAAAAATAAGAAACGCCATCAGAATTCCAAAAGTAAAGACAAAATCAGCTTACATACTTGTATCTATGTCTATATCACACACACACACACACACACACACACACACACACACATGGATATATTTATATATATATGCATATATACACACATACATATACACACACATATATACATACATATACATACACACACATACATACACATATATACACACATATATATATAAAATTCTAACCATTGGAGAGGTAGTGAAACCCCATTCCTATCCAGTATGGTAAACCGCTTTGCTTCAATTAAAACATGACGTCATAAAACATTATTACCAACTTAAATACATGGGAAGCGAGGGGTTCAAAAGGAAATGTCATATGCGGAAAGAAATGTATAGTGGATAGGTGAAGTAATAGGAGTGAGGACGAGGTAGAAGAAGAAGAGACAATGAGAGAGTGAGCAGGAGTAGAGAGAGAAGAAGGGGGGGGGGGGGGGTACAGACAAGGAGAACAGAGAGTGAGCAAGAGAGGAAAGAGGGAGGGGGGAGAAAGGGGCAAAGAAAAAGGGGGGGGAGGAGAAGGAAAGAAGGAGAGAAAGAGAAAAGGAACGAGAGAAACAGAAAAGAAATACCGAGAGAGAGAGAGGAAAGCCAAAATAAGATAAGAATTGGAAAACAAACACTTGCCTTATTTACTTTTCTTCAGCTTCTTACATTCTTGACAAAGGAAGAAGTGTACACAGCAAAGCAAATATGGGCAATGAATAATAGTGGTCTTGAACTCCAATTCACTCTTGAGGAAAAAAAAAAAAAAGAAAAAAGAAAAGAAAAAAAAATGGGGGGAAGGTAGGGAATGTAATGGTGATAGCGGTGCAGATGGGGGATAACAAGTAAGAGAGAGAGAGAGAGAGAGAGGGGGGGGGGGAGGAGAGAGGAAGAGACGGAAAGAGATCGAGAGAGAGAGAGGGAGAGAAAGGAAGAGAGGGAAAGAAAGGCAGACATATTGACGACAAACTGACAGAGAGAGAGAAGCATATATATATATTATCTTGATTCAGTAAACTGTAAAACATGTACTAATTGGTGTACGAAGTTGCTTGCCAACTAGACAGACATAAGATAGAGGTTGTCATACATAAAGTGGTTCATGACAGAACGTACAGTGCTTCATGACAGAACGTACACTGGTCAGAACTTGTGAAACCGCAAGATGCCATGCAGCCTGACAGTTTTGGTATGTGTGAGTACTAGTTTAGCACAACCCATAAGGTGTCGAGAGATGAATTCTGTATAAAAATGGTGACATTACTGAGTAAATTATGCTTTGCAGAGAGTGCATCCTGACTGATTTTGTTGCAGGTTCGTTTTTTAGGCACAAGGAAGCGCTGCATGAAAATGCGCTTGATCATGTTATGGATGCTCTCCTGTTTTTGAGAAAGGTAAGAATAAGAAGACCAGTTTTTTGGATTGTATGTAAAGAAAACACTGGATACATTAGCAAGGTGAAGCCATGTGTTGCATGTGGCCATGTCCAGGGCCATTTGTAACTGGAACTTACTTGTATCATTTGTGAGAGATGTCATGATAAGCCGGACATTTTATGATGCATGTACATACCAGCAGTTTTCAACTTAACCACCTAATTGTTTCAAACAAAAGTTCCCTTAACTTCTAATCTAAACATGTAAAGCAGTAGAGAAAGGCTAACAAGTAAATCGTGAAGAGCACTAGACAATATGGTTTTTAAAGAAATGTATCTCCTCTTCCTGCAGGTCAGAAGCAAATCACATTTTGTATGTAGTTTGATGTGCATGTGCCAGTTTGTGTTGCTGAAGATTTATGACCAGTTATTGTGGTCACTCTGCTCTGCTAGGATTGCTCAGCATATCTAGAATGACTCGCCAAACATTGGTCACCTAAGTGTGTTACCGTCACCATGATCCAAGGTTACGGCTGACTTTTCCTCACTTTCTTATCTTCTGCAGTATCTTTGTTGTCATCAGAATTATGCGCTGTAACCATTAAGTTTTCCTGTCAGGTGAGCTGTACTGTCGCTGTCAACATCAGTTGACCCTTAGAGTCAAATTTAGGGCGCAAAAAACTTTTATACCCAGGTCGATCCATGTGTTAAATTCATGATGTCTTTTGTACAACTTTTCATGCTTAGTGATGTGGAGTGTGAGAGAGAGGGAGAGAGACGGGGGGGGGGGGGGGGGGGGGGGGGGGGGGGGAGAGAGAGGGGGGGGGGGGGTGGTTGAGGGTGTGTGCTTGTGTGAAGATATGTGTATTTGCATATAATATGTGCTTGTGTGTTTATATATTTGCTTGTGAGTGTAAGCCTTTGAGTGTGCTTGTGTATGTGCATGTGTATGAGGTTTTTCAAATGATTACAATGTGCGTGTGTGTGAGTGAGTGAGTGAGTGAGTGTGTGTGTGTGTGTGTGTGTGTGTTGGTGTGTGTGTTGGGGGGGGGGGTTTTGGACTGTACATGTAAATTCTGTAGTGGCCACTTGATTATGATGATTCTTGTATCATGCATGTTGTCTTGTGATGCTGTTTATTATGCACCTATCTTAATTTCTCATCTTTTGAGGTAATAAAGTATTCATACATATATATATATATATATATATACATTAAAAGGAAACACAGCGCACTTAATATCATAATATCTTGCCAAATTTTCGGCCATGCGGCCTTCTTCTGGGGCTTGTGTATTGACAAGGTAAGAAACGTCATAAGTATTGATGCATTGAACAAAATTGTCATAGCTATGACGTCAGTGTTTCTGCCATTTAAAAGAAAAAAAAAAAGAGATTAAGAGATCAAGTTGAGAGATTGAGAAAGAAAAAGATTCGCACACAAACACGCACACACTCACACACACGCACTTACACACACACATACACACATGCACGCACGCGCGCGCACACACATACACACACACACACACACACACACACACACACACACACACACACAGGCGCGCGCGCGCGCATATGCACGTGTCTCTCTGCCACCGAGTTCGCCAGAGAAGCAAGTCCCTCTGCCACAGGGACAATTCCATAACAGTATTTACACATATACACCCACGTGCAGATCACATAAAGAATTCCACCCAACCACATCATGCACCACCCCTCCCATAAGTTATCAAGACTCCCCCCATCTGCACTCTGCAAATCAGTGTGTCCATCGGAATCAAGGCCGTTGAGTCCCAAAGGATAAACTGTCTTTAGTTTATTCTTTCAGAAATCTTCTCTTCTCTGTCTTGAGGTTTTGTTCAGTCTGTGGACCTTTTCCACCACAATGCATCTCATGTTCTTCAGAGAGTGTTCAGGTAAGTTGAAATGATTGTTGACATGAACACATGCACCTTTGTTCAACTTGATGTTAGACCTGTGCAGAAAGAAGCGATCTTTCAGTGTCAGCATAGTTTCACCGATGTACTGTATGCTCTGACAGTTGGTGCAGTACAGCATGTAGACGATATTGCTGCTGTCACAGGACAGTCGATGACGGATGGTAAATGTCTCTCCTGTCTGCATACTACTGAATGTTCTGCTCTCAACTAGATGGGTTTTTCACAAACCACGCAGTGTTCAGCTGTACATTTGAAGCATCCAGCATAGATGTCATCTGGAATTAGGAGAGTTGATGGCATGAGCAGATTTCTCAAAGACCGCGATTTTCTTTCGGCTAGTATGGGTGGGAAAGGCATAACCTTCCGCATTTCTGGCCTGTGTGGAGAAGAGGTTGGAGTTCTGCAAACCAAGAACGGAATGGGGGATTAGAGGGGTTGTGAGTGACGATGAATGGAACTCAGTTGTGTTGCCTGTCTTCCATCTTATAGCTGAGAGTCTCGTGTCAGGGAACATGGCTGGCTTTGGTTTTTGCCTCCTGGATGGTCACAGGGCTGTATCCTCGCTGGAGGAAATCACGTTCCATATTCTGGCAACGAGACTGGAAGGTTGGCATGTCAGAACAGAGGCAGAGGAGGCGCAGGAACTGGGCATAAGGAATGTTTTTGATGGTATGGTAAGGGTGGCAGGATGAATGGGCCAAGTATGTACGAGCATCTGTAGGTTTGGAATACAGGTCTGTGTACAGGTAACCTCACTTCAGATGGATGAAGATGTCCAAAAATGGCAGTGATTCTTTAGAATAATTCATAGTGAACTTGATGGTAGGGTGGAACTGGTTCAAAAACTCAAGGAACTGGTGAAGTTCTTCTGTTGATCGAGACCACAGAAGAAAGATGTCTTCTGTAAACCGTTTCCACAATTCTCGGCTGATAGGAAAGTGGCTGTTGTCCAGTAGCTGTGCCTCCAGCCAGCCCATGAAGAGGCAAGCCACCGTAGGTGCCGTAGGTGTGCCCATTGCAGTGCCCAGTTTTTGCTTGTAGAAATGCCCGTCAAAGTGGAATACATTGTTGGATAGTACATGGTTCATCAATTCCAGAAGACGCTCTGTTGGTATATTGTTGATGCAATCATTTTTGTCAACAATATATATTAGTTGTTGTTGTTACACACACACATTACAAGATGAAGAAAATAGCCCAAATTCACTGAATGTGTTTTCATTGCTGTACATGTGGCTGATGCTAAAAAAAGCCTGCTTCTCTGGTTGAAAAATGTTGTGATGCTAAAAACTCTTCCAGAAGATCAGTACATTAACAAACCAACCAACCAACCAAAAAAGCCCCCATCAAAAGGCAAAGCTGGAGGGATCATGATTTGGCAATCAGTGACTGACGGGTGGAAGGGAGAGATCGGTGATTAAAAAAAAAAAAAAAATAACAAAAGAAGATGATGAGCAGCGTGCTGTATGAGATGTGTGGCTGTGTTCAGGGTCACATGTTGTTGGAGTTGTCCTTCATCCTCTTGTCCAACTCTCCGCGCCGTCATCAGCTGGTCCGACTCTTGTCCTCCAACCTCCAGCAGCTGCAGTTCATGTGTGACCGTGTGGACCAGGTACTCTCTCTGTGGTGATGCGTGTGTGTGTGTGTTGATGCGGTTATTTTTTGAGCTGGGTGAACTTTTGGTGTAATGTTTTGTGTCATGGTGGTGTATGGTTCAAAGTGTGATGTTCTGTGTTGTGTTGGTGTATGGTTCATGGTGTGATGTTCTGTGTTGTGTTGGTGTATGGTTCAAAGTGCGATGTTCTGTGTTGTGTTGGTGTATGGTTCATGGTGTGATGTTCTGTGTTGTGGTGGTGTATGGTTCATGGTGTGATGTTCTGTGTTGTGTTGGTGTATGGTTCATGATGGGATGTTCTCTGTTGTGTTGGTGTATGGTTCATGGTGTGATGTTGTGTTTTGTAATAGTGTATGGTTCATGGCGTGATGTTCTGTGTGTTGTGGTGGTGTATGGTTCAAAGTGTGACGTTTTGTGTGGTGGTGGTGTATGGTTCATGGTGTGATGTTTTGTGTTGTGGTGGTGTATGGTTCAAAGTGTGATGTTTTGTGTTGTGGTGGTGTATGGTTCATGGTGTGATGTTCTGTGTTGTGGTGGTGTATGGTTCATGGTGTGATGTTCTGTGTCGTGGTGGTGTATGGTTCATGGTGTGATGTTCTGTATTGTTGTGTTGTATGGTTCATGGTGTGATGTAATGTGTTGTGGTGGTGTATGGTTCATGGTATGATGAAATGTGTTGTGGTGGTGTATAGTTTAATGATGTGATGTAATATGTTGTGGTGGTGTATGGTTCATGGTGTGATGTTCTGTGTTGCGGTGGTGTATGGTTCATGGTGTGATGTTCTGTGTTGTGGTGGTATACAGGATTTTTAGTATGATGTTTTATGTTGTTGTGGTGGTGATTGGATTCATGATATTACATCTTATTTTACTGTGTACAGGATTTATGGCATGATGTTTTTGTAGTTTTGATGTATGGACTGTGTGATGTGATGTTTGCATTGTGATGGTGTATGGAATTTATGGTGTGTTGTTTTATGTTGTGGTGGTGTACAGGATTCATGGTGTGATGTTTTGTTGTTGTTGTGTAAAGGATTCATGGTGTGATGTTTTATGTTGTGGTGGTGTACAGGTTTCATGTGTGTGATGTTTTATGTTGTTGTGTAAAGGATTCAAGATGTGTGATTGTTTATGTTGTGGTGGTGTATGGGATAAAATGGTGTGATGTTTTTATGTGGTAGTGGTAGTAGGGATTTACGCTGAGCTGTGTTGTGCTAATGAAAGTGATTTATTGTGTGATGTTGATGTTGTGATGGTGTATGAGATTTATGAAGTGATGTTCATGTTGTGGTGGTGTACAGAGATTTATAGTTCATGTTTTGTGGTGTTTGCAATACATGGCTTGGTGTTTTGTGGTACATTGGTGTATGGTATGTATGCTGTGATGTTGTGTACTATGATAATGTGTGGGATATATGGCATGAAGTTCTGAGTTGTGGTGGTGTATAGTGTGATGTCCTGTGTTGTGGTGGTTTTTAGAGTGATGTCCGGTGTTGTGGTGGTGTAAAGTGTGATGTCCTGTGTTGTGGTGGTTTTTAGTGTGATGTCCTGTGTTGTGGTCATTTTTAGTGTGATGTCCTGTGTTGTGGTGTATGGAGTGTATGGTGTCATACCCTGTGTTGTGGTGGTGTATGGCATATATGGTGTGATGTCCTGTGTTGTGGTGGTGTATGATGTGATGTCCCGTGTGGTGGTGTATTGTGTGATGTCCTGTGTTGTGGTGATGTATTGTATGAATGGTGTGATGTCCTGTGTTGTGGGGATGTATGATGTGATGTCCTGTGTTGTGGTGATGTATGAGATGTATGATGTGATGTCCTGTGTTGTGGTGATGTATGGGATGTATGATGTGATGTCCTGTGTTGTGGTGGTGTATGGGATGTATGGTGTGATGTCCTGTGTTGTGGTGATGTATGGAATGTACGGTGCAATGTCCTGTGTTTGTGGTAGTGTATGAGATGTATGGTGTGATGTCCTGTGTTGTGGTAGTGTATCAGATGTATGGTGTGATGTCCTGTGTTGTGGTGGTGTATCAGATGTATGGTGTGATGTCCTGTGTTGTGGTGGTGTATGGGATGTATGGAGTGATGTCCTGTGTTGTGGTGGTGTATGGGGTGTATGGAGTGATGTCCTGTGTTATGACGGTGTATGGGATGTATGGTGTGATGTCCTGTGTTATGGTGATGTATGGTATGTATGGTAAGATGTCCTGTGTTGTGGTGATGTATGGTGTGATGTCCTGTGTTGTGGTAGTGTATCAGATGTATGGAGTGATGTCCTGTGTTGTGGTGGTGTATGGGATGTATGTTGTGATGTCCTGTGTTTATTGTGGTGTATGGGATGTATGGAGTGATGTCCTGTGTTATGATGGTTTATGGGATATATGGTGTGATGTCCTGTGTTGTGGTGATGTATGGGATGTATGGTGTGATGTCCTGTGTTGTGGTGATGTATGGGATGTATGGTGTGATGTCCTGTGTTGTGGTGATGTATGGGATGTATGGTAAGATGTCCTGTGTTGTGGTGATGTATGGTGTGATGTCCTGTGTTGTGGTGATGTATGGGATGTATGGTAAGATGTCCTGTGTTGTGGTGATGTATGGGATGTATGGTAAGATGTCCTGTGTTGTGGTGATGTATGGGATGTATGGTGTGATGTCCTGTGTTGTGGTGATGTATGGGATGTATGGTGTGATGTCCTGTGTTGTGATGATGTATGGGATGTATGGTGTGATGTCCTGTGTTATGATGGTGTATGGGATGTATGGTAAGATGTCCTGTGTTGTGGTGGTGTATGGGATGTATGGTGTGATGTCCTGTGTTGTGGTGGTGTATGGTATGCATGTATTATCAGAGGCCCTGGGTGTCCATGCATTGGGGGTTATACCATGATGTTTGTGGTATGGTGGCATACTGAGATGCAATGTGTATGCTGTTTGATATGAAACTGTGAGTAGTTATAATGTCTTATATTTTTGTGATACTATGCTATGTTGCAAGTTTTTGTGCTTGTTACATTTTGGATGCTCACTCATCTGTTAAAGCATATATAAGGTAAACAGTTCAGCTAACGTAACAACATTTTTTTTTCTTACTTCCTCAAAACACCCAATAAACCTTTATGTACTTCTTTGTTTCTTTGTTTTGTATTCACCCATATGTTGTTGAGATTGAGTGCTTGGAGGCCTTGAAGATATACACGTGTCATTTGTGTTGATACGTGCATCAATCCTGTCTTGGGTTCTTGTGTTTTTCTGACTGGGGCCATACTGCCCACCTAGTTTTTGACGTTTTCTCCGTACATAAATGGAGGCAGACTGTCTCAGTCAGCAGGTGTTGACTGTCTCAATCAGCAGGTGTGTTTCTGTGGGCAGCATGTAGGCTGACTGTCTCAATCAGCAGGTGTTGACCGTCTCAATCAGCAGGTGTTGACTGTCTCAATCAGCAGGTATTGACTGTCTCAATCAGCAGGTGTGTTTCTGTGGGCAGCAGGTAGGCTGACTGTCTCAATCAGCAGGTGTTGACTGTCTCAATCAGCAGGTGTGTTTCTGTGGGCAGCAGGTAGGTTGACTGTCTCAATCAGCAGGTGTTGACTGTCTCAATCGGCAGGTATTGACTGTCTCAATCAGCAGGCGATGACTGTCTCAATCAGCAGGTGTTGACTGTCTCAATCAGCAGGTGTGGACTGTCTCAATCAGCAGGTGTGTGTCTGTGGGCAGCAGGGAGGCCGACTGTCTTAACCTGCAGGTGTGTTTGTGTGGGAAACATGTAGGCTGACTGTCTCAGTCAGCAGCTCTTGACTGTCTCAATCAGCAGGTGTATTTGCGTGGGCAGCATGGTTGCTGTCTGTCTCTCAACCAGCAGGCGTGTTTCTGTGGGAAGTATGAGGCTGACAGTCTTAATCAGCAGATGTGTCTGTGGGCAGCATGTAGGATGTCTAGACCAGCGGGTGTTGACCGTCTCAATCAACAGGTGTGTTTCTGTGGGCAGCATGGTTGCTGACTATCTCACCCAGCAGGTGTGTTTGTGTGGGTAGCATATAGGCTGTCTCACCCAGCAAGTGTGTTTATGTGGACAGCATATAGGCTGTCTCAACTAGCAGGTGTGTTTGTGGGCAGCATATAGGCTGTCTCAATCAGCAGGTGTGTTTCTGTGGGCAGCAGGAAGGCTGTCTCAACCAGCAGGTGTGTTTCTGTGGGCGGCATGTACGGGTTGTCTCAACCAGCAGGTGTTTCTGTGGGCAGCATGTAGACTGACTGACTCAACCAGCAGGTGTGTGTTTCTGTGGGCAGCATGTAGACTGACTGTCTCACCCTGCAGGTGTGTTTCTGTGGGCAGCATGTAGACTGGCTGTCTCACCCTGCAGGTGTGTTTCTGTGGGCAGCATGTAGACTGGCTGTCTCACCCTGCAGGTGTGTTTCTGTGGGCAGCATATAGGCTGTCTCAACCAGCAGGTGTGTTTTCGTGGGCAGCATGTAGACTAGCTGTCTCACCCTGCAGGTGTGTTTCTGTGGGTAGCATGTAGACTGGCTGTCTGACCCTGAGGTGTGTTTCTGTGGGCAGCATATAGGCTGTCTCAGCCCGCAGGTGTGTTTTCGTGGGCAGCATGTAGACTTGCTGTCTCACCCTGCAGGTGTTTCTGTGGGCAGCATATAGGCTGTCTCAACCAGCAGGTGTGTTTCTGTGGGCAGCATGTAAACTGTCTCAACCAGCAGGTGTGTTTCTGTGGGCAGCATATAGGCTGTCTCACCCAGCAGGTGTGTTCCTGTGGGTGGCATGTAGACTGTCTCACCCTGCAGGTGTGTATCTGTGGGCAGCAGGTAGGCTGACTGTCTCAACCAAAAGGTGTTTGTCTGTGGGTAGCATGTAAACTGACTGTCTCAGCCTGCAGGTGTTTCTGTGGGCAGCATATAGGCTGTCTCACCCAGCAGGTGTGTTTCTGTGGGCGGCATGTAGACTGACTGTCTCAACCAGCAGGTGTGTTTCTGTGGGCAGCAGGTAGGCTGTCTCAACCAGCAGGTGTGTTTCTGTGGGCAGCAGGGAGGCAGACAGTCTCAACCAGCAGGTGTGTTTCTGTGGGCAGCATGTAGACCGACTGTCTCACCCTGCAGGAGTGTTTCTGTGGGCAACATGTAGACTGGCTGTCTCACCCTGCAGGTGTGTTTCTGTGGGCAGCATGTAGACTGACTTTCTCACCCTGCAGGTGCAGTGTGTTTCTGTGGGCAGCATGTAGACTGGCTGTCTCAACCAGCAGGTGTGTTTCTGTGGGCAGCATGTAGACTGGCTGTCTCAACCAGCAGGTGTGTTTCTGTGGGCAGCATGTAGATTGGCTATCTCAACCAGCAGGTGTGTTTCTGTGGGCAGCATGTCAAGCAGCCGGTGAACAGCAGGTCCTTCAGTCCTCGGAGCATCTGCACAAGATCATGACATATGGTAACCTGCAACTGGACCAAGTCTGTCTCCTGGCTCACAGCCTGGTGTCCAAAACCAGGGGCCCCTCCAAACAGACCTGGCTCCTGCAGGGCAACCATGAAGACTTTGTCAGGTTTAAGTGAAGGGCTGGTGCATGCTAGAGGATGGTGAATGAGGGGTAAAGGTCTGACTGTTAGCATGTGTGTGTTTGTGAAATGGGAGTCGACGATGTGAGGGGGGCTGTAGTGAAATGGTTGGAATGTGTGCCTGAGGGGATGATGGTCGTGAGTGTGAACTGCGTGTGGTGTCAGGTTTTTATTACTTAAAAGTCCACTCCTATCCACCCAGCAGTAAATGGGTACCTGATTCAGGTCAGGAAGTTTGAAGCTGTGGAAGGAGGAGGATGGTTGCCACTTTCCATCATGCTGTGCTCAGGACAGGACGAACCTCTGATAATTCAGTGCACCTAGGGCTGTGGGACTTGAAACTAACCTTTCACTTGTAAGGCAGCAGTGATCAGCATTTAGATTGCATTGTGTATTGTATGTCAGTGACCAGCTGTTAGAATGTGTCAGTTTGTGTCTTGTACATCAATGACCAGCTGTTAGAATGTGTTGGAGCCAGAATAGCCTAGTTGGTAGAACGCCGGACTCGTGATCCTTGGGTTGTAGGTTCAAATCTCCGCCAGGCTGTTTTGGTACAGGGGGATTTTTCCCTTGGAGTTGACATTGGTTCTGACTCCATTTCCCATACAGTCCTTCGAATGAGACTATAAACGGAGGTTCTGTGTGTGAACGCACACATAACATCTTGCACACATGTAAAATCCTATCACCAACTTTCGGAAGAGAAGGCCAGTTTGGCTATTGGTAAGGATGACACGTTACACATAGCATGCACCTTCCCTGAAGTTGGAGCATGCTGCCTTAATGGCGGGATAAAAAAAAACTGTCATACGCACAAAACTCCACTCCCTTTGTTGGGTAGATGGGATTAATACTTGCCTGTCTGTACAGGGAGTGTCCGCAGGAGTATCAGCCTGCATACACAGAAAGAAAGAAAGAATTGTTGATTTGTGTCTTGTATGTCAGTGACCAGCTGTTAGAATGTGTTGATTTGTGTCTTGTACGTCAATGACCAGCTAGAATGTTAGAATGTGTTGATTTGTGTCTTGAATGTCAATGATCAGCTGTTAGAATGTGTTGATTTGTTTCTTGTATGTCAGTGTTCAGCTGTTAGAATGTGTGTTGATTTGTATCTTGTACGTCAATGGCCAGCTGTTAGAATGTGTTGATTTGTGTCTTGTACATCAATGACCAGCTGTTGGAATGTGTTGATTTGTTTCTTGTATGTCAATGGCCAGCTGTTAGAATGTGTTGATTTGTGTCTTGTACGTCAATGGCCAGCTGTTAGAATGTGTTGATTTGTGTCTTTTACGTCAATGGCCAGCTGTTAGAATGTGTTGATTTGTGCCTTTTACGTCAATGGCCAGCTGTTAGAATGTGTTGATTTGTGTCTTGTAAGTCAACACTCCACTGTTGAATGTGTTCATTTGCTGCTTGTACGTCAACAATCAGCTGATAGAACATGTTAACTCGTGTCTGGTAAGTCAGTGATCGACTTCAAGAATGTGTTGTGTCTAGTAAGTCAACACTTGGCTGCTAGTATTTATCAATTCGACAAATACAGGTGAAGTGTCTATTGTAAGTGCCGATTGTTGGTTGTGCCTGTTGCCGGTGGTGGTGGTGCTTCTTGGTGATGGTGTCACACTTCAAAGTATAAGATGTGTATATACTAACAACTGTTATCTATTGGTTATAACAAGGAGGCGCATGTAGCTTTGGCATTGTAGGAAGGAGGCTGTAAACCGTGTGTTCCAGAATGTGTGTGTTTAACACACACGCGCTTGCTGCTGTAGAGAGGTGGAGGGGAGGGCAGGGGGAGTGTGCCAGCAGACAGTATATCACACCTGTCGTTTTCTCCAGGTACACCTGGCTAGTGACATGTCGGCTGTGAGGGCACATGTTTAGTGACCATTTCATTCAGGTAGATCAGAAGAAAATCACAGATGAATGGCTGGAATGGAGCTTTGTTGATGATGCTGTTAGAAAACTGGGCAGCAGCAAATGCTGTTGTTTAGGTCTCTGGACAGTGTGTGTCTCTCTACCTTTGTGACCAGTTTGTCTTGTGATGGTATGATTTTATCTAGTCTGGTATCATATACATGATAAGATGAATTGATATTAATATGATGGACTTATTTTTCTGTTGCAAAACTTGTTTTTTCACTTTGCTGACAATGGATGGTACTTAACCCTTTCACTGCCAAAGTTGTGTGCATGCTGTGCTCAAGGTTAATGCACAAATTTGGATATTGGTCTTTGTAATGTTAATTAATCCTCATGGAATTAATATTTTCCATGGAACAGAATGGTTGCTCACAGAATGACATTAAGCATAAAATAAACATTTGGAATATATATATAATATATATGGATATATATATATATATATATATATATATATATATATATATATATATATAATGTTGAACAATAAGCAGTGGGGGAAAAAACAAGTGCAGGCTAACAATTCTTCCATCATTATAGTAATGACTTGGCAAAGAATGGAACTTTCCAGGCATCGGGAGCATTTTACTTTCTTTTGTGCCACTAGTTTTTGTTCTTTGTGGTAAATTTTAACTCTAAAGATACTGGTTTTCAACAGCATCTCAAGAGGAGCGGAGGGAACAGTAATGAACAAAATCTCTGTCCTGTCAAAAACCTTGTCAGTTTGTTGTCAGCATCTCTTGCCCTTTCATGGTTTACGCCGGACTGGAGTCCTCACCCCATCTTTGTTAGAGAGTGCTCTATTTCTGTATCAGCAACTGACAGAAGAATATTATCAGTCCATACCTTTGTGAAGGGCTTTTCTTCCGCACTGTCGTCGCTTAGCAGGAATGGATTGGCATTCGCCAGCTGAACAGAGGTGTCCCTAAGACACATACCTTTGACAAGGATGTCCTTGCAAGCCTTCTGTGGAGCAGGATGGATTTGCCAAAGTCTTCTGATGTCTTGTGCTCTGAGAATGGTGCCCTGGCCGGAAATGCATTCTACTGAAAGGCAAATTTCGAGAATGAAAGGACATTCTTTATCTGAATCAGGAATGTTCTTCTGTTTAAAGAAGGCTGGCTTCACAGTAGAAAAAGTTGCCACCATTTCAGTCGAAAAACGCGTTGAACACTGTAAACCGGAGAGGAAAAACTAAGTAAAAAAAAAAAACAGAACTCAGTTTAGAATTCGGCTAAGAGAAGAGAGTGCGATGTGTCTGTGATCGTACAGAACGAGTGTCACTCACCGAATCCCAGATGATGATGTTTGCCATTATCAGGTAGCAAAATAAAGTTCAAGCTGACATTACCATGCAAACTGTAGAAACTGTGAAAGCGAGACAGAAAAAGTATGGTGGCAGTATTTTCAGCTTTATTTATAGTGATTGAGCCGGACATGTTTATCCCTTGATAACGACAGCGAAATCTCCTCTTTTACCCCACATCAACTGTTCCCTTCCCATCACATTTGTCACCCCTGCACCCACCTCAGCACACAGCTTACTGTGGTGCTGGCACAAAATAACACCTTCATCTTTTTGTTGTATGTTTAAACTCTGTAACATTGGCAAAGTTTTTTGGATCTGCATTGTCACTGTTGTGATTTGTATTGGAGCTTGTTCTCTGAGTCGAAGTCTGTCAGTGGCGTGTCAAGACTTTTCATCTCCCTCATCATCACTGTTAAGTATCAGAAGCAGTCACAGAGAATTGTCTACACACTCTTCTTCATCCACACAATCTATCTTGTTTTCATTTAGGTTTATTTGCAGTCTTGAAAACAGATTTTCCCACACCTCACTTCTTGACACCATCTTGACTTTTGAAAGTGTAGAACAGAGATTTACTTATCATTTTACATTAAAAGAGACTCCTTCCCCACCCCTCGTCTCTCCTTCCCATCCCCCTTTCAAAACGAGAGTAGAGTAGAACTTTCAAGGGAACTAACTAATGTTAAGGAAGTTCAACTGAGTTGCATCCCTTCAGGTAAGGAAGGAAAGTATGGTCGTCGTTGAGAGTAAAAATGCTGAACTGTTAATCTTTCAGTGAATGGGGCAGAGATATATGTGAAGAAACTTTGAAAAGATTTCCTCTTTTATTCACCTTTAGATCGTAAGATTTCTTTCTTTTTTTCCACTTCTAACCCATGAAGACACACTTATTCATGTAAAAGATGAAGTGGATTTTTAAAGGAGACAACCTGAACTAGACACTTTAAACTTGGTCTGCGTTTCTCATCTCTGTCTCTTTAGTTTATGAATATAAATGTATGTGTCAGGCTGCATTTCTCATTTCTGTCTCTTCAGTTTATGAATACAAATGTATGTGTCAGGTTGCATGATTCATTGACTTCTGTCAGCTTCCTTGCAGTGGGTGGTAAGAGTCTTCAGCTTTCACCTGTTATCTCAAGCGACTCATGGTGGGCATACTTCAGGCCTGAGTCTAGGTAAGGCAGTTGGTGAATTCAAATACAAAATTGGTTCCTGCAGTTGAGTTTGCATGTCGTTTTCCCACCACAGTTCATTTGATGGTGTTCCAAGTTATTCTGTTTATGCATGGAATGTGTTTACAATGTTCTTCTGGTGTGTGACATAACGATCAAATGTGAAATGCTTTTATCATGATTTGTTATTGGTTTGATATTGTCTCAAGGTTAATCATGTGTATCTGTCTCTCTCTCTCTCTTTCTCTTCATTTTTAATCCTGTTTTTGAGGGGAAGGTGCACATTTTGCTATTACACATTTTTGCAATCTTGTGATATTTTGATTTTTTTACATGTATGATGTGCGCAATGTATTTTATTCTCTTGTAAACCCGTCCACCATACTTTATATTATTGCTCTTTATGTAAAAACTGTGATAATCAGATTCCTGCTTTTGAATAATAAAGTCAATGCACAGATGTCTTTGATTGTTTATTTTGACATGAACATTTGCATGGTGTTCTATCACATTTTACACAAGCAAAAAGGATGTCAAAAATCTGTATTTGAACTATAAATGAGTACCTTGCAAACACAATTTGGATGTCAGCATAAACATTGGCAAATTCTGTGCAAAGAGGTGCCTGTTCTAGCTTTCTTTTGGGTTTCTACATTGTACATCTGGGCTCTGTTTGTTGTATGCTGTGTGTGTGTGTGTGTGTGTGTGTGTGTGTGTGTGTGTGTGTGTGCTCACAGGAATGTGTCGTGTGTTTGTATGTGTATATGTGTTTGTCAGTGTGCATGTGCCTGCAGAAAGTTGTGTAGTGTGTGTGTTGTGTTTGTGTGTGTGCATTGGATGGAGGATATGATAATGCAAGTGCTGTGTGTTGTATTTTGTGTGTGTCTGTGATCAATTCATTTAGTTTTAAGTTCGTTCATGAATTATCAGGTCCTTTATATTAGTCGTTTAATTCATAAACATGATGTTCTTTGAGTTCATGAAGGAAAGTGCTTAACAAGCTTTGTTGCTATTGTTATCATGATGATCGAAAAGAAACTCTTTAAGTCTGCTATACGTTATCTTTTACTTCCTTTACATGTATGTACATGTTCCTTTGTGTGTAACAACAGGTAATATAGTAATATGTTATGTTTATGCATACTATAGGCGTTTGATTTGTTTTTTTCATGGGAGTCTTCTACATGTGTTAAATGGTTTCAAAGAGCAGAGAAGTAGTTCAGCACAAGAATTGATCACTGTCTGGGGCTTTGCCAACGTATGATTGATTCCTGTGTCTGCATCGCCCTGTTTGTTGTGCTCTGTGGGGTTTGTGGGCATTGTCCATAGCTGTGGTCAGCAACTAGAATACCAATCTTCATTTGCCTTAAGGCTAGGGGCTGGAACACCCTAGTCGGTAGAGCGCCAGACTTGTAATCCTGAGGTTGCAGATTTAAATCTTTCCTGAGAGGTTTCCGTATTGGGGGATTTTTAACCCCTGAAGTTAACACTGATTCTGACTCTGACTTCCCTAAAAGTCCTTTGAATGAGACTAAAATCCAAGGTTCCATGTGAAAACGCACATGACATCTTGCATGCAGGTAAAATCCCGTCACCAACTGGTACGCTTTTAGAAGATGTGTTTTAAAGAGATGTGTGAAAGTTTTTTTTTTTTTCTTTTCTTTTTGATGACTTGTGAGTTGAATTTTAACGTGGTGACAGCGCTAATGTGGCCCTTTGCGGTCGGCTGGGCTATAAGCAACATTACCTCACCTCACTGTCACCAACTTTTGGAAGAGCGGCCTGTTTGGCAGTTGGTTTTGAAGACAGGTACAAACCATGTAGCAAGAAACAAGAAATGTGGATGAAAAACTGATTGAATGATAGAGTGAATGACGTGGGAAATGACTGAATGTAGCACCAGCAGGCAGCTTTTCCAGTTTGGCTCTACACAGGGAGGCAGCTCATCATGTGAAAGAAAGTGTTGATCGTAAAGCGCTCAGAGCTTGGTCTCAAACTTTGGGCAGATAATATATAAGTACTCTTAATGAAGGCAAGTTCAGTCCTCTGAAGATGGAGTGTGGCTGCCTGTGTTGAATGGTGATCAGAAAATTGATGACACATGCCTCTCACCCTATGAAATACTGTCTCTGATCCAGATGGCTGTAAAACAAAAACAGATATTTGTGCAGGTTATGTGCAAGCTACGCCATTGTCTCACATTGCGTCTTTTCAATAGATAAGAAAGCTCTTTGGGGCATACTATGTAAGGAGCCACTTACTGTGAAATTCATGCACATAGAGTGTTGGAGTTTGACTTGAACGCTTTACAGCACACTCTGTGAATACTTTATTCAGGAATGTTCCACTGATTCAGTGTTCCCAAAAGATATAAGCATGTTTCATTTGATCTGAAATTTTATAGATCCATTGCTATGGTGTTGTGAGTATATTTGAAATAAACTTCTTTTTTTTCAGCAAATATACCGAATCAGTTTTGATGACGTTTCAGCCCCGATATGGCCCCTTGAAGTTGGCCAGGCGATAAACAACATGAATTAAAAAAAAAAAATTTATCTGGTATTTTTTGTTTGTGCGTGTTCAACTGGGAACACAAACCAAGCCGACCATTAAAGAAGGAAATCACTTTTGGGTCAGGGTTTGTTACCCCATCACTTCTGCCACCTTTGAGGTATTGCTAACCACCGCTTATTCCAAGTTCTACCCCCACCCCCTCCCCTTAGACATACACACACTCACACTCACACTCACACACACACACACACACACACACACACACACACAAACACACACACATGGTCTTTGAGTTTCGTTTGGTCTCTCTGCCCTTGCACCAACAAGATTCTTCCAGTATCAGGTCACGATGGGAGTATTCTCCAGCAGATTTAGGATTTAGAATAGGAAGTGAAACAGACTCGATTCAGCCATGAATAGAACACAGAGATGTAGTCTTTTGGCAAAACACGGATGTGAAATATGGTAAAATGAAAACATGAATGAATAGCATGGGATGGTCCAAGAGACAATGTTTGGAACCATTTGTTACAGTGAGACAAACTGCTTTTTCAGGACTGATGGACAATGGAAGTGAACAGTCCTCAGGTTTTATTAGACTTTTTTTTTCTTTTTTGTTTTTGCACAGCCAGCCAGCCACACACACACACACACACACACACACACACACACACACACACACACACACACACACAGAGACTCGCACGCGCACACACACACACACACACACACACACACACACATGTAAATTAGTGCATGACCAATGTTCTTTTGCATTTATAGATAAGAAATAGATATTCATTTGCCCCATCTTCAAAGCTTTCCAGAACACTGCTATTCATAAATGCATCAATATTGCGCAGAACAGTTTACCACTTTGTTGCTGCGGTCACAGACCATAAACAGCGTGGAGCAGGCAGGTTGTATCTACGTAAAAATAATGGGGAAACACTGTTTTGAAAGATCACATGATAGAAAACCTCCCTGTAAACTCACTGTTGGAGCAAGGGAGATGAAGACGCCCCCAACGTTAGGAGCCAAAGGCTGACTGGCAAAATCAGCAGCGTACACCCTTGTGGTCATTGTGTTGTCATCATGCTCCCACCTCTCTGTCTGTCCCCCATGGGATTCAGGTCTGTTTTTGTGGACTTTCCCATCCGTCGTCTATGTCCGCTCACACCCCCCTTCTCCATCGACATCAACGTATTCAATGTTTCATCCTGCATTTAGGAATCCCCCAACCCCAGCCCCTCCCTTTCCATCGATCCTGTACAATGGACCTGTCAAAAGTGGCTGAGTAATCCTGAAGGAACTGAGAGTTTTATTTAGTTGTTAAATCTGGATCAGAAAAAGGAGACACAACCCCCTACCCCCCCCCCCCCCCCCACCCCCCAAAAATCCAGAATTTGTTTTATAGAAACACCACCAGATATTGTGAGGATCTGTATTGGGAGTCGTCTCTGAACTGATCTAATGTTCTGCTGCAGTGTTTGCAACAAAAAAAACGCAGTAGAATTAATTCATACAACCCCAAAAGCTTACTCAAGGACGATGGGTTGTCTGTCAATAAAAAAAAAAAAAAAAAGAAAATATAAAGAAGGAAAGAGGTGGAAACGCTTTCACAAACTGGCGAAAAGGAAAATTCACTATGTACGACATTTCAGTATTATCCTAAGAAAAGGGCAGGAGAGAGAAATGGAGTTTTAGACCCCCCGTGCTGCTAGCCCTCATACCTTCCCCACCATAGCTTCACCACTGTCCTTACTGTTCGTTCGTGAAGTCACCATCACCCCTCCCAACAACAATAGGAAATATCTGTCAGCATCGGGTGATACCCCGCCATGTTGGACGTGTGATCCTGCACCAGGCAATCTTATGACAATCAGGGCTCTCAAATTGTATTATGGGAGTACAGCTGAAACACGTAAACATATGCACGCCCATTGTTTTGAACAGGCGTGTGCACACAGACACACGCACACATAGACACACACATATTTACAATCACACACACACACATGCACACGCGCGCTCTCGCGCATAATCGTGTGCATAAAGGACTGAAAATGCCTTGTTTTGCATTACAATAAGCAGTTGAATATTATTAGCTTTAAACAACATTCTCTCTGTCTGTCTGTCTGTCTCTGTCTCTCTCTGTTTCTCAAATGTACTACCTACACTTTTTTTCTCTCTCCTCTCTCTCATCCTCTCTGCCTCTGCTTTTTTTCCGCCCAACTGACCCCCCCTCCCCTTCTCTCTCTCAATCCCCCTCTCTATCTCTTCTTTCCCCGTCTCTCCTTCCTCCTCCTTTGTTTTTCATTTGGACCCCCCCCCCCTTCTCTCTCTCTCTCTGTTCTTTTCCGTCCTCTCTCCCTCTTTCATTTAAACTCTCACACTCTCTAGCTGGCTGGCTGGCTCTCTGGCTCTCTCGTTCTCTCTCGTTCTCTCTCTCTCTCTCTCTCTGTTCTTTTCCGTCCTCTCTCCCTCTTTCATTTAAACTTTCACACTCTCTAGCTGGCTGGCTGGCTCTCTCTCTCGTTCTCTCTCTCTCTCTCTCTCTCTCTCTCTCTCTCTCTCTCTCTCTCTGGGCGCGCGCGCTCGCCCCACCCCCTCCCGTTCTCCTCTCACTCTTCCAACGAGAAAGTGGATCAAGTACAAATGTAACCCACATACCTAATGATAAATGTCCAGTGTGGATATGATGTTGGACCTGTCAGCAAAGTACCTACCCTAAGTTCGCACTGTACTAATCCATTAATCTCTTATTTGGTACGGGGCACTAATCTTCTGAACAAAATCAAGACAAAAAGGATCATAGGGGAGGGGGTATTTGGAAAGGGTGATCGGATTACTTCTCGCTCATGCCTCAACTTGAACTGTGCAAAAGGAGGGAAAGAGGCGGACACACACACACACACACACACACACACACACACACATTTTATGCACACAGATGGGAGCGTGCTCGCACATATACCGTGAGAATTTCAAACAAGTTCCCCTGACTTTATGATACAGAAAAAAAAAATCCCAAAATAGACTGTATTAAAAGAGACTCTGTCGGCTCTGCAACAAAGTAGATGTTTTTTGGGTTGTTTTTTTTTTTGCTGAACGATTGCAATTTTTTTAATAATTGATGATTGATTTTTTTTTTTAATTTCATATTAAAAACAATGGCAAAGGATTTAAAATGCATTAGTAACTAATAAAAACCATCAGACTGCTGTAATGAAGGATATTTTTGAAAGGTGAATGAAAGAGTACGAATGAATTAAAAAAAAAAACAAAAAAAAAAACCCGTGCTCCAGTACTGCGCTGTTACTGATGCACAAGGAAGAAACATAGGGAGAGCTCGGCAGCAGAAAGTCATCAGAGAACAACGCCATGAGTCTTGGATTCAATGCCCAGACTGAAGGGATTTTTCTCTTCGGAGTCAACATCTGCACAATCAACCAACTTCTTTCCAAGTCCTTCGCGTAAGACTTGGAACAGAAGTTCCGTGTGTTGAAGGGGAAAAAAAGCACGCATGATAATCCGTGTTCCATCCTGTATTCCAATACGGAAGCAGTAATAATGAAGTTTATTAGAATGCCGCTTTTATTTTATTTCTTCTGATCTTCCCCCCCCCCCCCCCCCCCCTTTTTTTTTTTTTTTTTTTTTTTAATACTGTGCTTTATTTGAACAGCTTGTTCGCTGTCCCCGTTATATGTAATTTTTCTTTGAACGTATTGTATTTAACCTCGTGTCTGTCGAACAGGCTAGTTCACAATAGCAAAGTAGCTCGTTTAAGAATTAATCCAATTAGCCGGGGAATGGTTTTAGAGAGACACATAATGCAATGCAGCGGGGTGAACAATGAAATAAGGATTTGAGAGAGACCTGCAACATGATGCACGAGGAGGAATCCTGAAGTAGACTTTGTAATATGTTTCTCTAAGTCACTGTAGTGCACAAAGAGGAAAATTGAGAAAGGGTTAGAGAGAGATGAGTAAGGTAATGCACCAGGAGGGACTGTGAGAAAGGGTTCGAGAGAGATATGAAACGTAATGTACAAGGAGGAACGTTGAAGCTGAGTTTGGAAAAAACGTAACGTAATGAACCAGAAGGAGTATTGAGGCAGGGTCTGAGTACATCACGTAACGTAATGCACCAAGAGGAATGTTGAGGTAAAGTATGGGAGAGATACATGACATAGTGCATCGGCAGTAGTGAGGAACTCTACGGAGGGCTTGAGAGCAAAAGATCTGACCCCCCTAACCCCTCCCTCCTCCCCCTCCAGGCAAGTGTTTGGGTCCTAAATTCTTTGCACTTCAAGGGGGCTGGGCCTCATCCAAGTCATGACTCCTAGATGCTGTTGTGCTGCCAGATTTTTTTTTTTTTTTTTAATCTGGTGTTGCCGAGATTCGAACCAGCAACATCTGGATGGATGGGTATATCTGAGGCATTACCTTTAGACGGACGGATGTCTCACCGGCATCGCTGTCAGACACCCGAACTAAGTTGCGAAATTTAAGCCTTATGAAGTTCACTTTTGTTCCTTCCCGACCAGATTCAACAGGAACTCTTTTTAGCTGTCTCTGTCATAGCCTTTAGGGTTCTAGTCCTCTTCTTACGAGAAGTTGCAAACTGTGTCATGGGATCACAGGCTGATGAGCGACATAAACTTCCTTGCTCCAACTTCTATGGCGAGGACTTTGACTTGGAATCAGATTCCCGCAAGCAGCTGGCTAGACTGGCATACTTCTCAGTTCCGTACATGTGAGGTTACTTTGTTTCGCTTTCACATGGCACAGAGGGGGTTTATGACCCTGGGTGGAGTACGATATCCAACCTTATGCGACAATTCCTGATGAGCTCTGCACGTTTTCCCCATTCTGGAGCTGTGCACGTTTTCCCCATTCTGGAGCTGTGCACGTTTTCCCCATTCTGGAGCTCTGCACGTTTTCCCCATTCTGGAGCTGTGCACGTTTTCCCCATTCTGGAGGGTCCGCTGTGCACTCCCAATCATCCACTCCGTTCAGAAAACCCGGATTGTATCTCCTTGACGTCACAGCTGTTTCAGACCGCGAGTTGTCGCCTCTTCTCGTGGGGAAGGTCGTTGCTGGAGCTTCTGGTGGCGCAAGGTTTCCTCCGGCAGTGCTAGTCGCATGTGCGATCTCCTTTAAGCGCTTGGTGTCTCCATGTTTGCCTTCTATTGATTAGCACTGGGTGTCTCCGTGTGTACCCTCCCTGGGTTAGCATTGCCTTGCATGGTCTTAGGACATGTTCCACTGTTTGCCTGCCCTGACCAGAGCGGACATCTAATTTCCCCCATTTCATCAGGGTTTGAATTCGAAGGCAGGAGGTAATGTACAGAGCTGAGGATGAAGCTAATCATGAGATGTACTATATTTCACACAAGCTGAGACTTGCTTGGGGTGCGTTTTCCTTCCTAGTCCACTGCCCGTGTGTTGGTCTTGCCGTATGCCTTCCGAAACCTCTTGGCGTTCTCTTCTTTAACTCCTATATCACTATGCTGCTCCCTGCTTTCACGTTGCCTTTGACCACCTCTTCATTTCAGTTGACCCCAGTGTCTGACCCCAGTTGGTTTGTGTCTGTCATGCTCTTGATCATGAGTTACCCTTTGCCACGCCCACTGCTTCTGGACTTTCCGTTTTCAGCCATAATCGGACTTGAATTGTACTGATCTCTCATCTTTCCTCCCGAGTCCTCAGGCATGGTGATTAACCTTGGTTTCTCCACTTTGTATTCCTCGAGGATGGATTTTAGGGCTAGATTCAGCCTTTCTTTGGTCCTAGTTAAATATGACGTCAGTGAGGCTAGGTGGGATGTGAAAACCATTTTGCCATGCATTTGTAGATCTGTCCACCATCGATGCTTTTACATTTATGCTGATATTTGCAGGCTTTCTGCTGAAATTTGCTTAGTTTCCTTTCATCGCTTTATTTTTCAAGGAGTCATCACACCACTTTCCAAGGCTCTTGACTACTTCTTCTGCCACTGCTGGAGTGGCTTGGTTGGCTTCCATGAACGTAATTGTTCCAGGTTTCCTTTTTACCTTTCCGCATGGAGAAAAACTTCGAAATTTCTTGGGTTTGAATCTCATGCTCGATAAAGCATTGTAACATCTGCTTCAGTGTCGTGTGTTTCATCTTTCTTGGTAGAAGGAACGGATGCGTCATCCGTGAAGGTGTTTAGATGTGGCACGTAGTATCCATTTCAGAAGTCTGCTGATCTTCCATGGCTCATGGCTGTTTTCATGATTACCTCCACTGCCAACACAAACAGAACTGAAGAAATTGCATAGCCCATCCCCCACTGTAATGCCAGTTTCCAGACTGATCCAGTCTGTTGTGTATCCTTTTGTGAAGAACCTCGCCGAGAAGCCACGGTAGTACTTCTTCAGCATTTCTTTCTTCTTCGCGACATGATACATCTCAACGGCCAGTTGAATCATTTTGTGAGCAACTGATCCATATGCATTTGCCAGATCAAGCCACACCACCCTGAGGTCCTTTTTTTCTCTGCCGTAGCTCTTTGGGTCACTTCCCAGTTCATAGTGACGTGTTCTGCACAGCCAGACTCTCCTAGAATGCCTGCTTCCTGAATAGATAAACCCAAGCACTCATTTTTGGTGGGGTATTAAGTCCGCCTCGCTGCCATCAAAGAGAAGATTTCCCTTCAACTTTCAGAACTGATGCTGGTCTGAACTGGTTGCTGTCCTCGAGCTTTGCTCTTTGGTAATGTACACTCCATCAGCTATCATCCACCGGTCGCCAGTCTTCAAGTCCCTCCGTGCTTATGTTATCCGTTTGTTGAGCCACTTGTACACTGGTACATCTTCTGTACAGGGATGGGGTATTCCATTGAGTCCAAGCGAAGATTCGGCTTTGGTTTTCTTTAACTCTTTTCTGTACCTCATCGTGAGTGGCTTGTCATAGAGGTTTTTCGATGGCGCTGCAGGTCACGGCAAACCATGGATATCCAGTGGTGTTTCGCTTTGAGGGTCCGCTGCTGAAGGTTTTTTTGTCCACTGTGTGAATCCCTGATTTGGGGCTGCTCGATTAGTTTTTCAGCGAATCGGATGGGGTCTCTACAGAAGCAATCTTTGGGGGTTTTTTTTTTTTTTGTTTTTGTTTTTTCTTGCTAAGATACGTAACGGGTTTGAGAGAATTATACAACGTAAATATGAACAAAGAACATTGAGGTAAGGTTTGAGAGGAGAGAGAGAGAGAGAGAGAGAGAGAGAGAGAGAGAGAGACTCGTGACTTTACTGTGAGGCCATCAGCCCATTCACATGAGTACATGCAACAAGAAGTAAATTAAGTTTTATATAATTAGAACAAAAATTTACCATGAGAGAGAGAGAAAGAGAGAAGGGCGTAACGTGGTGCACCACAGGAACATTGAGGCAGGGTTTGAAATAGGAAAGAAACGTAACGCAACACAGGAGGAACGCTGATGTAGGGTTTGGGAGATATATGTATCTTAATGCATCAGCAGGAATGTTGAGTTAGGATCTGAAAGAGAAACATAACACAGAGTGCCAGGAGTATCGAGATAGGAACTGGATGATATCAGTATCATAATATACCAGTTGTTGAGGTAATGATTGGTAGAGACATGTGACATAAGGCACTAGTAGCGTTGAGACAGAGGTTGAGTGATATATGTAACATAAGACACCGGGAGTATTGAGGTTAGGACTGGTGGAGACACGAAACATAATGCGCCCAGGGTATTGAGATAGTGACTGTGTGACTGCATAGAACATGAATTACCATGAGGTGTGGAGAAAGGAATGTATGATATACCTAGCAGTAATACAGTAGGACTTTAGAGGTAAGCACTGGTAAAGTTGCGTAACATCGTGCAGCAAGAGTGTAGTGATAAACATAATGCACCAGGATAGCTGAGGCTAGGACCAGTTGAAACACATAACATA
>JADBJO010001291.1:155000-157500 GCA_016801955.1 Conus betulinus
TGGAGTCTGATTGATCCAGTAGGTGGACGGTGTCAGCTGTGGTCATAGATGTTTTCATGGGGAGTCGTAGCATCACCAGCTTTTCGCCAACTGCAGAGTTTGACAGAATTCAGCGAGTCGCATACTACGACATATTATCAATATCTATACACAACTGAGGCAGAGATAAAAAAGATTGACGAGGTGGAAACAATGTGGTTTGTAATTCAGTTCCTTCTCTTTCGAAGTCCAGTACATCTTTAATACGAACCGAGGTCTTTGAAAAGCAGAAGGCAAAATGGATGTCTTTTTCTTGATTTGGTCAGCTGTTATTTCCCCATTCCTTCCTCTACGTCCCAAAACAGTAGTAACGTCCCCTGGATGGCAGGGAAAAACTGTCTGAGTTGTTGCTTTCCAATGCCGCAGGCCGTGCTACTTTTCCAGTTCCCCCCCCCCCCCCCCTTTTTTTTTTTCTTTTTTTTTTTTTTTTACAGGAACACTTGGCATGGGTACATGAAGCTAAAACCATCCTCAAAAACAACTCCAGAAGAGCGCGGCGCCAGCGTCTGGACATTGGGACTGAAGAGGACAGCATCCGCCAACTCGACAGAGCAGCTCAAGCTGCCATCTTCTGGCTGCGAACAGGACACTGCCAGCTCCTCTCTCCATCTTTCACGTCTTAAACTCTCTCATACTGACCAGTGGCCTTGTGGCACAGTCTCCCAAACTCCCACCCACATCTTACAGTCCTGCCCCTCCTTTGAAGCCTTGAGACGCCAGACGTGGCCCAGTCGGTTGAGGTCCAGGAGAAGCTGTGGGGACCGGTGGAGTCTCTGCGGCGGACTGAGGACTTCGGGTCTTACTAACCGGATTGAGGATCTAGCATGGCCGGGATCGCGAAAGAAAGAAGGGAAGATATGGGTGCATAATGATGACCCAGTGGTGCTACTTCGGACAGAGTTGCTCCGTCTGATCTAACCACCGGCCAACATTGTGGCCTGAACTAGCCGTCCGCACAACAGGTCATGGGTGACTGGCTTGGACTCTGTCCCTCTGTCTGGACCAGACAGTCCTGTAGATTCCACGGGTTCTCCTAACGACTCGGAGAAGACCACCGCGATGGTTCTCAGCTAGAATCGAAGTTCGCGCTTTTCGGGCGTCTTTCCGTTCCTGTTCTGTTTGACGCTGTAGTGTGGGGCAGAGAGGCGCGATCCTTAGTGCTCCTGATATTTCGCCTGCAGTATGGTCCCTGGTTCATCTGATTTGTGGTCGTTCGCAAAGGAGAACCCACAGAAATGGTCTGTATACCGGACTTCGACAGTCTGGCTACAAGGAAATCAGTTAGGATGAGAACAGCAGTCTCGGATCTGATGGGGAGCATTTTGCCATTTGAGAATCTGATTCCTGTGTTTGCCCTGGACTGTCTTGATGAAGCGCAGGTCGTCTTCGTCTTAGAATGCATCCTCAGGAAGGTATGTACATACGGTATGCAATGCAGCAGACAGGGAGTGTATCCCCCTCACCGCAAAGCAGCATTTTTTCAGGTCTTCCACGCCTGTCACCTTCCGTATCCAGCACAGTGTATGTCAATGACGGCGTTCGAGCGTGCGCGCGCGCGCGCGCGTGTGTATACGTGCCTGTTCGACAGGATTGATAAGTACGTTCATGTACGCACGAATGGGTGCAGCGTGCCCATTTGTATGTGTGTTTGTTACGTTATGTGAACTATTTGTCGATTTCGAATTGCACAGACTGAATAATTGAACTGTTCGGATGGTTTTGCCCATGATTTACCCTTTAACTCCTTCTTCCCCCTTACTTCTCCACCCCTTTCTCCTCTCTCCACCTCCGCTCCGATTCCTTTCCTAGCTTGTTGAAAAGTAAACGTACTTTCATACCTTATGTATGAATTACTTTTCCATGTATTATTTTGTACAGTGTCTAGCATCATAAGAATCTCCATCATCAGCAGCAGCAGCAACAGCTTTTATCATCATCATTATTATCATAACTTAAGATGTTACGTATGTATCGGATTTCTGTGATTTATTTCAGACTGTTCTTGGCATTATATGAATTTCCACCACACCCACCACCACCCACCACCACCATCATCATCATCATCATCATCATCATCATCGTCACCATCATCATCATCATTAACATCATCATTCATTCACCACTTTGGCTTCACAAGGGGAGTATTGTGCATGTTAATGTCTGCATTGTTTTCATTGTTTTGTCGCTGAGGAAGGCTTATTGCCGAAAATTTCTGGTCTTGTTTTGTGTCGTTCATTAAAGTGCGTTACTTCACACTTTGTTTTGTGTCGATCATCATCATCATCATCATCGTCGTCATCATCATATCATCGTCGATATCATCATAATAATCTATTTTTTTCTTTTCTTTTCCTAGGACGTGGGAATACACTCTGGGGACCGTTTGACATTAGAAGAACTGCAGAGAAGAACACTGTCCCCGTCCATTCCCTTCCCCCACACGCTTTTCTTCAGTCGGGTG
>JADBJO010001291.1:160000-162500 GCA_016801955.1 Conus betulinus
ATATCCTTGTGGTTTGTTGTAGAAGTTTGGAAGATGATAATTACAGTCACGAACTCTCTCTCTCTCTCTCGCTCTCTGTGAGCGCGCGCGCGCGCGCGTGTGTGTGTGAGAGAGAGAGAGAGAGAGAGAGAGAGAGAGAGAGAGAGCAGAGTGCAGTGTTCACCATGCGTTGCAGGTTACTTGGATTGTCTGACGTCATCGAAGCAGTTCTGACGTCACTACCTGAGAAGACGCCCCTCAAAGATGTTGCGTAGGCGTTGTGCACAGACTGTATTTACGCGTGCTGTGCATCTCGCTTAGGCATCATAACCACGGGGTATACATCATTGTCATGGCGTCACAGAGGCAGGACTGGGGCTGAAACAAGACCGGATGATATGCTACATATAATTCTGCTTCACTGGCAATCTATTTTTTTTTTTTTCTAGTTTGGTAATTCTGACCTATACTTTACTTGCTCGCTTTTCTTCCTTCTTCCTCTTTGTTCTTCTTTTCTTTTCTTTTTGTTTTGTTTCGTTTTCTGTTCACATTTTGTTTCTGTGTCAATATTTGAAACAATGTTTTTGAGCTATGGTTAGTGGCAGTTCAAATATTGACAGACAGAAAAGTTTACAGCATTAAGCGAATCACGACGCACCGACTTGCGAAAATATCTACAAATAAAAGAGATGGGTGAAAAAGAACCAGAAAATTTCGAATGTAGCTTATACCAGCACGTACAGCAACTGATCTATACAAAAAAAAAAAGGGAAAGAGATTGATGTCAAAGGAAGTTTACACAACCCAAGCTTTGACGGATTTTCTTTCTGTTCATAACACATCTAATCTTCGATGCAAATGAAAAGCAAAAAAAACAAAAACATGGCGTCTTCAAGGGGTGGATGCAAAGAATTTTTTTTCAAAGTTATATAAGCCTCTTATCCTCCCCCGTCTTCCTGCCCGCACTCCTCCTTCCTCCCAATACTCTATCCACAGGTAAAATGATAAAGCCCTCTGATTGGTAAAGATTTTCCCTGCAATTTCCATTGTCATATGTTTACTGCAGACAAACAGCATACGTTTTGCTTGTAGGAACATGACTAGTCTAAACACGTCATTTTCTGGTTAAAAAAAATTCCATGGATTTCAAAATCTCCAAGTGCAGTATGGGTCAAAATTGAGATCAAAGTTGTCAAAATAGAAACTGTAGCTAGGCAGCAAACGAAAGAAAATCAGATTAGTATGTCTGTAAACAAGTTAGAGCTTGCCTGGTGAGGATTTAAGAACCTTGTGCAAAAAAGTCGTCACATTAATATGTGCTAATGCTATGACTTTTACTTCATGCAGCAGTTGCAAGAAGCTCTTCCTTAAACTGATTTTTTTTTTTTAAAGAAGGAAAAGACATTAGCAGAACAAAAATGTGTTAGGGCCTACCACCCCACAGTCGAAGTGAACGGACGACTAACAAGACTCAGTGCGTTTCGACCGTCAGGTCTTACGTTGAGTTGGTAAGACAAATGTGACAAAAAAAGCAAAACCTATATGAGAGAAGGCTTGGTTTTGCTGTCGAAAATCCTTGTTCAAGGAAGACAAACAGTGGGTGAATAAGACGGAGAGTGTTATATGTAATGCCGAATGTGTTACCGCCTGTTCAGCTTCTTCCCACGTACAGTATTACATTAATCCCCTTTCACCCTTTGTTCCCGCAATGGTTTTTGAGCCACCTCAGATCAAGAGAATACCGGTGCTACGAACTGTAGGCCTGAACTGAATTTCTGCCCAAGAAGTATAATATTCGTTTCAGATATGGCCGCCTGAGAACATGTGCCGTAACTGGCACCGAGAAATCCAGTCTGAGCCGTGCTTGTGGAATCACGCCTAATTCCATTATGTGGGCAGCTCAATGTTTAGTACTATGGCGATGCGTATGCCAACAAACACCCGTGTGTGAAATACTTGACACGCAACCGAGAAGGTGAGGATTAAATCTCAGTGTCGGACTACCTAAAACCTAATTATTGTCGCCTCACCGGTCAAGGACTTGGAGGCCGAGAGTTCTGCGGGGGGTTTGGCTTCCAATCCTTTTGTGGGATTACCGCTGGAGCGTGGAGAGATTGGGAGGATTTGAAGGTCTCGGACACTCTCTCTCTCTCTCTCTCTCTCCTCTCTCTCTCTCTCTCTCTCTCTCTCTCTCCTTTCAGAGGCGATTTCGGAGACCATCTGGATGAACGGAAGAGAGAGAGAGAGAGAGAGAGAGAGAGAGAGAGAGAGAGAGAGAGAGAGAGAGAGAGAGAGAGAGAGAGAGATCTTTGATACCCATGGCTGAAACTAGTCTTACAATCCGTCCTTTGACACACACACACACACACACACACACACACACACACACACACACACACACACACACACACACACACTGGGTGAGGGAAGAGATCTTTACTATACAAGATGAAGGTAGTCTTGCAATATGTCCTTGTCGCGTACACATCGAGAAGAGAGAGAGAGAGAGAGAGAGAGGAGA
>JADBJO010001291.1:165000-270000 GCA_016801955.1 Conus betulinus
AAGGAAAAAAAAAATCAAGCATTGTAATCTACATACAATACACGTACAATATGTCATCAGACCTGCATAGTACAGCAGTCAATTATGGAGCCTACACACTTTCTGAAAAAAAGCAGCTTTCCTTGAAGCTTTATTTGATTTCATCAGCATCCTGCTTATCTTATTCTAACCCTTGTTATGTATGTTTTATCGATTGTTCTTCAACGTTGGAGAGTTTTGTGATCGTAAATATCTCTGTGTCTCTCTTCTTCCATAATCAAACAAACAAACGAAAGCGAAACAAACAAACAAACACAACAAATTTGAGATGCTGCCCCTGTACCTTCTTGGCAGACGACAGCAGTTTTCACCGCTCTCGTTCACGAATATTAAATTATAGGCCTACACGTTAACCAGACTTCGTGCAATCTGAATTTTGTAAGCTGTCATGAGATTGGTCTGTTGAGTCGGGGAAGAGGGTGATGAGGGTAGGAGTGTTGAACAAAAGCGAAAGTTACCAGGACGAACCACGGGCTTTCACGACAGAATGAATGAAAAAAGGTAACGTTGTTTTCTTTTTCTCTGTTTGTTAAAAAAAATCTATTGCAGTGAATTGAGTGGAAAAAAAATCAAGTCGAAAACCTGCTTCAGATGTTAAGTAATTTAGAGTATCAGAATGCAGTGACAGATATGTTTCTTCATTATTTCAGTGTGACAATGTCAAAAAGGAAAGACATCCATTTGTAAATTCTCCAGTAGATGAAGGTCTGTCAGTTAAGACATCGAAACCGATTTATTAAAATGTTTAATGGCAAGGCATGTTGTGTTCCCTTGTCATGGTCATGTAACCAGACTGACCTTGATATTTGACGGGGAAAAGTTTGTACGAGAAGGAGTGGGCGGGGTTAGATACGAATGGAAATCTTCCCATCACAAACATTCAAAGGGGTAAAGGAGATACGACTGGAAAAAAAATGTTGTATGGATGCTACAACTCCACATGACTGGAGGGTCATTTAGATTATTTTTTGATATCTCATTGTTTGTGATCTCATCGCAGAGTCAGAAAAAGCTTATTGTATGTCGTTATCAGTTACTAGGACTGGAATTATTAGAGCTGGAATCAATGAAATGCAGATAGGCCCACATGTCATGCAGTCAGTGGAAGCTGGCTGTCTAGCGTTTCAATTTAAAATCCTCATTCATTGAAAGTTGAAAGATTTCCAGCTGTTCCCTCCTCCGACAAGTTTTCTCATATGGAAAAAAGGAAAGAGTTGAGGTGGGGGAGGAGACGAAGGTGATGAGGGGACAAATATGGACAAAAAGAACAACTACCATCGTTATCGAGAAACCGTCTGCATGACTGAAAAATAAAAGAAAGTGATTTGGAACTAATAAAGCAAATATTAACCAGCACTGCTTACCTCTATGTAGATTAAGAAAAAAGCTTTGAGTAGCTTCTTTTCAAATTAAAAATGATTCATTTTTTGTTGTCTTTTAATCATTTTTAAATGACCTTTTTTTCAAGATTGCATGATTAAGCATTCAGTGACATTTTATGCTTACTTTCCAAGATACTGAGCCATTTTGATGAAACTTGTACTGGAAAACTCTAATCAGATTTTCAAATTTGTTATTTACCTTTGTGTATAAGACATCACATTGTGTAACTGTCTATGTGTGGTGAGATCACACTGTATAGATTGTGCACAGAGATATTACATTGTGGAATTCTTCTTTGTGTATGGTGACATCAGATTGTAGTTTTGTCTTCGTGTACAATGAGAACACATAGTGTAGATTTGTCTTTGTGTACAATCAAAATATGTTGTGTAGACTTGCCATTGTGTACAATGAGGTCACATCATGTTGATTTGTCTTTGTGTACAATGAGATCATCACTTTGTGTGGATTTGTCTTTGTGTACAATCAAATGACACTGTGTAGACTTGTCATTGTGTACAATGAAATCACATTGTGTAGATTTGTCACGATGTACAATGAGGTCACATCATGTAGATTTGTCTTTGCGTACACGAGAGATCACTTTGTGTAGATTTGTCTTTGCGTACATTCAAATAACATTGTGTAGACTTGTCATTGTGTACAATGAGGTCACATCACGCAGAGTTGTCTTTGTGCACAATGAGATAATATTGTGTAGATTCATTAGTTACAATAAGATCATACTGTTTAGATTTGTCTTCGCGTACAATGAGTTTATACTGTGTACATTTGTCATTGTGCACAATGAGATAACCCAGTGTACATTTTTTTTATGCATAAGGAGATCACGTTGCAGAGATGTCTTTGTCTGTAGTGAGATCACGTTGCAGAGATGTCTTGTCTGTAGTGAGATCATGTTGCAGAGATGTCTTTGTGTGTGTAGTGAGATCACGTTGCAGAGATGTCTTTGTCTGTAGTGAGATCATGTTGCAGAGATGTCTTTGTCTGTAGTGAGATCATGTTGCAGAGATGTCTTTGTCTGTAGTGAGATCATGTTGCAGAGATGTCTTTGTCTGTAGTGAGATCATGTTGCAGAGATGTCTTTGTGTGTAGTGAGATCATGTTGCAGAGGTGTCTCTTGTGTGTAGTGAGATCATGTTGCAGAGATGTCTTTGTGTGTAGTGAGATCATGTTGCAGAGATGTCTTTGTCTGTAGTGAGATCATGTTGCAGAGATGTCTTTGTCTGTAGTGAGATCATGTTGCAGAGATGTCTGTAGTGAGATCGTGTGCAGAGATGTCTTTGTCTGTAGTGAGATCATGTTGCAGAGATGTCTTTGTGTGTAGTGAGATCATGTTGCAGAGGTGTCTTTGTGTGTAGTGAGATCATGTTGCAGAGATGTCTTTGTGTGTAGTGAGATCATGTTGCAGAGATGTCTTTGTCTGTAGTGAGATCATGTTGCAGAGATGTCTTTGTCTGTAGTGAGATCATGTTGCAGAGATGTCTGTAGTGAGATCGTGTTGCAGAGATGTCTTTGTCTGTAGTGAGATCATGTTGCAGAGGTGTCTTTGTCTGTAGTGAGATCATGTTGCAGAGATGTCTTTGTCTGTAGTGAGATCATGTTGCAGAGATGTCTTTGTCTGTAGTGAGATCATGTTGTAGGATTGTCTTTGTGTATAGTGAGATCACATTGCAGAGACAAAGTCTTTGTGTCATGCTCCTGCTGCCAGCCAATTTGTGAATCTGTGTGCATTTTGATGTCCGTTATTTGTGATCTCTGAAGAACGCCTGATTGTTCACCATTCACTTGTATGTTTCGTACAGCTTATTGGATAAACATTTTTTTAAAGTTTGATTTGTGTGCTTATTTCCCTTTTGGCTTGTTGAAAGGTTCACCATATCCAGGGCATGGCATTGTGGAAGACAAACCCTAACCTTGTCTTTCCACTGCCTTTACCTCCCTTGAACTGAATCAGGCACCAGTTTGCTGCCGAGAGGTCAAAGAGGACATGCATACTCGCTGCTTCCTTTTTTTTTTCTCCTGTAAGTGTTCACAGCAACTCACTTTGTTTTTCTATTATGTAGATATGTACAGATGCTGTATTTAGGGTGTATTTTAAGGTGAACACCAATAACTTACTGTAACCAGATGCGATGAAAGAAAACCTTTGCAAGGGAACAAGAAATGTAAGAAACAAAAGAGAAAAAAATCCTAACAGACAACCATTTATACATACACATAAATAAGAACTATTCGCTGCTGTACATAGCTGTGTGACGTCAGCACATTTTTAATGACAAAACATCAAATTACATGGAGTTCCAGCTGAAAGAAACTTACTAGTGGAATGATTTGGGCCATGTGATTTGAATGTTATATTGTAGGGATCTACTCAGTAGTTTCCCAGCACTGTATTTAGAACTGAAGAGAGAAGAAAGATAGGATGGTGAAGATCCTTGAAAACAGTGGCATGTTAGTACAGCAGTCTGCGTATCAACTGGAAGTTGGTTGCCTGTGCATTTCATTGTTAAAAGTGATTGGCTTGCTCTCTCTTTTGACTCTCTAAAAATTAGGTGTGCAGCACTGTTTTGAAAGCATCCCTAGACCAGCAGGAAGTGAATCACAGTTGTCAAGACACTCAGGATTCAGGGAGTGACCAGCTGAATGACAGTTTTCACAGTGAACTTGTTACATAGATCCAGAATGACATATGCTCTTTTGAACTACAGGATCATTTTTTGTGCCTCACGCAGCCTTGAAACTGTGTGTGTGTGTGTGTGTGTGTGTGTGTGTGTGTGTGTGTGTGCGTGTGTGCGTGCGTGTGTGTGTGTGCTCACATGTGTGCGTGCATGCGCATGCATGTGTGTGTGTGTGCACATGTGGGCACGTGCACTTTGTGTGGTCAGCTGGGCTATGATCAAACTAAAACAGTTGCCACATGAAGTTTGTTGATGTTTAATAGTTAGCTTCTCCTCTAGCAAGCTGACCACAGCAAGTCTGGCACCTATATTGGCATCAGTGACTGTGTGGCAGTCTCAGGATCTTTCATCATCATTTCTGGTTAATTGTTAAAAAAAAATGTTAGGTCCTTCTTCAGCTAAAGGCTTATTATCATCAGTATCACGTCCTGATCATTGCAGTGCTAACATCAGGAAAGTTTCTGGTTTGGGCGACGTCAGGGATGGACTTGAAGATTTGAGGACTGAGAATTAAATTGATTTGGTGGGTATTTCTTCAGGTTATTTTTGTGTGGGACCAATATGTTGGCCAGGTTGAGCTTGTGGCTGTGGTTCAGCTCTAGATGCCTCAGTTCTCTTTGATTAAACCTCCTCTGTCCAATGTCCTCACCTCTGATCAGACACACAGCTGGGCTCGTCACATCCATGTCTTCCAAGCCAGTGAGGAAGTCTTTCTTTGGAGTTCCCTCCATGATAACTTCCAACTGTTTCACCGTAATAAACTTTGTTTGAAGCATATTCTTGCATGAAGATGATGATTTGTGCTCTTGTAGAGGTATCTGTTGAAATGACTTCACTGAAGGTTGGCTATTAGGATGGAAACTCCAGATCTCTTGCTTCCCAGGCAGTCCCCTCCTCCTAGACAAGTGTGTTACCTCTGGACCAAACATTTAGTTGGCGGTGCCCTGCATACTGACCACTTTTGACCTGATTCAGCAGCAGAGCGGGTTGTCGCTAGCATGCATGAATAGCTTCCTGTGTGTGTGAGTGTGTGCAAGCATGCGTGCATGCATGAACATTGTGTGTGTGTGTGTGTGTGTGTGTGTGTGTGTGTGTGTGTGTGTGCGTGTGTGACTAGCATGCATGGATAGCTTTCTGTGGACAAGATGTTGGTAAGCTTGGTAAGGTCAGTTGTGTGTTGGAATCGATGGCATTGGATGAATCTTCCACATTAAGGGTGGGACATAGTGTTGTTTGGGCAACACTTTTCATGATTGTAAAGTCTAAACTACAAAGTGTATTATCAGGGTGCACGCGTGTACATGCATGCATGTGTGTGTGTGTGGTGGTGGGTGTGTGCACGCATGAACATTGTGCGTGTGTGTATGTGTATGTGTGTGCATGTGTGAGAGAGAGAGAGAGAGAGAGAGAGAGGATTTCCCTTTTTCATGTTCTGAATGTGCTATGATTCTTTTACATTCAAGCAGTATCTAGAAATACTTGCAAACACTGACTGGGGAAGAAACCATCACAGATGTTTCAGTTTTGTATCATGTTTTGTCATGTTACAGGCTCTGCTACTAAGTACAGTTGGAGGAACAGATGCACAAGGTAGGTGGCTGAGGAGAGCTCTGTGTGTGTGTGTGTGTGTGTGTGTGTGTGTGTGTGTGTGTGCACAAATGTGTTTATGTGTGCATTCATGTGTGTACAACAGCGGGAGAGGAAGAGGGAAACAAGAGTACACTCCTTAAAAAATTCAACATCGTTGATGACAATTCTGCATTTACTCTTTCCATCTTTTTTTTTTCTTTTTAACTGGAGCAAATGACGGTTGCTTGCAGTGGACTGAGACCTTGTCTGCAGGGCTTGAAGAGATCTTTCAGGACAGACAGACCACCTCGGAGAGAGAAAAACCTCAACGGGTAATGCATTTTGGGTCAAATTTTGGATGTTGTAATTTCATACATCTTTCCGTGCTGACATTTTCTAGGACATCACCAGTCTTTTAAAAAAAAAAAAAAAAAAAGGCAGAAAATGTTGCTTTTTTTAACAAGTGACAACTGCTGGCATGTAAAAGTTCGGGTTGCTCTTAGCAAATTGCATCTGAGATACTTGATTTGTCCGAGAGATACTTATTGAGGCAAGGGCATTATACCAAAACACCTGCACCTTCAAAGCAACCTTTTCAGGTGGGCAAAATGAAGGAAAAAAAAAAACCCACAAGAAATAAGTGGAAATGGACCCAAGAATAAGGCTCCCAAGAGATGGGTCAAGATCTGGAGAAAGCAGTTTGGCTACAGCAAAGTTGCATTAAGATGGATCCTTCATGATTTGAATTTTGAAAATCAGAGGTGGAGGGTATCATTTCTGCAGGGCTCTGTTGGATGTCTACAAGAATTTTGACCACATTGGGACAGGTAAGGAAACCTGGATAAATAAAAACAGAAGTACACGAAACAAAACCCAGGTAGGATGCCTTCTCAAATTGCACCACTTTGCAGGTCATTATGGAAGGTTCTCTACAACATCATTTTGAACACAAGAGATGCTGTGTTGTGTAACAACCATGTGAAACAGGAGCAACAGTCCCTGGCAAGTTCTGAACGGATTTCTGAACTTGCAGGTAACCCAACAAGAGGTTGAAAGGAATTAAGATTTTGCATGACAGCTCACAAGTCATGGGTCACCTGCTTACAAGTCATGGGTCACCTGCTCACAAGTCATGGGTCATCTGAGAATGTCTTGAGACCAAGAACTCTGAAACTTTGCCACATCTTCCGGATTCATTCGATCTTACGCCCTCTGATTTCTACCTTTTACCACACTTGAAAAAATGCCTCACTGGAAGAAATTTCATTTCCAAGAGATGGGCAGCCCCTGGAACTACTGTTTTCCAGTGTATTATGCATATGCTAGTAGAACATTGCAAATCAGCATTTCTGCAGTCAAACAGAGCGGAAGAAGTTTGAGGCAGCAGAAAGACAGTACCTTAAACAGCTTAATAATTAAGTAAACAGTATCTGTTGGCGTTGAGTCTTTTACAGAAAAATCATTTGGTGTCATTTTAATGGAAAATGCCCTTGCCTTCACTTGTGGTTTGAAGTGGAAGCAAACATGGAGAAATAATGGACATGACCATTCTTATCATATGGACTAATTCCACATAGCCCTCACTACTCCAGGCAGTCATACTATAACAACACACAGTTCTTGATACCATGTTCATCAAGTATATTTCGTAAGTTTTCAAAGAAAAAAAATCCTGAACATTTCAACTGGAGACCACAATAAGCTGAAATGAGTGGTATGCGACTGGGCTGATCACATCTGAAATTATAATTACAGAAAAAAATTAAGACACAGTTTACTGTCATGAATTCAGACTGTGACACCACCAGTCTACAATGCCAGATTTACAATAATTTCACAACCACTAACAGTTCAGTCAAACTTCTACATGCGTTGAGCGCACAGACAAACATGCTGAGCTTTTGCTGTAGATTTCTCTTTCAAACCTCCCCAGCCTTTTTGTTCTTCCTTCTTGATCAGAAGATTGACACAGACCTAAGTGTGAGCTGGCAACAACCAAATATCAGTCTTCCGTATCCCCATTTTATCCAAGGATAGTGAATCAATCCAGACTTTTGCTCATCTCAAGCACCAGCAAAAGCGTAGAACATAAGACCAGGGTAAAATGAAGAGAAACAAAAAGAAAAGAAAAAAAAAGCAAAGAAAAAGAAACCAAAGAGGGAAAGGGAGGGGTGGAGCGCAGTGAAAATTAAACAAAAAAAAAAAAAAAAGAATAGGGAAAAAAGTCCACAGATTTAACGTCACTTGTTCACAGCCCTGCTTCCCAATTCCAAGTATTAAATAAAATTCAGTCATTTTCAAACTTGAGCTAATTCATGGGTTTGTGTCATTTGCAACGGAGTAACACAGCCGCTGATTTGGGCTTAATCATCGAAAATGTATCAATATGGGGAGTTTTTATTATACTCCCTGTTTGTGTGACGCCCAAAATGTATATTCTGTCAGTATAAAGACAGGATTTTTTGTGGTATTTTCCCTAAAGTCCCCTCTCTCCTGTGCAGTAAGAACAGTCATGGCACAGGGTGCATTAGTCGCAAAAGCTGGCCAGACAGAACTAAACTAGTGTTTGTGACTTTCTGATATACTGTTCAGGAAAAGTTACAGTAGTTAGTGCATTACACCAAACCAATGCTGGTTTGAGCAAACTATAAGTAAAAGAAAGTGTATGTAACATACAGTGCAGTAACAATGAAAGATCAAATGCACACACATACACACACACACTCTCTCTCTCTCTTTGTATGTCTCTCTCTCAGAAAAAAAAGATATACAGATCTACTGTTTAATACTTTCCAGGCGCGCGCGGCAGGCAGAGCAATGCCGCTTCCCTGCATGCGCGTGCACCGCACGTGCTTACAACCGTTGCAGACGTGCGATTTTCGCACTTTTTTTAAAATTTTATTTTACGTGTCCTAATATAAACCTAACAAGCAGTTGTTATATATCAACGAAAGGGTAAAGTGCGAACTTTGTAATGAGCATAGAATTAAAATACATTTTTGGTAAAATAGCAATGCTTTTGTTACGGAAACAACATAAGTAAAATGTAGGAGAACACAATCTAGTTTACGTTTGTTTGGTTAGTATGACAACAGCAAATGAGGAAAAAAGGGGCATAAAACTTCGCTCTTACTTTGAACAAATGCAGAGAAAGCCTGAGGTATTCAATATGTGTAATCCAAGTGAATTTTTTTTTTTTTTTTAAGGCATTTAAATCATTGCACACAGTACACACTTTTCACTGTTTTTGTTTCAGATGATACGACTTATAAAAAACTATTAAATACACAGAGCAAATAAAAATGAAGCTCAGATCTTTTCGAAAAAACGTGTACACCTTTACCCCCTCATTTTCTGAACTACTTTACTGAACCAGTTCTAAAACCACATGTCATCATTCTCCTTCTGCCCGATATGTTGGTGAGGCAGGAAATTTCCACACATGCCTTACAGTGCCAGACGGGTCTCTTTGTTCGGACTGCTCTAAGGTCACAAAGGTCATCGCTAGTGCATGTAAACTTACCCTCCCAGTGGCTAGAACCCTGTTCTAAATATTTATGGCAGCTGCATCCCCTAGACGGTAGACGAGAGAGCATGAGAATTTTTTATAGTTGTGCCGTCACGGAGACACGGCACGTTCAGGCAGTACTGCAGTGCTGCCGTCACCAGTGCACGGCTCATCGTGAACGGGTCGACAGAGTTGCCGTCACTATCGCACGGCGCATTGCGAAAAGGTTAAAAGAGTTTTCAGACAAAACATCTGTAGAGAATAGAATAGGAAACCATCGTTCATGTTCACTGCAATCCAAGGATTTGGACAAGGTGATAATAAATGAAAAACTTTATTCTAACTGAAAAATCATCCAGCAATTCTGACTATATGAGGAAAATTGTTGACAAGAATATAAGGATGTAAAAGAATGAACATCCAAGTAAACTTGAATGCTGTCCAACATGTTTCTTAGAAGTCATTAATCTATTTCAGTTCAGTTCTCATGTTCCAAAGAAGTCTTGCTGAATGTACCATTAACAGAGGAGATGTCACCCTTGATATGATGAAGATATGTCTGCAATATTTGAAAATTCAGTGAGAATTGAAGAAGAAGAAAAAGAGAAAACTGAAACTGGGAATTTGCATTGTCCTCTTATCTCATGTCAGGTCTATGTGGTTGCTTTGTTTTATCTTGACATCAAATGAAAAACTTCATGTAATTGCACACTGTTAATGAGTCATACAGTTTTGTGTTCAGTGCTCAGTGGCAATATGAACTTACTTGTCATTTACATGGAAGGACCATCTCAGTACTTCTTACCACAAACACTGCAATGTAATGGCACTCAACCATGTGTAGTTCTTACTGTACGTAGATGTAACAACATATTTCAAAGATTTCAGATCTCTTCAGACATGCTGTTCAATGTATTTAATCATCTGAATAAATTTCCTTGGAAAAAAACAAAACAAAACAAAAAACAACAACAACACAAAAAAACATTGAAAAGATTCATGACAAAAAAGTACACATCTATTTTAGGACTGATGAAATTATTTTTACATATGTGCAGAAATGATTACATTGGACAAAACTGCAAAGAGAGGGAAATACATCATTGAAGGATTGACTTGAGATATGAGGTGGAGTTGCTGCACAACCTGAACAAAAAGTTTATCATTGTGAAATAGCACCCTTAACTCTTAAAACAGCAGTGCAAATAAGCAATGATATGCATAGAAGTCAAACACATGTAAATGTTTTGACGGTTTACTTTTGAATTAAGGGACTGGCCATCCGTTCATCTGTTTAACCAAAACATTGGGCATTTATACTTGAAATTGTGTACTTCAATCATTCTTTTGAACCAAAAATAATGTTTTGTGCTATTTTTTTTTGGCTTCATTTACATCTGGTCTCTTGTTCTTTCTCTCTTAGTATGCATGTACATAAAACTGGGAACAAAAACGAAAACAGAACAAGCAAAAGCTTGCAAAGGGGAAAAAGAGCAAAAAAACAAACAACAACTGGAAGATCAGTGATTGACAGAAAACATTCACAGAGCTGACAAACTCATTCTTCTTCTCAGTGTCATGCAAACTCACATTTCGTTTTACTGGAAAGCTTAACAACAAAACAAAAAAAACAAAACAAAAAACCCCCAGATTTACAGTCATCAGGAGACATACCCTGTCCTGACATTTTATTTACTGAAATAAAGGTCAAAAATGAAGAGTGACCTCAGGTTCCACAGCAACCTGTTCATGAAAGCATTTCAGGGCCTGAGTGATGACCGCATGAGCTGTGAAAGACCAGGACAGTGAAGATGGTGCAGCAAGGGGTCCCCATGAGAAGTTAACTCGGGAGTTTTTCGGTTCATTTTCTGAAGTAGCGCCAAAGGGAAAGCCAATTTTGCTGAAGAACACAACCTCATCCTTTGATGACGGCGATGGGCGTAGTTTGACACACTTTTTGCTGATGCCAGCGGCATGGCCTGCAACATCAGTTGACATGTTTAGTATGATATGAAATTTTTCAGCCGTTGAAGCAAAACAAAATAAAACCAGCAACCACCAAAACCAACGCCCCCCCCCCCCCCTGTTGGGAACTAATATTATAGATTTTTTTTTGTTTCTTAATTATTGGTAAAATTGAGTTGGAAGGAATTCTGTAGTTTGAATAAAAAATCTTTCTTTTTAACCTACGTAATGCTTACAGATACTTGATCAGCTTTCAGTAAAAGCAGAACAGAACATATTAAAAGCAGAGAAAAGCTCAACAGCCGCATGCTATGATTTGGAAGCAAAATCACAAGAAGTTGATTTTTTTGATGAGAAGTTGAGTGGGCCACACAAATGACCTCTGGCAAGGCACTTTGTGAATGCCATGTTATTATCATTATCATTATTTATGTATAGAGCAAAAGCGTAAAAATTCAGATACCATAATAGGGGAAAAGTAGTTATCTGTCTCTTGCACATGAATATTCTGGATTTTCAGCTACAATAACCAAATAATCTTTAAAATCATATTTTCAGACTGTAGTGCTTACTAATAAACTTGGAAAGACTAGAAAAGGTAATGACAGATATGAATAGAGAGGATGGATGTATGGCATCACAGAGGAAAGAGTGAAAAAGAAAATCACAACTTACATGTATCGACCACATCCGTCACATTCTTGTATGATTCGGGAGCCTGACATAGTGACAGAAGCTGATTATTACCAAAGATTATGTTCATGAATTAGTCAAATTAGCATAGTTCTTACCAAGACTCAACAAAAATAACACATGATATATGTAACTATTACACAACCAGCTGCAACTGCAACAACAAAATTAACAACTATAAAATGTAATAACTTTCATTTTCATTTGTTTTACCAGTACACAGTGACATACAACATACAAACACCACACCTAATATATGTCTTTCAAAATTTTTTCCCCCTTGATTTACTAATGAATCAAAAATTTGAATACACATTTTGAAAAAAAAATTGCTATGAAAAACATCAACAAAAGCAAAACCATCGTTTAAGACCTGATGATGCTGAAACTTATTTGTCATTTAAGGCGGGGGGGGCTACTCCATAAATAGAAATGTCGAGAGAAACTGTATGTGATCTACACCCCTCCCTCCAATTGTCCAAATCCACCAAGTATTTTTTAGAGGAAAGGAATGAAATGAAATTCACTCAGATGAAGTGACACACACTCTGGGGAGATCAGCCAGGAGTGAGTAGTAGGAAACATTGAGGATCGGGATTTAGTTCTCTCTCTTTTTTTTTTTTTTAAAACTTCTTTTTTTCTTATTGCTTTTTAACAGTCAAGCACATTATTCAAATAGGAAAGAGGCATTTGTTTGGATAGGTAACTATTTCTTACTGTACACTCATGGTAAGAAAAAGCTAACACAGAGAACCACAGGAAACATTTGAGAACTTAAGTCAAAGATGTGGACTTGAGAAGTGCATCTGCCAGTTCCTACATCTGATAATACTGCCTTTCTCAGGATGACGCACACACCTGTGCTATTCTGTCCAGGATCTCCTGAGACTACCAGGCCTGCATGCAGACTGAACGGCATTTTCATACTGGATGCTTTTCCAGCATAATGCAAGACAGAAGACTCATCATCAACATGAAAAGCACTGGTTGTATTATGGGCATATCACGCAAGAGTGCCTGCTGCCAGGTTCTACCTGGCGCAGGTTTCCCCAGCATGAACACCTGCTCAGGCATGGCAGACTGTGGTTGCAGCACCTTCATCATCTGCAGGATGGCCACATCCTAAAAGACCGTTCTCAACAGTCAGCTGGCACATGGGAGGAGATCCACTGGTTGCCCTCAGTTGTATACAGAGCTGTATATGACTTGAAAGCTCTGGCACAGATGTTGTATCTTGGAATTGTCTTGCTGCAGACCACTGGAGATGGAGAGAGAGAGATCCTCTGGCCAAACTGCAAGGCAGGGGAAGAGAAGCTGCTGAGTGCAGCAGAACCATGCGCGCATGCAGAAAGGAGCGCAACAACACCCAACAGACTAGACACTCCTACTACTGGTTCAGCCTTTCAGATAAACACAACCATTCCGGCGTCTGTTTGCACATTTACAAGCAATGTTGCTCCAGTCAACAGCCAGCCAGGACAATCTGGATACATCATCCATGGTCACCTTTGACCTCGGCAGGCTTTATCTCCCATAGGTGCTAGACCAGTTTGCAGGGACTTGTGGGCATCTGATAATGGCCACTTTTCAACTTGGACACCATAAGCGCAAAAGTAATGAGTCAGCAGGCAGATCAGGTGATTTATCTCTGGCCGCTGGTGATAAAAATTAGCAATGACTGAGAACTTGTAAAAATATGGTCCATCTTATGCAACTGTCCCTTCTTCTTTGGAAAATACAGTTCCCCATCTTCTGCTTTGACTGCAGATTTCAGTGGGCTTTGGTATTTTGATATGTTTTTTTTAAAATTGCAGATTCCTGACACATCTTGATCTTCTGGTATGCCTGCTTTGACTGCAGATTTTACGCAAGCCTTGCGGTTTTGATTTCTGTTGACAGCAGATTCAGGCAGTCCTTGGGATTGTAATGTCTGGTCCTTCACTTACCCACATCTCTCACTTTTTTACCCTTTCCCTTCTATGACGGGACAATCTCTCAGGGAAAAAAGACCATCTAGACAAACATTGAAAACTTATTCATTTGAATGTCAAGTACTGACCTCTTCCATGACAAGCTTAGGGAGGCCACTCTGATGCTGATGCCTTTCTCCTCAAGGGCAGCTAACACATTTGTGTAATCCAAGTTGCGTCGAGACTTGGCTCGTGACAGGGCTCTTCCCTGCATGCACACACACATTCAGAGCTATGAAAACTGCACAGTATACCACTTTTCTCTGGTGAGATTTACTGGTAAGTCATTACTGCATTATCATTAGCTCAAGCATGGATTAGGAAGTTCCAGAAAAGGCCAGCAATAATGATGAAAACCATGCGTGAGTTTACCATGACATGACCACAGAGGCATGAGTGTATGTACATTCATGAATACATGTGCATACCCGAGTATGCTTACTTGCACATGTGTCGGCATGCTCTCATGTGCATGCGTGAATATATGCAATTATGCATGAATATATACTCATAAATTAGTTCATAACACAACATTCACTCTTCACGTATTTTTCTTCTCTGAACATTCTAACTACACAGCAGATCATGATAAGCACACAAACAACTTTCATACATAAGTAAGCGCATGCATACACACACACACACACAGATACACACACACACACATGCTCACACATGCACAGATTCACACACAGACACAAATCCAACTTTAGAGGATCTGCATCATCTAGAAAATCAATAAAGACCGAGTACGATCAAGCAGCACAGTAAGTAGTATCATGTAGCAATGATCCATGGAACGTGAAGCAGAAAAAAGAAAAGAGGGGAAAATAAAGTGTGTGAAGTCAGACAGACATAGAAGTCATGCAACGACTTACAGCTCCATGACACGTGTTCCAAATGTTTCTGTCATGCCCTGTTTCAGTGCCGGTCAGAACGTAGCTGCAGGTGCCCATGGTGCCCCCAATCAGTACCGGCTGGCCTGTCAACTGCACAACAGTCCACCTCAATTATTACACTATGAACAAGACAGAGGAAGGAAGAACTGGAAAAACAGATTCATAATAGTTCACTGTAAGTGAATAGTGATATTGCATAGGAGGGAACTTTGGCCAACAACTTGTAACCTCTTTGAACTGATGACAACTGATGCAAGTGTATGAAATCAGAGCTTTTTATATAACAGAGAATTCTCAGAGAAACAGAACAAGATTCCTTGAGGGTACAGACTGAAACAAAACGATGGAGACAGAAAAACAAGAAGTGGGATAAAGGTGTGAGAAGAGGCTGAGATTACTGTAAAGTCATAACACTTTGATGTTAAAAATCCATGTTACAAATGCACTGAGTTCGTGCATTCATGTTTGTACAGACTAAAACCATTTTTTGACAATTTCAAATGAAGCAAGCACAACTTTTTTTGTAACCAAAATGATTCATTGTACAATCAAGCAAATTGTAGACTTTGCTAGTAGAATTTGTTTCTAATTTAATTTAAGTGTGACAGCAGAAAGAAGTGTTTTATCACAGTACTGAATATGGAAACAAGGTATCTATATGGATGATAAAAATCTTGGTCAAATGTAAGGGGAGCTGCTAATCTTTTGGAATGAAAGATTGGAAGAGACAAAAAGTCTTAGCTTCTTGAAACTATCAACAAAAAGTTAATCCCAGTCCAGTGAAGCAGACAGTGTGCACCATTTTACATCGTCCTTTCCCAAAACATAAACAACACAAACATTAACACAAAACTGAAAACCTGGAGTAAAAAGACTCCAGAAATCAGTTTTGTGATAAGATCTATTGAAATTCAGGATTTTTTTTGATCAAATCCAGGATTATGTTGAATTCTTGAAAGACACGGGAGATATGGCAACTTGGTTTCAGTATTTGAGTGACCAACAGCCACTGACCTGATAGTCCACAGGGATGAGGGGGTGGTGTGGTGAGGGGGAAAGCACGTGTTGATCCTTTGCGGTGAACCAGCAGTGTCTTCTGTCGGCCATCAACAAAGTGTTCCTCCACCTTGGCAATGTTGTGTGACACATCGTAGATCACATGCATGTCAAGATCGTCAGGTGTGCTTTTGAACATCTTGGCAAATGCCTGTTGAAATGCAAAGGATTAATATCAAAGATCCAAGTATAGGAAAAGTGCCAAGAGGAGCTGCTATCTGTATATAATCACAGTCTATTTTCACATATTTGTGTTTGCTTTTGGCCAGAATAGGCATAAAAAGCAAAAGATGAATATAGAAGTTGTTTTGCAACCGAGGAACATGACAAGTCTGCTTTCATGAAATGAGAGTTTTACCAAAATCTACTCCCTCCGCTCACCTGACCCCCCCCCCACCCCCTCCCTTCCCTTACACACAGTGCAAAAACGCAACCTGAACACAAGATGCCAGGAAAACCATGGAGGTCAAGGCAAAGCACAAAGGTGTGTCCACCCCACACTTTCCATAATCAGGCCTGTTGTCTGTGGGATGCCAGCTGTGCAAATTCATGCATTTGGCTAGAATGCATTTGGCTAGGTTTTAAAGCCCTTTCCACATTTAGAACGCTGTGGAGAAGACGGGCATTCCAAGTGTACTCCACTGCCCTATGAAATGCAGCTCTGATGTGAGAATTGGTGGATATGAAAAATAATCTAGGTGGTTCTGAGGGCATGCTCGCCCGGAATTTTTGGAAACAAATTAAGAGTTCTTTTCTTTCTTGCAAATATGAATCATTCTGAATTAATGGTTTACATAATTAGAGACTCGCACATGCCAAAAGAAACAGATTTTGCAGATTTGATAATAAAAAAAAAATTTTTTTTTTTACTTCTACCTCACTCAAGATACTTTTTGGACTCAAGAGACCTCAGTATAGGTGCACGGTCTTACCCTTGGACATTACAAACTTGACATCATCTCAGTACCATCTACTTCCGATACCATTGTCATAAAATGGATAACATTGCTGTACAATGGTTTGACAAGCTGCCATTTCATGAAAAAAATGTTTCTTCTTCATTGTGTCAACCGGAAAAGAACCAAATATATGACTGATTCCGCATTTCAACCTTTTTTCCATCACAATTTTTGTTGTTGGAGAAGGGTTGGGTTTTTTTTTGCCTGAGAGTAAATTAAGAAAAAAAGAAATGGTTAAACGTTGGAAGAATTCCCATTCCCTGATGCTGAGGTGGACACTGGAACAGTGTTCCTCTGCACATGGCTGCCTCACCTGACGGGCTAGAAGGTCATGGACGAGCGGTTAACCCAGGCGTAGTTAGCAGCCGACGCCATGCCCTCAGGTACTCCTGCCCCTCCACCGAGTTGATGTGAGCACATGCCAGCTGACGGTCATTGACGTCAATCTTGTCACGCTTCATTGCTTTCTCCATGGCAACTAAGGCATCTGCATGACAGAAGAAGCTGGATTAGGGGGACAAATCATTACAAGAAGCAAGAAAAGCACAAAAAAAAAGAAAAAAAATAATGCTCCGAATGTATGTGAGTTTTAGTATATCAGAACTGTTCCTTATCTATGTCAATAATGTACATGCAAGTAAATGCTGTCCCCTCTCCTCTCCTGGACATTAAGAAAGCATCAGAAATGAAAGCGCAGTGACTACCCATTTTAACAAAAACAGCCACTTGCTGCCTTTCTTCCATTGGTATTATCACCATCATCACAGCAAGCGCACCAGACCCAGCAGGAGTTTGTCTAACCCTTTCACCGCCATTTTTAGTTCCATAACATGGCGACAAAGTGGAAAAGATACTATACTGTCTTTAAGACTTAAATTAGGGTTGACAAGACTTTGTGCTGTTGATGACGATGATGAAACTGATGTCCAGTCAGTGTGAGACTTTTATAGACAAGTTGTTAGCGAAGTTTGTAGTGAAAAAAGTCATAGTGGACCGAAAAAAAAGGTGAAACATCTCAACTTTAATGGGTTTGCTTCAGGTAGATGCAGAAACTGACTCATTTAATCCCAAACTGACCTCCACCACTGTTCGCTATCTGTCGTGTGACTTCACCTGGCCCGACTTATGTATCGTTTTATGGGAATGGTCTCATATCATCACAGATGCCAGCTGAATAGTTTTTATTTCCTGCATCACAGAAATGCCATGACTGGTTGGATGTAGATGTATAAATCCGAGTGACAGAGGAGCTTGACAGAAAAGGAGTTATGATTTCCTCAACATGCCAGACAAAGACGATAATAAAGGAGAACAAAGAGAGTTTTGTTTAAACCCAGTTTCCTGTGACTCACCTGTAGCCACCTGGTGGCCAAGGCCACGACTGCCGCAGTGGATCATAACGCACACCTGTCCAGGAAACTCCACACCCATTTTCTTGGCGGCATACTCGTCATAGATGTCATCCACCACCTGGATTTCTGCATAGTGGTTTCCTGCTCCCAGCGTTCCAAGCTGCAACATCATGACCATTACACTGACCACAGTGAAGCTGTAAATTGCGATTAGAATCTTCAGCAGCATACTGTATGCAGTCTTCTTTACCTCTACAAACTTACCACAGTTTCTAGTTAAACAAATCCATAACTACAGTGCTACAATGGCACATGTTTAAATCATGCAGTGAGAGAGTAAAAAAAAAATGGAATGAGGAGAGAGAGAGAGTGAAAAAAAAAAAAAAAAAAGGAATGAAATGCAGCAGAAGAACTTGTTTGTGACTGAACAGAAGGGAAACAAAGGGAGATAATTGTAATAAATGCATGCACATGAGTGCTGGTTTTTTCTGTTGATGTACGCCAAAATGTCAGCACAAAACAGTCCAATGATTTGACCATTGTGCTACCCTCCTAAGGAAAATCCAGCCTACTTGCAGAATTTTTACCAGGAGCATCTGAAAGAGTGGCCTTGTTTATATTGTCTAAACATGGGGATTCCTGTGCGAGGTGGACTTGTGACTCTTCTGTTGTGCTCATCATTAAAAATTACAGTTACTGTCATGTGAAGAGAGCAAAAGTGGTGGCAACTAATGACCGTTTGCTGAAAATAACTAACTGCTACTGACACATGACCCACAAGGGGTACTTTCGGGGCTTTGTGATCCTGCCCTGTGAAATTGTTGGACAACACTGACCAGATTTTGGGAGTAGATCCGAGTCTTCACTCACACTTCTTTATAATTCTAGTGTGAAGAGATGCAGCTCCACCTAGCACTTCTTTTCTCAGCGAGAACTGGACTAATTACCATTTTTGAAGAGTTTTGCATGTGTGACTCCATCTACCACTTCATTTCTCAGTGAAAACTCCGACAGATCACCATATTTGAAGAGTTTTGCACATGTGATCATTTGTAATTTTCCATCTTTGAGATCTGTCACTTCTACAGATTGTATAGGAAAAACGGTAATGCGTTGACATCAGACTGACTTCTTGGTGGAGGTCCAAGTATATGGACTTCCTTTACATCCCATCCAGACAAACAGTTTCAAGAAGAGTAAACACAAAGGACAGTAATGAAGGGTTTTTATATTTATAATATACATTTTCCCATTTTCTTCATCTTCATCTTCACACACACACCCCCCCCCCCCCCTTTTTTTTAAAAAATTAAATTTCAAATCTTTGCCAAGTCATTACTATAATGATGGAAGAATTGTTGTTACCTACACTTGTTTTCCCCCACAACTTAACTGTTCAGCATAAAGGATAGTAACTGAGTAAAAATGTGTGGAACAGTGTGGACTATTCCATGCTCCATCATTCCCATTTTTTTTTTTTTTTTAACTAACACAGGGAGTTAGTACACCAGTTCCATCTACTTTCCTAATGTCAGTCACAAAAAAATCAAACTCATCAGTCATACTGAAGCTGTCATAAAGCCTAAACAGTCAAAAAGAAGTTAAAGCCTAGCCTGTGGCAATGGTGAAACAATAAAATTGGCTGGTCATAAATTGAAACTTGGCCAGTTATTAAGAAGCAGCTTGTTCAGTCATAAACAAGGTGTAAAACTCTCCTGCTGTGACCGAGTCAGTGGATGGGCATGAACTGACTGTTGAAGTGTGGTCCTTATATCACAGGCATTACTAGAACCAGTTTCAGGGGGAAATGAGACAGAATAAAGCCTGAACTATTTGAGAGATTTCATAACAAATCCTGGCCTCTTATAAAGTTAAAACCTGGCCACTCATAATGACATTATAACAAAATCTAACCACATAGAAAAATGTACAACAAAGCCTGGTCACATAACAAGTTAAAACAAAACCTGATCAGTCATACAAAAGATAAAACATGGCACAACTACACATCAGTATCACAAAGCTGACTGTTCACAACGAAGCTATGAGAAGCCTGGTCACACATGAAGTATAGTAACAAAGCTGGTCATATGTAAAGAAGTTATAATTAAGCCTGGCCAGTCTTTTCTCAACAATTATGAACTTCATGTGGGAAAAAGGAAAAATGTTCTTTCCCCCAGCAGCAGTTTTGGCCAAGAATAACTTGTGAAATATTCCTTCTTTAATAACATTGCTACATACCATTCATGAATAAAACAATTTGTTTAAAGTAATGTTGGTTGGAAGCATTCAAGTTATCGTCAGTGAAGTTGAAGTCTCTCACCTGTGGCAGACCTCGTTTCTTGGCACGACTTGACACTTTGGAGGGGTCAGCGTTCAACATGCGACCATACTCCTCACAGTGTTCCTTGTCTCTGCCCAGGCGTAACCTGCACAGATATCTCTGTGATTGTTCTTTAGGGTTAAAAATGGATTAGTTAATGATGGTAATGGTGAAAGCAATGAGAAAATGATGAAAAAAATAACAGTACAATACTCTGATCTTTAATCGAGAAAACTCTGATGATAAAAACAAAAAGGTTGTATAACAAAAGCAAACACACACACACATGCACATGTGCACACACACTGCCTTCTACGTCCTTACGATCTGATACATGCATACAGAACACTATGAGCACTATACCTTCACGCAGAGACCAGTCAACTCCCATTTCCAAAGCTTCCTCCAGATTTCTGAAAAATAAACCCATCTGAATGCCTGTGCTTGATACTTGCCAAAGGTCATAAAAAGAATAAAGGATTGCTCTTCACAGAATTCATAATGGTAAGGGTCTTTACATTCATGGGAAAAAAAAACGAGAATGCTTTAATAATGTCATATTCTGGCATACAGAACACTGATAATCTAATATTATGCATGTTTCAGTCTGTGTTTGTCTATCTTTTCGCTCAAAATACACATCCACAGTTTTGATCTGATCTCCAAATTTGGCATGGTGACTCATTAGTATACTGGGTAGATCAAAAGCAAGTCATTTTTGTCCAAGACAGTCACAATTTTACGGGTACAACATGGCCAAGTGAAGTGATGGTAGGATTCAAAGGGCTCAAGGAAAAGGGGAGTTAAAGAGCAGAGAGGCTGTGTGGGGGTTGGGGTGTGTGTGTGCGGAGAATGGGGGAAGTAAGAGGGGGGAAGACCCTGAAATAATATAACCTACAGGAATTCCTCATATGACAGGCTAGATCATGTAAATGACACTTATCAATATGGCTATGGGCGTAAGCTTTTTTGCCCATCTTTATTTTGTCTCCCCCCCCCCCCCCCCCCCCAAATAAAGCTCCTCTACTTACATTCTGGTCATGCCATCCTTTCCCATCTGTTCTAACTTGTGCATAATTCTATGTACACTTTTGCTCCGAGAGGTACAAAAGGGAAAAAAAAGTGAGAAAATATCCTGTAAAATGTTTCCAATTTGGACAGACATTTTGAAATTGATGAGGGGAGAACAAAAAAAAAAGTTTTCATTGATGGAGAAAAGTTATCTTTGGTATGCAAGATTCAGGCTTAGGAGGAAAACTGAAACGGATATAACAAACAGCTCTTTTGATTATGTAAGCATGACAGCTGTCTGCATCCAACTCGAAAGTTAAGGTACTCAGAACCAAGTTTTCCTAAAGAATCACAAATCAACAAACCAAAACGAAGTAGAAAAGAAAACTACATTCATGCTCACTGGGCAGTCATGGGAATGATGCCTTTGGATCCGACTCCCACAGGAATGTGGTCAAAGAGACACTGAGCCAGCTGTTCTTTCATGGGGAGCACATCCTTCTCATGGAGGTTGGTTCGAAGCAGACGAACACCACAGTTGATGTCAAAGCCCACACCACCTGGTGATACCACTGCCTTGGGATCACTCATGTCGAAAGCTGCAGGTTGCCTTTGAACAGAAAAATGTGACAGATGTGAGGACAGAGCTGTAAGGCCTGACAGCACTAAGTGTACTCAATTGTGCTAATCCAAATTGAAGCATTGCACTTGTATGCGGTATCAGAAGTCAGACTCCCTCGCATTTTGCTTTACACATGACATGTCAAAATTCAGGAACCAGGGGTGAAGGGGGTGGGGGTGGACTGAAGAGCGGAAAGTTAAGCTTTTTGACTGGATGCAGTTGTAACCTCCTTACGTTTAAACTGACAAATGTATGGTTTTTAAAACAAAAATGCATTTTACACACATATCATTGCCAACAAGCACATACCATCTTTTGGGCTTTATTCTGCAATACGTTATCATCCCAATTAAAAAATGACCCTAACATCAACACTTTAACAAAACTGTGAAATTCTGGATGAAAAAAAAACCCCCAACTAAATTCATAATTTGGGGCAGAATGTCTAAAATTAGGGAAATTCCAGAAAAATGTGGGTAAGCTGGAAAAATGTGGGTAGGTTGGCAGCTACAACTTACCAATAGCAAATCCATATCCGGAATGTACATCAGGCAAACCAACAGATCGCTGAAACAAATGACCACATCAACATGATCATCAACTTCATGAAATTGGATATTATGAAAACGTAATGCAACAGCTTCCATAATAGTACAACAGAAAAAGGATGGTTCAGTGTGTGCTTTCTGATATGCATGATGAACAAGCAAGAATGATGTCGTATGTGAAGGCGAGGTGGGGATGAGGGAGAAGAGGGAAGAGACAGATATGTACATACAATTTCACATTTTGCTTTTTTTTTTTCTTTGTGTAGAAATATGGCAAAGTTGTGATTGCATTTTTCAAGCATATGACTGAATAAGGCTTGGTGAAAGTTTAACTTTATTTCGTGTGTGTGTTTTTTTAAAACTCATAAGAAATGCTAATTCTCGCCCAAAATTACAACTCGCATCCTCATACTGGGTAATGTATAAATAAACAAAAGTTAAATGATTAATGTGTTGACTGCCTGTGAGACTGGTACATCTTTTCTGAATTTCCCCTAGCCTCCAGATAGAGATAACATCATTTACTTTTGTTTTATTTTGTAATGGACCAGGTGACCACACATGGCCCTTTATGTGGGAAAAGGTCAAATACCAAAAAAGAAAATGTCTACGTGCATCCATTTACAGCACGATACTGATACTTTTTATACCTTAGTTTTGTTATAGATAGTGATGTGATCTGAAAAACAATACAATGTTTTACATTCTTAAAACAAAAACAGGCTGGATGAAAAATAATGTGTATATATATATAGTAATTCCCCAGCAGTAGGCTGACAGTGGTAATGTTATTCGTGGCAGTAAACTGGTGACAAAGATAACAGTGCTAGTCAGCTACTTTTCATTTTATCTCTTGACCAACTCACATGAACAATTCCAGGCAGGGCAGCCACATTTGCAATCTGTTTCATGCCAGGCAAGAAGCCCCCAAACCCTTTGCTGTTGCATGACTGCTTCAATTCATCAAACATCAGCTTCTCCAGGCGGTCATTCACATAGAAGTAGCCATCAACCTGGAAATGAAATTGTTTGCAAGGGACAGATACTTTTCACATCCAGTCTTTTCAAATCTAACTTACTTAAGGTAGGAGATAAGATAAGATATGTTGCTTATAGCCCCGCCGACCGCAAAGGGCCATATCAGGGCTGTCACAACTTACTTAAGGTATAATATGGTCAGATCACATAAGCTGAAAGAAAAAGGTGTACATGAACTTACATACAAGGTTCTACTGAGGAAAAGCAAAAATACATGAAATTCTAAGTGGCTGATGAGCATGCTTCTCCTTCTCCCCCCGTCCCCTTCCTTTACCCTTTCTCCTGCCTTACCCCAGAGCCTCTTGAAACTTGTGCGATATGATAGAAATTTGAGCACTGAAATTTGATGGTGTACTTACCACTTTTTAGTCCAACCCTAATCAAGACATTTGTTTGTACAGCTTTTGTCACTCTCTTTGATTTTCACAGCACCTAACCCATGCACAAAAAGCTGGAGCATATCATTTTGCCAACAACCAAGTGGAGAAAACTACCTACTTTTGCAAAGAAAATCGTATGAGATTTTGTGGTAACAGTGACATCTGTTAGAATGACCTAAACTTAACCACCACCTTGCAGATTCTACTGCTACTTTTTTCCGTTTTCACTGATGTTTCTTTGTGGATTCTCATACTACCTTTCCCTCAAATCCACAGAGAAGTGGGACCCCTAACCTGGTGTAATATATAAGCATTTGATCAGTAGTATGATACTAAGCATTTTGTCGATAACAGTTGCAAACATAGAATATGCAAATTCTAAAATCAAATGGAATGTATGGAAATGACACATACAGAAATTATCACAAATTTTTATAAAAACAAACAAAAAAAAAAGCACAAAGAGAAATAATAACTCCACTTCAATGACTTTTACTTACTTTATTGTTTTTAAACCAGACAGCATGTGTATAGCACTTTTCTTTAATCTTAATCATTACTCGTTGCACACGCTAAAGAAGTATATAAATTTTCCCTTGCTTACATCATCAGCAATTGTATACAGATGACTGCAAAGAATGCAGCCGGTTTTAAATCTTGTCCCTTGCACTTACTTTCATGTTATCCACAAAGCCTTTCCTGATCTTCCAGCAGTAAGGAGTGATCTTCTCCAGGAAACTTCATTTCTTCATTGTATGTCCTCATCTTGTCTGTCTTCTATAGTTCTTCACCTGCCTAGCAGCTCCAAAAGGGAAAACCCTCTGATGTCTGCAGCAAAAGACAATGACTGTAAATTTGTATGCACATTTATGTATTCCTATTTTTTCATTACTTACATATATTTGTGAGTTAAATTAATCAATAAGTGTACAGGTGTTTGTTGGGATGTATAATGCCTTTTTTCCCCAAAAGTAATAAAAGGTAAATCTCGCTAATTTAAGCAAAAGTTTCAAACTTTGAAGCACAGATTGTTAATTATAAAGACAAACAAAACAAAGCAAAGTAAATAAAATATACACATTTGTTGTTTTGGTTCTGAGCAGTAGTTTATCAACAACTTTAGAGATATTTGACAGACTGACAACATTTCTTAACAGTAGAAAAATCCTAATCATACTTCATAGTCACATAGCTGTCAGTGAGTAACCAATTCAGATTTTGTCTTAATGTATACAGCCATGTGTTTTGGCATAAATTTACCACTGAAGTGAACCATATTTTGACAGACCGACTTTGACTAATGTAAACCTGTGTTTGGGCATAAATTTACCATTTTTTTGACAGACTGACTTGTAAACCTTTATAAGAATTTTTATTTGAATGGAAGACTTGACTCAGATGATTGATAAAGGAAAATCTATTGATATAATATATTTTGACTTTCGTAAGGCTTTTGATACAGTGCCACATGAAAAAAATTACTAATAAAATCAGGTTCTTATGGAATTTCAGGCCATGTACTAAATTGGATCAGGGATTTTTTAAAGAATAGAACTCAGCGAGTTAAAGTTGGGGCTACCTATTCTAGTAAAACATTGGTGAAGAGTGGAATTCCGCAAGGTAGTATTCTTGGTCCTGTATTATTCACAATTTTTATAAATGATGATTTACCTCAATCATTACACAGTTTCTGTAAGATTTTTGCTGATGATACAAAAATTTATAATACAACAGAAAATCATGAATTGTTACAAATGGATATTGATACTTTGGAAAGATGGTCAGAGACATGGAACTTGTATTTTAATGCTTCAAAATGCAAAGTACTGCATATTGGCAAAAAGAATCCCGAGCATGACTATGTTATTAAAGGTACTCAGACAGTTATTATAACCAAATGTGAAGAAGAAAAAGACTTGGGGGTCATTTTTGATAAAAATTTACTTTTTGATAATCATGTGTACAATGTTGTGTAAATAAGGCAAATAAAGTGATCGGAATCATACGGCGTTCTTTTGATTTTCTAAATAAAGATACTTTTCTCAAATTATATAAAGCCTTAGTCAGGCCGATCCTTGAGTATGGAAATATTGTTTGGTATCCATATTTGAAAAGACAGTCTTCCGCAATAGAAAAAGTACAGAGGAGAGCTACTAAATTGATAAAGGAATTGAAAGACCTACCATATCAAGATAGATTGGAAAAAAGTTGAAATTACCATCTTTGAAAGCTCGACGATTACGGGGTGACCTGATTCAAGCCTACAAATTGTTTAATCATGTTGATATTGATCCTACTAAATTTTTTACTTTATCCAACTTCGATAAAACAAGAAACCCTACTGATAAAATTCACATTGAGTTTAGCCGTACTAACAGAAGAAAATTCACTTTCAGTAATCGAGTTGCACCTTATTGGAATCAACTTGCACCAAATATTAAACGTGCCCCCAATTTAAATGCTTTCAAAAATCTTATAAACAAAGGAAACATGCTAATAGATGTATTATTTGATTACGATGTCTAAATATCTTGAGCATGCTTATGACCTTGAGGTTAACTTATTTTTCATAGAATGATGGGACAAATTATAAGCCGTGAGGCTTAATGAATCTGTTAAGATTTTGTCCCTATTTTGAACCTGAACCTGAACCTGATAATTTGAAGTCTTAAAAAGTTACATTCAATTTTTCAGGAACACCAGTGCAGTATGTATGTGCATGTTCAAGGGTGTTTGTTTCCTTTGTACGTGTGCTCTTTCTGTGTGTTTGCTGAACTTGTACACATACATCTACGCTTGCTGTTGAATGCCTGTCTAAGTGTTGTGTGTGAATGACACACCGTCTCTCAGTCACATACTACCAGCCAGTGCAAAGCAAATTCTTCAGCACAAACATGGCATCTGCTTGCTGAAACTGAAAGGAATGTGCTTTGATGAATCAATTTACAAATGTTGTACAGTAATGAATACACAAGAATACCAGTAAAACATATTAGTTGAGTTTGTGTAAACCAATAAAGTAATTTCAAGCTCTCATGTGCTATTGCATTATATAAATATAGATTGCACAATCAGCACATCAAAAAACACTGGGTCCAATATTGTTGCGTTGAAAGTAAGTAAAACAAACATGAACTTTAATAAAAACAAATACCACCAAAGCAATGACAGATGAGATCAGTGACGGTGAAACTGGAGGAGTCCCGTAGTTTTTGTCCAGACGATTTTCTTACCAGAATTCTGTGACCGGAACACGGTGTGTCGCAACAGCTGTTTACAAGAGTAACAGGCCTTGCAGTGGATCTTATTTTGCAAAAAATACAGATGCGACAATATAAAAACAAAAAGTGAGCAGAAGTAATACATGCCAACTGGCTTACTTGTTTCAACAAAGAAATCATGTTTACATTTGTGTTGCTTCTTATCCAGTTTATTTAAAAGTTTTGGGTGATATAATTTATTCGTAGTATATTTTGTTTCCAAATGGATATCTTAAGTTGAACTTGTTCCTGTCGAAATCACAACCAGAGAGCGGCTCAACTTGTGAGGAGCACTACACTGATTGCAGGGGGTACAAAAAACAGAAGTTTGGTGAGTAATTTGTCTTTCAGTTCAAAGTCATATGTTATCACAGGACAGCATCTCATGCTACAGAATACTACGGGTTCTTATCGTGAGTTTTTTCAAGCCTGGTACTGGAAGCGGAAATTAGTTTGGGGTTCCAGCTTTTGATGTTTGGCGACTGACTAGCCTGTTATGTCCTTTGTAAATTTAAAAGAATACAGAGAATTTATTATGCGCTTAAACTGACATGCAAATGTCACCAAAACAACAGGTTTGCATATTTCTTTAATGTTTTTCTCTTTGCGGACGATACCAAGATAATGAACACTGCAAAGGAAAACTCCACCATCCAAAATGATAACATTAACAAACGAGAATCAAACATCTTGACTCCACAGCAACATGGCTTCCACAAGAAACACTCCTGCGAGACACAACTGTTTGAGCTGTCAGACCAGTTAACATCAAACCTGGACAAAGGCCTCCCAACTGACATGGTAATACAATTTGGCTTTGCTAAAGCTTTTGATAAAGTGAACCACAGCTTACTAATGCATTTATAAACTCGACCACTATGGTGTTTGGGGTGACACAAATCGATGGACCTCCGACTTCCTATGAGACAGTAGGCAGGCAGTGGCCGTGGAGGGGAACAGGTCCAAGTTTGTCAAGTGAAGTCTGTCTGGGTTTCCCCAGGGCTCAGTCCCTGGCCCTTGCCTGTTCCTGACTTACATCAATGACGTGCCAAGCCATATCTTGTCCAGCATCAGACTCTTTGCAGACAACACTGCCACTGACCGCCCCATCAGGTCTGATACTGACCGCAGGATATACTGCAGGAGGACCTTGACGCCCTGAGTGAGTGGGAGACACAGTGGGACATGGAGTTCCTCCCCGGCAAGTGTAGCATCCTAACCATTCAACGAAGCTGGAAGCCGACACCAGAGGTGGAACATGTCTCCTCCACCAGGTACCTTTGGGGTCACCATTCAGAGTGATGGACTATGGGACCAGCACATCACCAGCATCATCGCCAATAAGGCAAACCGCACACTGGGTTTTCTCCGATGAAACCTAAAAATCAGCTCCAAGCGCATCAACAAACAGCATACAAAGCTCTGATCTGTCCAGTACTCGAATACTCAGCCTGTGTCTGGGATCCCCACGATAAGAATGACTGTGACTCTCTGGAGAAGGTCCAGTGACGCGCAGCCCGCTTTGTCCTTAATAATAATCGCCTCAGGAAAACTTCCAGTGTGGAACAGATGATGCATGAGTTGAAATGGCCCCCCTGGTACAGCGCTGACGCACAGCACGCCTCTGCATGATGTACAAAATCATCAACAAACTGGTGTGCGTGCGCTGCAACCAACTGGCCCCGGCTGTGACCCGCTCCAGAAGAGATGCCACAGCAAACAGCTGAAGAGGATCCCCGTCAAAAAATGACTTTCCGCAATATGGCCTTCTTCCCCCACACAGTCAGGGACTGGAACAGCCTAACACTAGTAACAGCAGATACCGTCCTGTCCCCCCGCCTTGGGCACCTTTTCTTCAAAGGTGTCAAATCCACAATAGATTGTCAACCCCTCCATCAACCCCCCTCCCCTCTCCCCCCCTCCCCCTGTCTTTTTTTTTTTTTTTTTTTTTTAAAGTCCATTATTTTTCTTCTGCGCACCCCAGAAAAACGCTGATAATGGTCATAATGTTGACAGTGGTTGTATACGGAAGAAGAAGAGTGGTCAGAGACCTGGAACTTATTTTACAATGTGTCAAAGTGTCATGTTCTACATATGGGGAATAAATATCCAGTAAATGAGTATGAAACGAAGCTGGGTAATAATTTTCAAAAGATTACAAGATGTAACGAAGTCTTGATTTTGACTTGCAATAAACCGAATTGTTGGTAAGGCAAACCAGGCATTAGGAATGGTAAAGAGAGCCTTCACATTTTTAGACAAAGATACTAACACTACATTATACAAGTCCATTGTGAGACCACATCTGGAATACGCAAATGTTATCTCTGGTGTTCTGCAAACCTAAAGAGGCATTCCATCCTGATTGCAAGAATTCAGAGGCGTGCAATTAGACTGCTAAAGGAATGCAAAGAAATGAACTATTATGACCGACTAAAATTTTTTAACCTTCATTCACCAAAGGGTAGACGACTACGAGGTGATCTTATACAGATGTTTACAATTTTCCTTGGTTATGATGATGTTGATCTGCACTCTTTGTTTTCCTGTGCACCTGTGAATGTTACTAGAAACTCTGTAGGAAAACTCTTTGTAATGCATGCCAGAACTAACAAGCACAAACTCTCATTTTCTTTCAGAGTTGTTAACCCTTGGAATATAGTACCTTCATCAGTTAAATTTGCAAAATCTGTGAATGAGCTCAAGAATCTGATCAACAAAACTGCCCTAGCTAGAAGATCTATTTTATGGCTATGGTGAGTAGAAACCCCATTAGGTTCGACTGATATAGATAAAAAATAACCAATACCAAACCGTGAGAGGACAAAATTAGACCTCGCGGTCTAGGTGTAACCAAACGCCGTCCCTACTGCTACTGCTACAAAATATCCAGCAGTAACGCCTATAAGTCAAAATGCCTGAATATGGGCTATAGAATGCGAGTGTGATTGCTTTAACTGAAATTAAAGCCAAATGACAATTGGATGTAAATATGCCCGAGTATTTTATTCCTAGTTTTGATTGTTTTATGAATAAGAACCCCATTCTAGGGGTAGCATTGTATTAAGCATTCCCTTCATGCTCAACCCAGTGATGAACTAAACAAACATACGTTTCAAGAGAGTGTGTGGTTTTATTTTTCAGCAAAGGACAACAAAAAACTATTACTTGGATGTAATAAAAGCCCAAGTTCAAATGCTGAAAATTATACTATATTTTTAGATATTTTACAGTCAGATATTATTAAAAAGTTCAATCACATCTGTATAATGGAAGACTTTGATTATCCAGGAATAAACTAGCAAGAACCCCTCGAAGGAAAATGAAGTGTTTGTGGAAGTAGTTAATGATGCATATCTGATTCAGTCTGTTCGCAGTCCAACTTGGAGAAGGGCAGGACAAAATTTAGCATGATTGATTTAATTTTTGTAAACGACGATAACCTGATATCTGACATTGAACACCGCAGACCAGTTTGGAAAAGCGATCACGATGTACTGATATTTGATGTATATATTGCAGTTGCTGACTATGACAAGCAAAGCAAACACCATAAATAATTATGCAAAATGGAATTACAGCAAAATGAGAGGATTTAGAAAGGTTGGCTGGTCTGAATTTGTCTGTATGTGGAAACATGTTGGTCAACTATTAGAAATAAAATTCAAGAAGCTATGTATATATATACCCGAAATTGAAAGTAAAGGTAACAAAAATTTAAGACCAAAGTCGATGAGCAAATCTGTGATAAAGAAAATTTTTAAAAGGTGCAATTTGTATAAAAGATTTTTTATCACATAAGTCGTGATAAGATGGTGTAGATTACCGAAATTATATTAAATTGAGAAATGAATGTTCTAGAGGTGAGGAAAGCAAAAAGGGACTATGAGCATGAAATCGCAGAAAATAGTAAGAAGAATCCTAAATGCTTCTGGAAATATGTCTGCTCAAAATTGAATGTCAACTCCTCAGTTAGTCCACTGAGAACAGAAGATGGTAATATTGCAGTTAGTGATAATGATAAGGCTGCTGATGTGCTAAATAAATTCTTTTCTAGTGTATTCATACTTGAAAATATTGAAAATGTTCCTGAAATTGACAGCGCCTCATTATCTGATGGAAAACTTCTGAGTGATATAGTATTACACCATTAGCAGTAAAAGAAAAATTAAGTAAAGTGGAAGTCACTAAAGCTTTTGGTCCAGATGGTTTACCAGCTAGAGTATTAAAGGAGTTATGTAAAGAATTAGCAGTACCTTTGTGTGTGTTATTTAATAAGTCAATAAACGAAGGAGTGGTACCCACTGATTGGAGATTTGCAACTGTAACGTATATTTAAAAAAGGCACCAAGTGTGACCCAGGAAATTATCGCCCTTTTTAAGTTTGACTTGTATCCCTTGCAAAGTGCTTGCCATTTGTGTGAGATGCAATAGTTAACCATATGAATGATTATTTCTTACATTCAGATTGCCAACATGGGTTTCGACAGGGTAAATCCTTTATGACACAACTTTTAGTTTTAGAAGTAACGGAAGTTTTTACAAACACATGATTGATGATGGGCTTGCTTTTCATGTAATTTACTTGGATTTTAGAAAAGCCTTTGATTCTGTGCCACACTACTGATTGTTGAAAAATTAGGTTATGGTTTAAATGGGAATGTATGCAATTGGATTAAGAGTTTTCTTTTTAATCATACGAAGGGTGAGAGTTGGTAATAATTATTCCTCAAGTATAGATGTTTCAAGTGGTGTTCTGCAAGTAAGTATTTATGGACCTATTCTGTTCACAGTTTTTATAAATGACCTGCCAGAATGTGTAATTAGTACATGGAAAATATTTGCAGATGACACGAAAATATATGATTTTGTAAGTAACCATCTTAAGTTACAAGATGATATTGATAATCTAATTAAGTGGAGTGAAACATGGAATTTGTATTTTAATCCAGGTAAATGCAAGGTTAAACATTATGGAAAAAATAATCCAGAATATACATCAGTGATGCTGTCTCAAATATTGATTCCGCTCCAGAAGAAAAAGATCTTGGGGCAACTTTTGATAGCTGTCTCAATTTGATAAGCAAATAAACGGTGCCATGATGAAAGCTAATAAAAATGTTTGGTATAAAGTTCTAGACAGTCTTTTTCATATTTGGATCCTGAAGTTTTTATAATACTGTATAAGTCATTAGTTAGACCCCACCTGGAGTATGGAAATGTGATATTATGCCCTTACTTAAAAAGCAACCAGTGAGTATTGAGAGAGTGCAAAGAAGAGCCACCTTGTTAATTAAAAAGTGTAAACACATAAGCTGTGCAGATAGATTGTGAAGGTTAAAGTTCAGGGAGACTTGATTGAGACTTACAAGCTATTTAAGGGACTTAACAGTACAAATTTTAATAGATTTCTTCAACTAACCTCTAATCAAAATACAAGAAATTCTAACAAAATCCAAATTAAATATTGTCGCACTAATACTAGAAAATTTTCCTTTAGTAACAGAATGTCACCATATTGGAACAAAGTACCTGCATACATTAAAAAAGCAAAATATTTGAATACTTTTAAAAACCTTCTGGATACTAACGTGAAGTTAAATATATATTTTAAAGTCTAATTTTGATTGACGGAATAGAGTAAAATAAAAACTGAGCATATGCATTCATTATGCAACCACTAATTATATATAAATAAGATGATTGGGACACTAAAAGCCGTGAGGCTAAGTCCCAAGTGAACTGAACTGAACTGAACTGTGTTCTTCCGTTGAGTGGCCACCATCAACTGGATGATGATTCTGCTGCTTGCTTTGTTTATAAATTTGATGTTACAATGATAATTTAGCGGCGCACACAATGGTAGATAGGCACCCAAAGTCTGACCTGGGCGTCAGAGTAATGTGCAGGTCAGACATCTGCTAAGTGGTAGCAGTGAGATCCTCATCTTTAAAAAAAAAATCCTCATCAGAGTCGTTTAATCCGTGTGCAGTATGGTCTCAAAGCAGCAGATGTGTAATGTATATGGACTATTCCGCAAGCCACTGCTTGAAACAAACTGAAACGAGCAGTTATACTCTAGACAGTCTAGAGGCATTTGTTAGTGAGATGATAGTCTTCTGCCGACCAAGCAGAGGATGATATTATTTTCAGCCTGCAGGAAACAAAATTTACGGCTTAATGTCATTTGAAAAGATTTCCTCTTTGATTCTAGTCATTCAACATTAAATAACATTAACTGGTTAGAAATTGGCTTGGACTCTTCACATGTGTTAGGCAACGCGGCAGAGCAACGACGCTTCCCTGCATGTGCGTGCACCGCACGTGCTTACAACCGTTGCAGACGTGCGATTTTCACACTTTTTTATTTTATTTTATGTCTCCTAATATAAACCTAACAAGCAATTGTTATATATCAACGGAAAGGGTAAAGTGCGAACTTTGTAATGAGCATAGAATTAAAAATACATTTTTGGTAAAATAGCAATCCTTTTGTTACGGAAACAACATAAGTAAAATGTAGAGAGAACACAATCTAGTTTACGTTTGTTTGGTTAGTATGACAACAGCAAATGAGGAAGAAAAGGGGCATAAAACTTCGCTCTTACTTTGAACAGATGCAGAGAAAGCCTGAGGTATTCAATATGTGTAATCCAAGTGAATTCTTTTTTTTTTTTAATGCATTGAAATCAATGCACACAGTACACACTTTTCACTGTTTTTGTTTCAGATGATACGACTTATAAAACTATTAAATACACAGAGCAAATAAAAATGAAGCTCAGATTCTTTTTCGAAAAACGTGTACACCTTTACCCCCTCATTTTCTGAACTACTTTACTGAACCAGTTCTAAAACCGCATGTCATTCTCCTTCTGCCCGATATGTTGGTGAGGCAGGAAATTCCACACGTGCCTTACAGTGCCAGACGGGTCTCTTTGTTCGGACTGCTCTAAGGTCACAAAGGTCATCGCTAGTGCATGTAAACTTACCCTCCCAGTGGCTAGAACCCTGTTCTAAATATTTATGGCAGCTGCATCCCCTAGACGGTAGACGAGAGAGCATGGGAATTTTTTTTAGTTGTGCCGTCACGGAGGCACGGCACGTCCAGGCAGTACTGCAGTGCTGCCGTCACCAGTGCACGGCTTGTCGTGAACGGGTCGACAGAGTTGCCGTCACTATCGCACGGCGCGTCGTGAAAAGGTTAAGACTACTAAGAGAGGTCTGGGATGCCGAGAGCTGGACCATCCTGACTCCTGCCTATTGAGTATTGTGTAGCTGCTGATGCTAGAGCAGCTCTTCCTCTTTCACTTCTTTTTCAGACTATTTACTGCCCTTCATTATGTCTTTCTCTGTGCAAAATGGCTTTGCCAAAAGAAATGTGGTATGACATATGTCCAAAGTAAATTGTTTTCATTTCACTTTTCAGTCTGGTGAGTAATTTGTACTTTCTCAGTCTGGAATGCTCTTCCATCTTCAATGGCTGAAGCTTCCTTCCTGTCTGTATCATTCAAGGAACCCAGGAATCTAAGGAAATGGGTATTTTAAAGATAGAATAAGATAGGGTCTGTTCAAAGTTAGGGGTTAGTAGGGGCAAAGGCTTTGCTGGTTGGGACAGATTTTTCCAGAGAGCACAAAGCTGGCCTGATTGGTATAGCCATGATGCTGTGAAACAGTTCAGAGTAGACTTTTTTTGTTGTGGTGGTAGTTCTTTCCTTTAGTTATCACATTGCTCACATTGAAGTCACTGATGTTCTGTTGAGACGGCTTTGGTCTTGGGCTTCAAATCTTGACCATGAAATTTTGAGGAGTCTTTGGAATCTTTATTCAGACTGAGAAACTCCCATGTCAACTGATGTTTGAAATGGTTATCACTCAGCAGTGGGATTCATAAGCCTTCTGGCTTGACTGCAGGACCCGTGTATGTTATGTTGAATGGTCTGTGGTCAGGTTAGTTTTGGTCCTCGTCTTTGACTTCTTCAAATGAGTGTCCATCACAGTTCTTGGTCAGTTGTGTGCCAGACATAACTGTGAAGGCAGATTTATGTTTTATTCAGAAGCACTTTATCTTAAATGCTTCCATTATTTTTTAACCCTCGAGAGTGTATTAATTTTACTATTGGAGTCCACCTCTCACATCCATATATGAGGACAGATGTGACCAAGGCTTTGTAGAGCTGAGTTTGATTGGAAACTGGTGGCGGTTGTTTTTTCATTTTTTTTTTTTTTTTTTCCAGTCTTATACTGTTGTCGGGTTTGTCACAGGTGAAGGGTAAGTTTGATCTTGACCTCTGTTGCTGATCTTTGTTCTGGATAGAGCTGAGTTGGTGTAATGTTTACCAGTCTTGGTAATGTCTATAATTGGATGTTTCTTCTGATTAACATATTTTTGCTCTTTTCAGAGTTTACCTTCTTTCTAAGAGTTTTTTTTGCTTCTAATCAGTCATCAGCTGTTGAAGTCTAGGAGCTCTTGTTACTGCTGCCTATTACACTTATGTCGGTGAAGAAGAGGTTAGTGATGGCTCTGCCCATGACGGAGATGGTAAAGTTGAATTGGTGGAGTTTCCTGCATGGTGTTTATAAGGAAGAGATTGAAGAGAGAAAGCTCAGAGACTGAGAGGAAATAGCCGTTGTGAATGAGGAATTACTGATGACTTGATTAGGCTGCATTAGCTGAAGTATCCTAAATCGGTTCATCGGCATAGGTATGCTCTTTTCACTGCAGTGAGTTAATGCACAACTACACATTGCAACTGCAAGGCTCACCAGAACACAGCAGCATCTATACACATAGTTGGCAACCTACAGGCGTGATAAAGACAAGATTTGAGAAGAAAACCAGATGCTGCCATATAGTGCAAAGCCCTAAAGTTCGTCGCTTCTTTCCCAGACACAACATTCTGGTTGGACTAGAAGTGACAGAACATGTACAGGTGATCATGTAACAACACAGGTCACAAAGATCTTGCTCAGATTTTAAGTATGCATTCTCCCACTACTGCTGCTCCTTTTTTATGGACACATCTTCACACAAAATGTTACAGAAAAAAATCCAGGTTTGTTTTGATTACAGTGTTGTGGAAAAACGTTGACAAAAATATGACTGTCCAGTGTCCACCACTGAATAAACCTGTTTTCACACATTGACAAGTTAACAAACATCTTTATCATATGTCTGTAATCCTCTTCTTAATGCTGTAGATCATTTTTCACACCAGAAAGAGATAGTCCATTAAAGAAGATAACTGTTTTCTGTTTAATTTTGTTGTTGTTATTTAAAGCTTTTAATATGTTGTCAAGAAGACTTAAAAGTAGTTTTTTGTTTTCAGCTATAATCATCTTGAAGAATAATGGGTGTACCTGTAGAAGCAAGACATATATTCAAATTCCAGAGTGGACATTTTGTGGCATCTCTGATTTGTGCTGTAGTACGCTATCAAATCATGAGAAATGTCACCTTTGACTTGTTGAATTGTTCCATAATGGATAGTCACAACTGTTTTGGTTTTCATGTTTCTTTTCTCCTCTCATTGGCCCTCGGGACATACTACAATGAAGCAGTGTTGCCTTTATTTTTTGATCCAGACCTCCGCACATGCCCAAGCCAGCCATTTTAATGTGTATTACCTGCAATGGTGAAGTTTACATTTGTAAAGAATTATGATTTCTTTTTTCAGGATTTTGTGTTTGACTGCGTTGAGGAGGTGTGGAGTTGGTTGAAATGTCGGAGGACAAGGACTGGCCAGGACGGTGGAACCATGTCAAGAGACTGCTGGAAAGATCGGGTCCTTTTGCCCATCCTGACTTTGAACCCAGTTCTGAGGTACATCCCAATGATTTGAGTGTATCATGACTACTGATTTTTGTGTGGCCTGTATTTTCACTCATTTCAGTCTGTTTTGCCAGAAATCGCTTCGTGTGCATGTTTATACTCGTGCATCTTAGTGAGCTAAAAATAATATGTGTTTTAATTTTCAGCGTTGGAGAATTTCAACAGAATTTGCAGCTTATGGGCTTGTAGAAAGCAAAGGAGGGTCATAGTTCTGTGCAGCAGTTGCAGTTGTTGTTGCCCTAACCTGCCACAAATCGTTACCAGTGTTAAGTGTTCTTTGGCCTGCCAGTGAGAAGTCCAGGGTTGCACAGTTGGCTGTTGTCCCTTTCTGTATCTGTATTTCTAGTGTTCCTTGTAGACATTTTTCAGCTAGGCTGAAACAGAGGCTTTATGTGCAAGGTGGAGGTAGCACTTGCAGCAAATGAAAAAAAAAAAAAAAAAAAAAAAAAAAAAAAAGTGATCCTTAGATTATCCTGCTCACATAACCAGCTTTCTTGGTGCAGTGGTTTTGTGTGGATTTGCTGGTTAGGAGATTGCGAGTATGATTCCTTACAGAGGCATTTGTTTTTTTGTTTTGTTTTTTGGTCAGCACCAGCTCTTTTCCAGAGTTGAAAGTACTATGGGCTCCAGTAGGAAGATTGAAAGCACACATTCTGTTTATCCACTTAAATTAATGAATGTGACTGAGAGCAATGCCTGTCTTTCCTGACCAACTTTGCAGTCAGCCCAGTCATGTAGTTATAGACCAAATGGAACATAGAAGAAACTTGGAAGCATTGCCATCTTCATCCTCATTTATCAATAGTTAAGGGGAAAAAAAAAAAAAAAAAAAAGCCTCAGATTCTGTGGCCCTTCATACCATCTCTTCATGTTTGTGTCCTTGGACTCGAAGTTTTAGGGTTTGTGTCAAAAGTTGTCTTTATCAAGTTTGTAGGGACAAGGTCAGTGGGGTTGTTGTTGGGACAAACATGTTGGCGCCTGCTGTACAGGAATGCTTAAGCTGGCTCCCTGACATAGCAATTAATTGTTGTCAGTAGGGGGTTAAGAAGATGGTGTCCTGTGTATGTTGAATCAGAACAGGCACCACAGGCACTGAAGTGACTCTGCGTCATTGCAGTGCTGCCTCTGTCGAGTTGCCTTGTGACAATTTGATGTATACGGTTTTCTTCATATAGATTACCTGTGTTAGATTTGTGACAGGACAAATTTGGGTTTTGCTGTTTTAGCTGAACAGCAGTCATTAGGTGGCACAGGAGATGAAAACAAATTACAAAAACAAAATTCCCTTCTTCTTGACTCAACCCATCCTGTCACCTTAACCTTTTTCAAAATTAAATTTTACAAAATGTGATTTTTTAAAGAGTACTGCAGTTCAGATATGGAGATTACCACTGTTGCTTTAGTTGTATCGTACCAGTTGTATATTTTTGGTGTGATCAGCTAATTGTATTCAGTGTTGCAGTTAGCTCAGCAGAAAATTGATCTTTTACCAGCTTTTCTGTGTTTTTGCCACTTGGGCACTTTCACTGTGTTTTTGGGATGTCTGTGATTGTCAGAAGTTGTGAACTTTGAAGACATGTAACTTCAGTAGTGGTGAATGAGATGCAATAAAGCGGATGTTTTCAAAAACTGTGTTCATATAACTGTGTTCATATAAAAACACTGTAAGATAATCATATTTATAAAAATGTTATGTTTAGTGTTTGGAAACAAAAAAGAACAAATGAAATATTAGACTAATCAAAATAGCTTTCAAACATCAGGTCCTGTCATATTTTGGCAATGTTTGCATGCTGTTTTGATTACTTTTTATTTTTCGTGATCAACTTAGAGCATTGATAGTAATATCACTGTCTCCCACAAAAGCACAGATTTTGTTTCATCTCATTCATCAAAACAGAAGTTACAAGACATAAAAGTTCACAATTTTGATGGGAATAAGTGTTCCCAGATATTGTGCAACTGCCCTGTATCATTATGTGTCATGTGCATCCTCAAAAGTCTGATTCTTTGTTCACTTTCCTTTTTGCTTCTAAACTTGCAAGTTCTAATTTTACAAAACGTTTGCCTTCAGTCACATTCAGCTTTCATCTGATTTTTTTTTGCTTTCTTCCATACTGCTTGTTAAATTTGTTTAATTAACATTTCAGTATGAGGCACACACTGATCATTGTACATTTTTTATGTGTTGCAGATTCTTGTATTCATGAAAGAAACATGTAAACTGCTTGTGATTGGTGCTGGCGGCTTAGGATGTGAACTTCTGAAAGACTTGGTAAGAGAAAGAAAATTGTTAACTGTCCATTTTGTGATTGAACAGGGTGACAGTAGGTCACAGTGTCTCACAAGCCCACAGATTTTGTTTAATCTGATTTTGAACTGGCAGAATTATGATGATTTTGATACAGTAAAATATGGATTAAATTCCAGATTCTTTCCCTTTTTTATGACATATGTTTACTCGGTAATTTCGTAAGGCCTAAACTACCTTGCAGATTAATTTTATAGGGCTTCTTTCATGGACTGTCATCAAGAACAAACATGGTACTAATGGTCATGTTTTTTCATCGTAAAAGCGCCAAAAAGCCCCAGGTGCTTTAAATCTTGCGGATCCCCTATCTCTTATCAATTCTTGTCGGATGTGGAAGCTGGAAACGGATAGCCTTTTGGCCAGTGGACAGTACGGGTTCTGGAAGTCCCACTTCACCATTGACCATTTTATCCGTCTTGAAACCACCATCTGCAGCACCTTCATTAATTAACATGTGGTTGCTATCTTTTTTGATCCAGAGAAAGCCTTCTATTATGCCACTTGGAAATATGGAAGTCTTATGGTCATCTGCCTTTCTTTATTCAGTTTCAAAAGTTCCTGGCTAATTGGCATTTCCGTGTCCATATTGGCACCATGCTGTCTGATGTCCATGAGCAGAAGCTGGGTGTGCCTCAAAGGAGCATTCTTTCTCCTGCTGTCTTCAGTATCAAAATTAATGAGATTGTCACTTCTATAAACTAGAGGTCTGAGTCCTCTGTGTGTTGATGACTTTGCACTCTGCACAGTTGGAACCTCTTGTGCCCAGCAACTCCCTACCTTGTGTGGATAGATTCGACAGTGGTAAGAGGAAAACTGGTTTTCCTTTTCAAGAACCAAAACACAGTCTGTCCATTTTCACAATTTTTGTCAGTCCTTTGCCGATCATAAATTTTTCAGGACAAAGTCACCATTACAGCTGTAAAAGAGTCAGATATCTGGGTGTTATTTTTGATCAAGAACTGAACTTAAAAGTGACATCCAACACTTAAAAGCTGCTTGTCAGAAAGCACTGAGCATTCTGAGAGTTTTAGCACACACGGTTGGGGTGCTGATAAGAGAACTCTTCTCAGTCTTCACAGGGCTCTGATCTGCTCCAAACTTGATTATAGGTGTGCAGTCTATGGCTTGGCCAGACCTTCCTACCTGAAAAGTCTAAATCCCATCCACCATCAAGAGCTTCAAGTCTGTCTTAGTGCATTGCGCACCACCCCTGATTTTAGCCTATATACTGTCTGAAGTAGGAGAACCATCTCTCTTGAACTGTCGGCTGAAAGTTACCTTGAACTACTGTTTGACTCTCTCTTCTGAACCCCCAATCCCCACATATGACTGTGTTTTTGATCTCAAGTTCCAAAAGAAATCGATGACCACCCAGTTCCATTCCACCCTTGGGAATTCATATTCTTCCCCATTTTAACAATACAAATATAGACCATGGAGTCATGTGTGATTTGTCCACGTTTCCAGATGACCCACCATGGAGCTCCTTCACTCTGGACATCCGGTTTGATTTAGCCTTGTATTGTAAAGAGACGACTAGCTCCTTGGCATACAAATCCTTTTTTGCCGAACTGTGTTCAAAGTTTCCATTCTTCAAAAGAATTTTCACTGTCAGGTACAAATCTGAGGAGAGGGTTGCCTCTGCTGTGTGTTTGTGCAACAGGTACTTCTCAGAGATGTTCTGAACACATTCCCACTGACAGCTCCATCTACGCTGCTGAGTTGACAGCCTTGGTCCTGGCTCTTGAAATTGTCTCTAAATCACAGTAAAGGTTTTTTCTCATTTTGTTGTTGGAGGCCATTGCCAGCCGCAACCTCAAGCACCCCCAACTGCTGAAATCATTTGAACTGTACACCTCTCTGTTCAATGGATACAACATAGTTTTTGCTTGGGTTCCCAGCTGTGTGGGCATGCAAGGCAGTGATGTGGTTGATCAGCTTGCCAAGAGTGCCACAAAGAAAGATTTGAGCAGATTGTCTATCCCTCACGCTGATCTGAAACCCAAAGCCAGGCTTACATCAAGGACCTCTGGCAAGAGGAGTGGAACTTGCAGATGAATAACAAACTTCTAGATCCATCCATAACTGAGAGAATTTTTACCATGTTCAAGGGGCAGGCATAGAGAATAAACAGTATTGTGCTGTTTGCACATTAGTCATTCTTTTTTACACCCATTCTTATCTTTTAAAAGGTGAAGAAGCTCTGTGGTGTATTCCATGTCAAGTACCGAGACTCCATGAAAAACCTTGTTCAGAAGTGTCCCACCGGATGTGATCTTTGAATTTCTGAAAGAGATCAACATTTTTCATCCGATCTTTGATTTTGTGGAAGTAAGATTTTTAGTGAAATTTCCAATGTGTTTTTTTAGGTGTATTTTCAAAGGTTGTGTGAATGACTTTTTAAAAATAATTTTTTAAAATGACTTGAGTTGATTTCAATGCCATAACAGCCCTGAAATGGCCCTTGCAGTCGCCTGGGCTAAAAGCAGCATTTATTCTCTCTCTCTCTCTCTCTCTCTCTCTCTCTCTCTCTCTCTCTCTCTCTCTCTTCTTCTTCTTCTTCTTCTTCTTAGACTTCTGTACAGTCCCCAACTGACTTTAATGTAAAGCTGTGTAAAGTCTGACTCATGTTTGAGCCTGTGATTCACTTCAGATGGTTTAGTGAAAAAATTATATGTGATGAGTGCTCTTAACCATGACCAGTCCATAGGATCACAGCCATCTGTTTTAAAAGAAGTCAAAGCTTACACAGATTGTCGCTGCATATGTGGCAGAGTAAAAAGCAACAGCCCTTCACATGACTGTCTTATCCTTCAGGAGACTGGAACAGACTGTGGGCCACTGAAATCAAAGCAAAATAAAAGATGAATACACAAAACGATGATGCAAAGTAGTCGGCCATAGTTTTTGGGAGTATTGTTTTGTGGATTTTCATGAGTTTTTATAAACAGAAGACGATGCAAAGTAATCGGCAGTATTGGGAATATTGTTTTGTGGATTTTCATGAGTTTTTTATACACACAGAAGACGATGCAAAGTAATCGGCCATATAGGGAGTATTGTTTTGTGAATTGAGTGTCAAAAATCACCTTGTCTGTTTTGAATATTGTGTATGAAGTAATGGTTGATTTGTATTTTTTTTTTTTTTTTTTTTGGGGGGGGGGGGGATGTTATTTCTTTGTTTGCTTCCCTCTCATCCTGACAAGTTTGTAGAGGTTGCATTAAAGCTAATGCTATTGCTATCAAACAGGGAAGCATAACTGGTCTGCCACCATGTCACTGAGAGGGAAGTTAGTCACACAAAGAAAACCCTTCTGGCAGTGTGTGAATGAAAGAGAGGTGATGTCTCAGTCATGATGAAAGAAGTGCGTCTAAATGCACTTGTTTGTCTTTTTTTGTCTTTTTTTTTTTTGCTGATTTATTTTTTGTGAGAGATAGAAACAGTCTGTACATTAAATTGTACTCTGCCACATAACTTTTGTGTGTGTGCATGTGTGTGTGTGTGTGTGTGTGTGTGTGTGTGTGTGTGTGTGTGTGTGTGTGCGCGCTTCTGTACAGGCTTTTATGGGCTTCATGGACATCCACGTCATAGATATGGACACCATTGATGTATCCAACCTCAACAGACAGTTCCTCTTCAGGTCTGATTCATTGCGTCTCGACCATTTGTACACCATTTGGCATTCAAAATCTGTTGTTTTCTTCTTTACAGAAACCTCATATTTGTGTGTTTATCACTCTGTATTTTGTTTCCATCATAGATAAATGTTCTGTGGATTTGTTTCTCATTTTGGATTTTGTATGTGGAAATCATGCAGAAAATAACATTTACATGTACCCAGGTACATATGAATTTGTACACTATTTAGATATTTGTATCACTTTGTATGGAGACTGGCATTTCATAAGGATAGTTTATACCAGGTTTTCCCCTACATGTTAAACTGGGAAACAGAGAGGACTAGATCTGAAGGAAGAGTCATATATAAGCATGTTCCGTAAGTTTTTTTATATATCTGTTTGTTGAAAGAGAGTATAATTATTCAGAAATGGGTTAAGATTCGTCCATTGTCTGAAGTGGGAAAAAAAAGGTAGATTTTTTTTTTTTTTTATGGCAAATGCAGAAGGTTATGTTACATGACGCAGTGGGCTGTGCTATTATTTACTGAATGTGTGTGTGTATATTCCAGACCTAAAGATGTAGGTAAACCAAAAGCAGATGTGGCTGCAAACTTCATCAATGGCCGAGTTCCAGGTTGCAAAGTCACTCCGTATCCTTATGATCATATTGAAATAACTCTGATCATACAGTGTGTAATTACAGGGGTTATTCATCTTTTTTCAGACTTTTTAATTAATGGTAATTTCCTACTGTTCTTGTAGACTTCAGGCCTGTTTACCCATACAGCTTAGCTGTTTTGGTACATATGTTTGGCAAAAATATGATGAAATTTGAATAAAAAGAGCAGTATTGTACTTGAAGAATGTAATCATGGTAAAGGCGTTGACTAAAGAGCGATAACTCTTGCTAATTTCTGAGCATGAAATCGTGTTGGGGCTGTGTTTGTTTCTTTGACAACATGCCTCAAAAAAAAAAAAAAAAAAAAAAAAATGAGGGAGAGAGCATAAGTTTGTGGCAAAGTATGCTGTGGAATCAAGCTTGAAAGTAAGTAATATTAGAAAGGACTTGTTCTACTGTAGTCAGAGTAAGATTGGGTGGTTCCTACTGGGAAGAACTCTCTGCAGTGTGATGGTTGGTGAAAACAAAATAAATGCCCCCACCCTCTCGCTTTTACGGAAATTTTGTGTGCACTGTTTGTAGAAAATTTGCTGATTTTTGTAGAAAAGCACATCAAGAATAGTTTTAGGGTAAACAGGTCTGATACTTGTTTGATTTGATGCAAGTTGATTTTATACAGTTTTCATTTTCTGCCAGCCGGTTTTTTTAAACATTTAAAATATGAAAATTTAATGGTCATAAGTGATCACAGAAAAGATCTTTTTATACCCAAGACTGGTGATTTTATAATTGAGAAATCTTTATACCTAGCAATTAGTACACACAGTTATACCCAGACAAACACACAAACATGCACACAGACCTATATACTTAGCAGTTTGTACTTATATGTATGTCCAGTCAACCATGCACACAGAACAAATGTGTAGTCATGCATCTCTCTGTCTCTCTTTGTCCAGGACGGGGGAAGTCGTGATGGTATTGCTTTAAGTGCACTAAGTTGATGTATTATTAGTCAAGCTTAACACACCAAGGTTATCTCTGCACTCATACACGCATATGCACACTCATGCACCCACCAAACATTCATCTCTCTCTGGGAGTGGGATGTCACGCATTTGTTTCTCTCCTAACGGGTCTGAGAACAAGAAATACAATTTCTATGCTACTTATAATGCACATGAAAAATGCAGTTACACAAAATGGACCAATCAAAACATAAAAGATCAATACTTTCTAATCCCGGGTTATAATAAAATGGCTTCTTACCTGGCCAGGTTTCTACACACACACACACATTTTCATATCCACACCACAGTTCTCAAACAAGTCGCTTCAAGTTATCTTCAGCACTGGGTGATGGTGACGCCCCTGGTTGACTGGCTCCAGGTTTCAGGACTGGGTCTTCATGGTCGTCTCTGGGAACTCGACGTAAAAATCCTCTTTCTTTGTCTCTTTCACCCACCTCTGGGCTTCAAACTCAGTCTTTTCATTTTCAGCTTGTCTTTTACCCTAAGACCTTGCTGTCACTACTGTTCTCCAGACTACCTCTGTTTTTTCACTCAACCCTACTCTGTTCTGCTCACTCTTCTTCTCTCCTCTCTCTTCTCTGTTCTCTCTCTCGTGGTGTTCTCCTCTCCTCCCGTGATGTTGTTCCTCAGTTGATATAGGGATGGACACGAAAGATTTCCCTTTGGGCCATGCCCTTGTCCCTGTTATTACTTCACCATCTTACTCACAAGTACACTGAATTCCCCTTTCGCTACATTCTTCCACACATCAGCATTTACACACCTCCCTACTAAACTGCTTAGGAAACAGCCACTTCTCACCAAGTGGGCATCGAAAATTCCCGCCAACTTCAGCTCACTGAGTTTTTTAGCACCCACTCAATGCTCGGGATCCTAGTGGTTACAGTTTTCCCTCCCTTTGAAGGTTCAAATTCAGGAGGGTCCCTCACTACCTCAGGTGCCATCAATCAAGTGACATTTAATTACCTGACCACTTCAACCTCCTTGACACAGTTCGACCATATGCACAAGGTGAGGGCGTTACTGCAGATCGGCCCATTTTCCCTTTTTCTCCACCATGTGCAGCATTCTTTTACTCTAAAGCGCTTTAGGCCCTGTGTGAGAGGAGGTTTCGCTCCCTTGACACTATTTCTCTATGTCTCTCTCTTTCTCTCTCTCTCTCTCTCTCTCTCATACACATACACATACGCACACACACACACGCGCGCGTGCACACACACACACACACACACACACACACACACACACACACTGATTACATTCAGTTGAGTAGGAAAAAAAAAATGAGTTCCTTAACAGGTGAAGCCATTTTGCAAAGATCCAGGACTTTGATGAGAACTTCTACAGAGGTGAGTCTGTTTGTGATGGTGTGTGAAATGTAGGTATTAAATATGGACATGGCACTTTACTTTGCCAGGTGGCTGACCACAGTTTTGTAATGTTTTGTGGCAGAGAATTGTTAAGCAGCCTTATCCATCAGGTGATTTTGCAATAGGGGAGTGAGGCATGATAGTGGTTTCGTAAGTGCATATACATGTGCATCTTTTATAGTGAGTTTACATTTCAATGAGTAAGGAGTAATGCAAAATTTTCCGCTGTTATAGTCTTTTTTCATGTGTAGTGCAATTTGGTGTTTTAATATTTTTACTTTGAAAATGGCAAAAATGTATTTTGAAAAAGCCAGCAAAGAGCGAAGTGTGGTTTCATGAATCATCCAGTATTAACAAGAACACCATGTTGTGGTATGACCAAAGTTAACCTTCCCAAACTTACCTGTTTTTTTTTTTTTAATTTTCTCCTTAACTTTTTCTGTTTTGTTATATTGTAGATCCTTCTTTTGGTGACCAATGTGTTGCTGTATTACAGGTTTCCACATCGTGGTGTGTGGCCTGGACTCCATTGTTGCCAGACGCTGGATCAATGGCATGATGGTGGGTTGTTCGTTCTGTTTTACCATGCTGCTGTCACTTCACCCCTAACTACCACCCTTTGAATAGTCAGTTTGCTGGGACTAAAACTGAGATGTATTATTTCCCGTTTAACCAGAAATTATTCTGATGAATTTGTTTATTCTTTTGAGTTGACATGAAAAATATTTTAACGTAAATTGTTTCTTGATTTCGAAAAGTAAAAACTGAATAAAGAAATATCAAGTCTCCTCGGTCATAAAAACTCCCAGGAATTAGCTGGTGTGGATATAGTTTGAATATGTATTAATATCATTTGGTCAATATGATGAGAGTTAAAAGTGGATGAAATGAGAGTTTTTTAAACTATGCTGTGCTTTTTTCTAGGTACCTCAGGGTGATACACAGTACAGCTGACCAAATCAGATTGCTGTTATATAATTTTGTTGTGTATACAAAGACAATTTAACTGATGTGGAACACTTGCCACATGCCCCTCTGGACAAAGAGCAGGCACTTGCAGTGGCAGTCTTACACATTTCTGCTTTCATGGAAGATGCAGAAAATGCAGAGTGTCCTGGAAGGCTTTCCTAGTTTCCATTCTTTTTTTGGGGATGGTATTTAAAGAACAAGGCATACAAGGTCTTAAACGCTTTTGTGGGAATGGTGAGGGAGGGGGCTGTGTTTTATTTGCAAGTTTTTTGCTTTTCTTGGATGGATTCAAGCTGAATAAAAAGCTGGTTCCCTTGCTCTGGCAAGGTTTTCCTGGCATCAGATAGCTGTGGGCTGTGAAGTGGATTAGTAATAGTCACGCAGACCAGTTGCAACACTGAACACACAGCAGCCAGCATATGTGTGTAGTTGTACACATTCATTTCTGCCCTCGGACATACAAACACATGGCATGTACAGATGGAGATACCGCTCATGTATGACCACTGTGCATTATGGCCCCTGTATGTCATGGCTGCCTACCGTCCTGGAGTATCCGTATTTGACCCCAAAAATAATAAAATCATGCAGCATGTCGCTGGAATCCACTTTTTTAATTCTATGTCCCCCGCGAAAAAATAAATCCAGGAAAAAAAAACAACAACCGAAGCGAGTTCGTTAGCTGATCACCAACTGACCGACTTCAGTTGTGGCCTTCTTGACCAAATCCGTCGAAAAGACCTGAACATTATCAAACTGACCATTGCGCATGCGCATACACCATCTTCCCAAGTTTCGAAAGCGAGAAAAATGGACGCGAAACAGGGAAAGCATTAAAATGGCAATCTCTCGACAAGGAGGCTTCTCTCAAGAAGAAACATCAGCAGACGTTCCTGTCAAAAGATACAGAAACCTGGCCGTTCATCAGCATGGCAAGATCGAGACTTGCACGTGTGTTGTGAAAATTGTGAGTGCGAGACTTCCGTCAGATCTGGAGATAGGGACAAAATAACCTGTCATGTTGCCACTGAAAAGCACAAGAAAAACACAAAAATCAGTGAGAATGAGAAATCTTGTAACATTAGGGGACTCTTTCAACATGCTCAGACGTCAACCAGTCAGGAAACTTTTGACGTCACAGGAGTTGAAACGATGATGGTTGACTATGCAGCTGAACTGAATTTGCCAATGGCCGCACTGGGACAAGCTACACAAAGGCGTTAAAATTGATGTTTCCTGACTCGGACATTGCAAAGAAGTTTCAGTGAGCTAGAAGCAAAGACATGGCGATTTTGAAAGCTTTCACTTTAATGTTGATGTGGTTGTGATATGTGCTACCGCTGCACGTGTCCCTAGAAATCAGTCTGTGTCCCTGGTTTTGAAAAAGTATGTCCCTGAAAGAGGCGGAAGGGGGTAGGCAGCCATGCCGTATGTGCACGCACACACAAACACACACAAAAACACTGACGATCTCTCTCTCTCTCTTATCTTTAATGGTTAAGGAAATTAGAATCATAGAATATGTGTGTGTATATCTTACAAGCGACTGCTTCCAGTGAGTTTGCTGAACTATGACAGCGAGGGAGATCTTGACCAGAGCAGCATCATTCCCATCGTAGATGGTGGCACAGAAGGCTTCAAGGGCAACGCCAGGGTGGTGCTGCCGGGGCTGACAGCCTGCATAGAGTGCACACTGGACCTCTACCCTCCACAGGTGACCTTTTTTTTTCTCATACGAACAGACATATACAAACATTATCTCATCTTCTGTCTCCTTTTTACTGTTTCAGGAGTGTTTTTTTTTTTTTTTTTCTGAAGTTTTTGGTGAAAAATTTGATAAGCCTCGATCTATATTTAGTTTGTGTGGGTTCCTTTGTTACTGTCTTTGCTGTCCCCAGCCTTACCTGTTCTTTTCTTGTTCCTTTTATACTATCCCCATGGATGTTTGTGTGGATCTCATCCCTGTCCTATCGGGACCAGTATTTGTGTGTCATTATTTCTTTTCACCCCCTTACCCTTGTGACGAGTAGGAGTGGAAAGTGCGGCACGCTAGGGATGGACTTGGGATGTGTGTTCTCTGTTTTAAAAGTGACAGAGTGACTTTTGATTAAACTTCACCTTCACCCTTTCTCGTTCCAGTGCTGGAAGGATCAACTTTCCAGTACTAGTTCTCAAATGAAGTTTTACTTTTTCTTGGGAATACAAACTGCTCGAGAATGGCTGGAGTGTAATTTTCTTTTAGGTTCATGCACTTAGAAATGCTTTTGCTCCAAGTGACAGGGTGAGAATTAGGGTCAAACTTGAAATGATGTAGAAACTGTGAACAGATTGAAAGAAGTTAAATGAGATTTCAATCATAAAACTTTATTTTGGATACAAGATTATACATTTTTATGAATAGACTAGGTGTCAGTCAGGGCTAGCACTGGCTGAACTTTACACCTTGATGTAATCAGTAAGTTTGGAGAGGCTAGGGTTGAACTTGTCCTAAATATGCAGCTTTCTGCTGAGCTGCTGCAGAGTACCAAGATGTCAAAAGACAAGTGGCAGGCTGATCATGAAGCCCTTGCATAGAGGAGATGTACATTGCAAGAAACAGGCAGAAAAACAGCAGCAGCAGGGGAGAGGGTGAGGCAGAAAAACATGACAATCATGAACTGTCTCAACCCCATAATGGTCCATGTTTGAATGCTAAGGAGGTATTTGGTTCCGTGTCTACGAAAAAAAGGGCAAGTGATAAGCTGCTTGCAGTTATGGCAGAGGGTCATTTATGGGGGAAAAACTTCCCCATTGCTGAAAGTATCAAGAAACGGCATGAAATTTCTTTTCGGCAAGCAGACTTTTCCTGAGATCGATAGAACCTTTCCAGATGTTACCTGAGATGGATGCCAATGATGAATGTGTAGCAGGACCATTTGCAAAGAGGTGGCAGTGGATGGAATACGTTTCAGAGACTGTGTGTGACTGGGATAATGAAACAAGCCTGACTCCAAGTGCTGAGATGGAGTTTTGTTTCCCCTTCAGGGATATCCAATGAGGGGCAGTAATGGCAATGGCATAAGTTGATGTGTGTTTATGTGGGTGAGGTGAAAGAGCTACTGGATGAGAAGATTGCCAATGTGAACTGCATGCGTAGGTGCTCTACAAATGCCATTATGTACAAGTCACTTGCCAACCTGACCATGGGGACCGTCCACCTCAGATTTATCATTGCTGCAGGATTGTCATCTGTCATTGGTTGGTTTTTGGAAAATCACAAGAGAAGATGCAAAGACCTTGAATCAGAAGTGCCTGGACTACAAGAAATTAAAGCTACAAGAACATTTTCTGTAGCTCTTTGTAGCTGTTACCTGCCTTCCAAAAGTTTCTTGCGGTCACTGTGTTGTGGATTGATGTCAGTAGGATAGTATATGGATGGGGCACTGGGTTGTATATGCAATTACATTGGACATGTAAAAGGTGGTGAAAGGGGGTCAAGGGCAAAATTTGCTTTTAATGTCAGCTTGATGCATCACAAAGGAAAGAGCTTTTTAACCCTGATTAACGAGCACTTTAAAATTTTGAAATCGGAAAACAATTGTTCAAGTTATCTCTGTTCAAAGTTTCGTGTTTTTTGGACCCATTTGCCCTCTGGCAAATTTCAGTTTTGAGGGAACTTTGGCACAGTGCTGTACTAGTTTCAGTTTGAATGTGGAAAAAAGCCTACTAACCTCATATTACAGATCACAAGATGCAATCTTGTATATTTGTGCATGAGATTGAGATGGGTAAGAAATTGCAGAATTTAGAATTGAGAAATCGTAAAATCTGGTAAAAAGGAACTATTTCCCTCTAATTATACGCTGAACATTTAGTTCAGTAATGAAGGGTTTTTTTTGTGTGTATTCTTGCTGTGATTGTTTTTACACCCCTATTTTGATTTCAGTAGCCTAAAATACCCCCTGTCAGTGTTAATTCTGACCTGCCTGTACTCGGGTAAATGTTTCCCTCTCTGGAAAACGCTGGGGTCCAGATTTTCTTCGCTGTTTTGGGGTTGTTTCCAACCTTGTGGCCCGAAAAAAGTCTGTAAGTTTCGGCTAGTTCCTTCCCATTTTGGATAGTGAAGGCACGTCATGTTTGTGGGACACTGTGTGATTGACAGGTTTTGCTTCTCTGTGGAGATCCAACATGTGCAGCGTGATGTGAGACGGCACTTGCAGGTCGGTTGGCAACAAGTGTGCCTGTCTCCCTGGTAAACATAGAGGATGTAACGCCGAGGTGTAAATTTATGTGACTTGCTACGTGAGGCATGTGTGGGAGAGCAAGTGATGTGGCGGAGCCCCTTTCTGTTAATGAGGAGAGGGGGTGAATGGAGATGCATGACCAGTCCATGGTATTCATGTAACCAGCAGCAGGGTTGGGGAAAGGAGTGTTGTGACAATTTGTGATGCAAGATTGAGTGAGGAAGGAAAGAGGGAGGAGAGTCTGAGGGCGGGGAGATGTTCACCTTGAGTAGAATAGTGTTTGAGTGATGTCAAGGATTGTTCTCAGTCTCATCTTTGCCTGTCAGTGCAGCGGGCTTTAAATAGATACAGAGTCAGACATAAAGGGGGAGAGTGAAATGAAAGAGAAGAAGGTGTGCATGTGTATGGGGGAAGGTGGATGTCATCTTACATAATGTAGAAAGCTGAAGACGGCAAGGGATGGTGAAGGTACAGTGGATGGAGATGGTTGGCTACATTTTGTCACAGTCCTGTCCCCACCGTTATTAATGTGGTTCTTTTGTTATTCCTGTATATTGTCCCCACAAATATTCGTGTTCTTTTTTTAACCACCTCTCTTCTGCCCCTACTAGTGTTTATGTGTGATTCTTTTCTTCTTCCCTCTCCTGTCTCCACCAATATTGGCATGTGGTTGTTATCTTACCCTCTTTCCTGTCCTCACCAGTTTTTGTGTGTTTTTCCTTATCATCTCTCCTGTCCCAGTCAGTATCTGTGTGTGGATCTTTTCTCACCCCCATTGTCTGTCCCCACCAATTGTCCGTGGTTCTTTTCTTGCCACCTTTTCTGTCCCCACCAACATTAATGTGTGATGCTTTTTTTTTTAATCCCTGTCCTGTTCCCACCCGTCTTTTTTGTGTGTTTTTTTCTTGCCTCCGCTCCTGTCCCCATCACTGCAGATATCCCTACCATCCCTTGAAATCCCCTTAAAAATCGTTTTTCGGGACCAAAACTGACCGTAACGTTTGAAGACGAATCGGAGAACAAACGCGAACGAGACTTCGGACATCGATTTTTTCGCCTCTCGAATCGTGTTGCGTGTCGTCTGCTTTTCAAGTAAAGGGAAGCAATTCAATAGTCGGTTATCGTTTGCGCATGCGCAGTTCGACTTCCGACAAAGGGCGCCATGCTCCCTCATCTTCGTCGAAGTCCGATACTGTTGCGTCTGTCATCATGCCGAAGGGAAATTACGCATTTGATCCGTTGTGGCTACAGAAGGAAGAATATCGAAGCTGTATCACTGAATGCAGAGACAACAAACATGCGTTTTTCTGTAAAGTGTGCAAAAAAGACCGTTGATGTTCGGACAAAGGGCGAATCGGGCGGTTGCAAATCACGGAAAGAGGAAAAAATACGTGGAATTGGATAAAGCGAGTAGGCCGGTTGGTAGTCTTACGGACTTCGTTCGGCAATCATCAAATTCATTCATCAGATCGGGTCAGACCCTATCCTTAGTAAGAATCGTCAACCAATCCACAATAACAGCAAGTGGGACAGATGTGTTTGAAAGCTGAAGTGTTGTGGACGATTCATGCCATCAACAATCATAACAGTTTCCGATCTGCTGAAGACAACGCGAAACTGTTTGCAGCAATGTTTCCATATTCCTCGATTGCCACGAACTATCGGTGTGGGGAAACCAAAAGCAGATATCTTGCACTTTTGGCATTGCTCCTTCTTTCTGTCAGAACTGAAAAAAAGAGTGAAATCACAGACTGAATCTTCAAATCAATCGTCACGTCGTCTCCGTAGACTTTAAGTGACTCATTTAAGTGCGCATTTGTTAAAAGAAAAGAAAAGAAAAAACATCCTACTTTCTTGTTCAAAAAGACAGCATTCATACCACACCCCCCCCCCCTTACTTACCTACCAACTTACCTACACACTACACACACACACACACACACACACACACACACACACACACACACACACACACACACAACAAAACAAAAAAAAAAAATTATCAATTTTATTCACTTAATTTTTTTTTATTACAGTTACTTTCATTTTATTCATCTAGTTATCGTAATCACTACCACTATCATCATTATCATTACTATCCCTTCTATATATATATATATATATAAAAAAAATGATACATAATAAAATTATATATAATATAAAATTCCCCCCCCCCTGCCCCCCTTAGAATTATTATTAATCCACCTTAACCACAACCATCACAAAATATATCACACCACCCCACTAAACCAGCAACACAACCCCATCGTTTTCCCCACTCCCCCCCCCCCCCCCCCCCCCCCCCCCCCCCCCCCCCCCCCCCCCCCCCCCCCCCCCTCTTTTTTCCTCTCCCATAATCCCCTCTGTCGTTTCTGTCTGGCGGCCATTCTTCCTACCACATGGACAGATAAGTCCTCTTCGTTCTTTGTTTGTACTGTCCTAAATGTTAAATATGTTTTTTTTTTTTTTTTTTTTTTTTTTTTTTTTTTTTTTTTTCCTGAAGAAGATCCAAGAGGTTGAATTGCATTGTGTCTTGTCCTGTGCTTTGTTTGTCAATGTCCTTGGCGGTAACTAACCCCTCTCTCTCTAAATTTGGGTTCATTCTTCTCCATCAGTCACTCCATTTTGAAATGAAAAAAAAAAAAAAAAAACAGTTCAGTTAAGTGTGGAGCTGCAGGAAGGCTACCCACATTCGCCTTTCAAAAGGGGTTACCCTGCTCCCTATCCTGCCCAGAACAAGCATAAGCTAGTCCAGGCCCGCCAACCATTCACACACACTTCCACACGACAGCACATACAGTGGCTGTATTTTAAAAGTAAAGTTTGCTGAGCTCCCTCCTGAAATATGCTAGAGAGGAGGCCTCGGCTGCAGCTGCCGGTAGAGATTAATGAATATGTCATGCTTTTTGATGAATCATTGAACAAGGACTTGAAACAGAAGCAGCTGGACATTCATGTCAGATACTGGTCTGGAAAGCAGATTGAAAGTTTTCTTTTTCTGATTTCTCAATTTCTGTATAAAGACTTCATTTTTTATTTTTTGTATATATATGATATTGAGCGTGGAAAAGACTACAGAAGTGTAATCACCTTATCATCATGGCTGGATTACATGTGTAAGGTTATTATTCACTCTTTTTTTTTGTGTGTGTGGTACTTTTCTCAATCCCTGTTCTGTTCATGCCCACCTTTGTGTGTGTGTGTGTGTGTGGTTTTTTTTTTTTTTCTTACCTCCACTCCAGTTGATCGAATTGTTGGAGTAAGGCAAGGCCGTTTACTTTTGCCCGCTCTTTTCTGCATTTATCTGGAGTGAATTATGACTGGTGCACTGGAGGGAGATCAAGGCTCAGTAAGCATTGGGGCAGGATAGTAACAAACCTATATTTTGCTGATGACATTGACAGTCTAGCAGGAGAAGAGCAGGAACTTGTCAACCCAGCAGAGCACCTTGACAAATGTTCAGCTGCATTTGGCATGGAAATCAGCGCCAAAGAGACAAAACGTTTGACCAGCAACACCAACGGCATCAGCACTAACATTGCTATCAAGGGAGAAAAACAAGAGACATTTCAGAGTTTAAGAGGAGGGATCAAAACCTGAAGTGCTGCTCAGAGGTGTGCAAATGACAGCAGTGCTAACCAGACTAAGACACGTTTGGAATGACAGAAACATCACAATCAGTCCTAAGAGCACACTGATGTGCTTCCTTGTCATTGCCATATTCCTTTAAGCCTGTGAGATATGGACTCTGACAGCTGAACTTGAGAGAAGGATTAAGGCATTTGAGATGAGATTTTTCCACAAGAGATCCTTGGCATCTCATACAAAGATCACATTACTGACTTGGGGGTCCAGACAAGAGTAAGGCAAGCCATTGGACCATACAAAAACCTGTTGCCCACAGTGGAAAGAAGGAAAATGACATGGTACGGTCATGTATCAAGATCAACAGGACTTGCCAAAACCATTCATAGGTAACAGTGGGAGGAGGCAGAAGGACAGGAAGGGAGAGAAAGAGATGGGAGGACAACATCAGTGAATAGATTGGCCTCACACTCAGCAACTGCCTGAGAGTGTCTGAGAACCAGGGGGAGTGTCTTCAAGACTCGGGGATAGACGACAGTGTCCACTTTTACATTTTTATTTGACCCATTTGTGTACATAACCCACAATAGATTTTAATCAGGAGCAGGCACACTCCACCCCCACCGGTTTTTCTACCTCAATCCTTTCCTCAAAAAAAAAAAAAAGAAAGAAAAGGGGGAATGTAATCTCTGTTTTGTAGTTCTTGAAACTATGAAAACCCTTCACCTTGCACTTGAAGTGAGTATGGATTATGGTGATATTGGCTTTTGATGCTGGCTTCAGATAAACTTTCCGCTGTGTACCATTGCCCACACCCCTCGTCTGCCTGAGCACTGTATAGAGTATGTGCGAATTCTGCTGTGGCCAAAGGAAGAACCTTTTGGAGGTAGGGGGATGTCAGTTTTCTGTGTTATAAGGATGGGAAAGGTTGTGTTCTGTTGTGTGTGTGTGTAGACCTGTTTACCTGTACAATTTTTCTGTATTTCGCACTGCTTAGTATAGAAATGTGATATTGCTGAAGAAAATGCGAAAAAAAAAAAAGTGCTTGTCAAAATATGGAGGAAATCAACCTATTTTTGAGTTCATCAGCTCAGTTGTTTCATCGCCAGAACAATTGCAGACATTTACTGTTTCATCCATCTGTGCTACGATCCTGATTCAGCTCTATGATTTGGCAGACCTCAGCAGTTGTGTTTATTGCTGTGCAAGCTGGCTACATTTTGTGGCAATTCACAGAAATAAAAAAAAAATTACCTAGATGTTAGTACTTGACTAGTCCAACACGTTTGCCCTCTTTCATCAAACAAAGCTTTGTCGGTCTGCAGTTTTCACAACCGAATCAATAAGAAACTGAATCAGTGAAGCTTCCTTGCAGACTTCGAAAGTCAAGAGATAGCTTAAGCTGGTTTATCAGTTTGAAAGAGGTCTGCTTCGTTGTCGTCATTCTCCCAAACATTGTGTGCTCAAAATGCATTGGTTTCTGTACTGAAGAAACGATGAAACACATCAGTGTTGTTCTCTTAATTTATTTCTTTTGAATAAATTGTAGATTTGCTGCTTTCAGTGTTTTGCAAAACTTCAGCATCTGCCATTGGAACTGACCAATTAGTGATGCAGTTAGCTTAAATGTGTGACATATGTATACAAGAACCAGCGCTTCTTAACTTGCATGTACTATGATGCCTGTGTGTGTGTGTGTGTTTCCATATCTGAATGCATTTGGTGGTAGAAGTCCATAAGCCCAGGATCTCTTAAGCACAGAAAGTTAAATTGACTTAATGATGACGTTAACATTAAATAAATAATAAGGGAGGCAGTTTCTCCCATAGTCGATGAGCTGCATGCCCATAATGCACCAAAAGAAAAAAAAATTGAGAGACATAAAATAGATAGGTATAGATAAAGACATTTTAGAGATAGATAGATTGAGATAGAGATAGGTAAAGAAAATGTAAATGTATGTAAAGGTATCGTATAGATATGCAAGTTTTATTTGACAATATGTACATTCTGTTCAGCGGGAGTGCCCATTGATGGTGATGACCCACACCACATCACCTGGATTCTGGAGAAGTCTCAGATCCGTGCCAATGAGTTTGGCATTGGCGGCGTCAACTACAGATTAACTCAGGGTGAGGTCTTCTCTTTCTGTGTCAAGTCTTGTAGACCTGTGTTATGACCACTGTCAACACAAATAAGTTTTAGGTCCCAAAGTTGGAACTTTTGCATTGAATGGGGTCAAAATAGAAAGGCTGTTTTCATTAATGAAATATATAGCATTTTCAAGGGAGTATCAAAGTATTTATTCCACAGTTCTTTTTGGTTTTGAAAAAACTTTAAACAGGGATTGTTTAATTACACATACTGTTCCATGGCTCATAAGGGCTGTATGCGTTGGCTGTTGCTGACCTGTCTCATACTGTATACTAGTCCACGCAGGGTAAGTAACAACACAGGCAGTCTGAACTTGAAAGAGTGAAAGGGATGGTGTTACAGGCACGCTCCTACACTTTCTCATTCGGCAGCTTTTTGTCCAGTCCTTGTCCTCTCATAGCAGCCAAGTCTGCTTATTTTCCTTGAAATCAGTCGAGCCTTGTTGCTCATTTTTTTTTTTTTTTTTTTTTTTTTTTTTTTTTTTCTCATGGGGAGACTTGAATATAGTGTTTGGGCAGTGAAGCAAGAGCACTCTGGCACATTGTGAAGCCTTTCTCTGCCACAGTGTGTCTCCTTTCCTCTTCACTTTCTCTCCCTGTCATTTGTTTTTGTCAGTTCTCCTCTCGCCCGCTTTTCTCTCTGGTGGTGAGATTGTGTTTGGCGTGTGGAGATGTGTGTTTGGATATTTCCAAACTGGCAAGATTTGGGGGGGATACGTTTAGGTCCGTAGACATTTGGATGAAAGCAATATTCTGTTTTGTTGTTCATCTTACTTTATGATTTATTTGATGCAGCATATTAGAAACCAAAATAAATATCCTAAAAGAAACTTTTTTTATTTTTTGTACTCTGCTGCATACAGGTCAGTAACATTAATACCAGTTTTTTAATGGTGGTCTTGTGGGTAATGTGGTAAAATGGAGGTAAGGTGTCTCCAAATGCCCAGATTTTACCTATCAAAGGTGTAAAAAAAAAAAAAAAAAAAAACAAAAACCCCTTCAGCTTCAGGGGGCTTTGCCCTCCGACCCTGGCCTTCCAGCTGTTGATTTTTCCCTTATTACATCTATGATATAATGTCTGAAGTCTCATCAGAATAAGTTTCACAAGTTTCTGCACAGCTTATTATTAATTCATGAGTGCATATATGTTGCTGTGTGTGGTGTGGTCATACTTTTTTTTGTTTTCAGTTGTAAGGGGTTTTGTATTATTACCCCCCCCCCCCCCCCCCCCCCCTCCCCCCCCCAAAAAACAAGAAGGCTCGGGGAGTAGGGAAAGTGGATGATGATGATTAGGGATGGGGTGCCTGGTCTGTTTGAATGTCAGGAATGGGCAGGGGTGTGCTCTTCGGTGTTGGGGTGGGGCCTGTATTTTGCTGCCTTGTTCTTGGCTTGGTGTGGTAACAGTGATAGCACGGGATGTGTGCTGTGTCATTTTCAGGTGTGGTGAAAAGAATCATTCCAGCTGTGGCCTCTACAAATGCTGTGATAGCTGGTGAGAATCTCTCTCTCTCTCTCTCGCTCTCTCTCTCTCTCTCTGTCACTCTCTCTCTCTCTGTCTCTCTGTGTCTGTCTCTTTCTCGCCCCCTCCCCTTCTCTTTCTCTCACTCACTGTGTTATTCTCCTCCCCTTCTCTCACTTTCTCTCTCGCACTCTCTTGGTCTGTCTCTCAATCAATCTCTCTCTCATTTATCTGTTGAGGGCTGAAGGAAAAAGTAAGAAAAAAAGAATATGAATTTACATATTAATTTTCCTCAATAATGCTTTGTCGTGTCTTGTTTCAGCCTGTCTCTGTTTCATGATCTGAATTTTTCTGTAAAACAGTGGAGGGGAAGGAATTTTTATCCTTTTAATACTTTTTGTCAGAGAATTAATCAATTGGTCATTATACTTCTGATCGTCCAAATGTCACCAAGTATGGTGGATCTTGAAGATAGGTATGCGCACGTGTTCGCACGAGAGAAAAGAGCACCATTCATGTATTTATGTGTGAGTGAGCATGTGTGTATATGTGTGTGTGTGTGTGTGTGTGTGTGTGTGTGTGTGTGTGTGTGCACATGCATACCTGTTTGTGGTGAGCCTGTTTTTTTTAAGTCTGCACTATGCAACTCAGATAAGGAATGATGCGAGTGTTGTGGCATTGTCAGGTTGTTATGGTTAAGGAAATATTAAATACTCCTTTTCATGATTCTGGTTTCTTTCCTCATAGCTGCCTGTGCAACAGAAGTTTTCAAAGTGGCTTCAAGGTGAGTGTGCAATGTTTCCTTCTGATGGAATTGATCTTTTTCTTTTTTCTGCGTTCATATGCTTTCATCTTGTCTCGTATCTTTTTTTTTTTTTTTTTAAAGAAAATTAGTTCACTGAGAGTTTAATTATTATTGATGTTCACCTTGACAGGTTTTGCTTATGCGAAAATGAAGATCAGGGAGTGCAGATTGCTTTATGTATAATGATACCATTTAATTAAGCTACAAGTCCATATAAAGGTGCTGCGGAGATAAAGCGGGAAATTTGTTATGAGTAGCACATTTTTTAGAAAGTACCATGAATCGCAATTTTTATGAAATGAAAGAATGTGAAATACTCTTTCAAGGAAACGTTTTGAATAAACAAGATTTTGATGTTCTTTTTTGAGTTTTTGTCAGTTTACCACATAGCAATGGGGAAAATAAATCAATTTTAAGGAGACTGAATTGTATTTTTACAGCTGTTGTCAACCTTTGAACAACTACATGAATTTTAACGACACAGAGGGGGTCTACACCTTCACCTTTGAGGCCATGAAACGAGTAAGTTCCTTTAGACCTTTTTTCTGCCACATGAGATGGAAAGAATTGAAAGTTTCTTGCAGTTTTTTACTTTGTTGTAAGAGGTTTACTTTTGTGGAAAATAATCTTTTTCTTTTCTTTCATGTCCTGTCTGTTGTCAGTGTGTTACTATAGTGTAATATGTGCATGAATAATGAACAAAACTAAACACAACTTTTTTTTGTAGAATGTTTGTACACTCAGCATGAGAAAGGCATGGATAAAACCATATATCCGGATTTGGCAGAAACTGGAATGGAATTTGATCTCGCTTTTTGTCCGGAGATCCTGAAATCAGGAAATGCCGTGGTCAGTTTTTTTTCCTGAAGGTTTCGATAAAACTGTGACATTTTTACTTTGTCCAGTCCTGGTGTTTCTTTTCCAATCTGGTCATCCCTCGTTATTTTGTTGAAAGAATGTGCAAATGCTGCTTCGGCCAGTAGTGGCGCTACGATTTGTTGAGCCTAATGTAGATACATCTGCAATCGATGCAGCATTCAGAACAAGTTTCATTTTCACATGCCATCACACAGCAGAGGCTTCTCTTGGGCAGTAACCACTTAACTTGTATCAACTACAGTGATATAGCTTCTTTCTGACACAAATTGCTTTCAAACCTGATTCATCAGCACACTTTGGCATAGACTCATGCTGTCTTGCTGATTTTTTCTATGTTTCTGGGCATGTTGTCAGAAATTTGACAGAGCCTGACGTCATTTCGCACACAGCAGTTAGCAAGACTTGTTGCTCTTTGGTCAGATTACCTCCTCCTGAGGTTAGAGTCTGCAAGTGCAATTACCTCTCAAGAATCTCCTGTCCAAAAATTTTTCCCATTCTCTTTTTTTTTTTTTTTTGTTCATCATATTTGTCCTGTTTTCACCAATCAAGGGAACAAAATTTGTCAAAATTGTATGGGTAAACAGGTCTGTAGTTATATGCTTGCAAAGAAGAAAAAAAAAAAAAGAGACAAAAAAAAAAAAATGTTAAGGTGGAGTGTTAAAGTATTTCCTAACTAATTTCAAATACAAGTACATTCATTGCGCTTTTATCTTGTTAGCTATTGCGAGCTGAACAGCCACTTTAAATGGGCCATTTGTGATTCCAAGTTCTTTATTGAATGACAAAGCATCGGTTATTTAGCGGGCAAAATGAACATTGTTCAAATTATATTTTTCAAAACATTCCATTTTATATGCCATATTTCACCTTGATTTATTTTGGCAAAGCAGTCACACCCACTATTCTTGCAACTCTTATTTTCCATGCCTGATTTATGGTAGTCAGGAGATTGGTATATCTGTAAGCTTGTCAGTCCAGTCTACTATTAGTACAACTTATACAACTTGTATATATATATATAAGATTTGGTAGAGCCTGTTCCATGAAAAGTAAACAAAACTATATACATTTCATATGACTTTATTTTTTGCTTCAACTAGAAATTACTTGTGCGCAGACTTTAAAAATGTTAATTTTACTAGTAAATTTATTGAAAAATTTTCTGGACTTTTCTTCAAAAACTACAAATTTTATATAACTTCACAGATAGCCAAGTCGCATACCTGTTGCACCAGTAACCTCCACCCCACCCATATGCCACTCCCATCCCTTCCCCGGAGATTCAGGACTTTCTACTGCAATAAACAAGACCACACAAGCTTCCGGTTGAAGTAGAAAAAAGTCTAATTTTCCATACAAGGGAGTTCTAACACCAGATGCACAAATTCTGGTCACCCAAACTGTTTCTCGAGTTCAAACTGCAAGCTGTCTTCACAAGTTCTAGAAGTGGCAAATAAAATTATAGTGAACAAAAACTATTGCTGCCTCCAGTTTTTTTAATTAAGTGAACTCTGCTGCGTACAGGTCAGTAAACATTAATGTCAGTTTTGATGGTGTCCTTGTGGATTGCATGATAAGAAAGAGGTAAGTGTCTTCAAATGCCTAGATTTTGCTTCCCAAAGGTGTAGTAATCCTTCAGCTTCAGAGGGCTTTGACCAGTGACCCCCGACAAGGGGCGCAGGGGTCCTAGGGCAGCCTCCTGGACCCCTGCCTTCATGCCTTTAACTTTTTTCCAGGTTTCACCCATGGAAAAGGAATTTTCGCTCTGAAATAGTTATTACATATGCTTACCTATCCAAACATGAGAATTCCTTCCTACCTCCCTGTTGGTTCTGGGGAAGGGTGCAAAAACTGATGATCAGTTTACTTATCACAGGTGATATGTAAACTGAACTCCTGTGAACAACATTTTAAACTTTACACACTTATGCGCAGAATTGCTGTCAATTGCCAAAACAAACAACATTTTAATAAAAATGCATGAAAATCTCTCATAATCTTGGTGGTTCAGTTATATCAATTAAAAAAAAAAGAAGAAAAAAAAAAACACTTCGTCTGCACAAGTTTCGTCTGCTGCCATGAACACTCATTCAAACGAACCATGCCATGAGTCGGCTCTGCGACATAATTCAGAGACTGTATTGAACTTCTCTGGGAACAAAATACAGGGAGTATTACATGTTTGCATCTCAAAATGCCAAGATGGGTTTGAGTTTGAGTGAGCAAGTGTGCAGCGGATAGATGAATGAAAAAAGCAACTGCGCTGATTGAAGAAAATCCAGACTGAAGGAAGAATGTGGCATGAAAGTCAGCAGCCCGGTCAGCAAGGCACAGTGTGGATTACAGTGTGAGAAGGCCTGTTTGGCACAACAGACACCTCATGTGGCATGAAAAGGAGGGTGAAAAACGTGGCCCGTCACTGTCCACATGATGTGTTTCCACTGGCTCGCCAGACACCTGGCAACACACATCCTCTCTGAAAATATCAGGGGGGGTTGGGGAGGGGGGGGGGGGGAGTACCTTCTGTCACCCCTCCCCCCCCCCCACCTCGGTTTGGCCCTGTAGTCCATTCCCCACCATATATTAAAACCCAAAAATATGCATGGGCCCCACCCCAGATCCCTGGAATATTTGGAATATGAGAGAATATGAAGACTGGATAAACTCCTCGGATCCAAGGGTTTCTGAGAAAATCACATGATTTTCAGAGGCAGGAAAAGCAATCATCCAGGAGAAAAAATTCTGTTGGGAAGAAACGCTTTAGTACCCCCAGTCTTGTACTGTATCCAGTTTTTTTTCTAATCCAATCCAAGTTTCTGTAATTCTATGTTCAGCACTCTGCTGCCCAGGCTCATTATGGTATATATATATGGCAGTGCTTCTGCTTGCATTAATCAGAACATTTCAGTGGCGGGCAAGTACGTATGTGAACGGAATTCGTTCAGCCATTTTTTTTTTCTAGTTGTGGGTCATGTAGGTGATCTTTCGCAGCTCTGGAATTTGATGTTTTTGGCGTCATAGATCAAAATAAAGGTGAGACTTTTGAGGAGGGTACAGTTATCAACTTCTTTGAAATTTGATTGGACTGAAAACACTACAGCTGTGAATAGTGCGTAATTTCAATCTGTGGTGTTTGACTTGTCATCAGAAAGTGAACTATCCAGGAACAGCTCGCTGTTACTTTTTCGCGTTGTTGTAAGGAGCTAAACTTCCCCTGTCATTGATTTAACAGTGCTCTTGGAGTTCTGCAAAAAATATGTTGATGCTTGATAGCACTAGACTGCAATCAGCGCATATTGGATTTTTTGATTGGATTAATGTTGTTTTTTATTTTGATGATGAGACAACCCAAAGAAATATGTCATATGTACCCCTGTGGTGGGCTTGATTATGAACAGCAAGATGCGAGACACATTAAGTTACAGTGGTTATGTCCCAATAAGGAATATTGCTCATTTTTTTTACCAGGTTATATTCATGACTGCTGTACATTAAGACAAATGCCAATTTCATTTCTTTTCTTCTTTTTTCTCTTGAAATTTATTGAAAATAAGTGTGCGTCCCTGTGTGTGTGTATGTGTGTGTGCGCGCGCGCCCCTGTGTGTCTATGTTCTCAGTTATTTTCTTTTGGTTTTTTTGCTTCCTGCATAGTTATTCACCTATCATGAGAGACCACAAAACAGTCTTTAAAACCGTTTTGATTCCTCTATTTTGGCTGGGGGGACTGGACTCTGGCCTTTTTCAGAGAAGTAAGCTGTTCTCCAGTAAAAATTTCGACAAGAAAGAAAAAAGAGTTCGCCCCACCCCCTCTCCCCTTGCATTGACAAGAATTTGGGCACCCTTTCCTCTCCCCATTCCCTTCCTGTGCACTTTGGAAAACTGCTGTGGTGTTTTTGGCAGTTCAGGCTGGCCCAATGCAAAATATCTTGTGAGGCCGCTGGTGTGAAAGGGTGGGTGGATGGAGAGAGAGAGAGAGAGAGAGAAGCTATTGAGAGAACACTACTGGCTAGTTTGCGATGAGTGCAGATAGCAGTTGAATGTGCTGCCAGTTGCACTGCACTGTAGCTGTGCTGGTACCGTTTTTTGAACAGCAATAAATGAAGGAGATAACCCATAATTTTTTCCCCTAAGTGCACTGTCGTTTGGTCGGGAGATAACCCATAATTTTTTCCCCTAAGTGCACTGTCGTTTCGGTCTAAGGAAGGAGATCAGAGGACTGGGGAATCTGCCTGTGAATCTGTTGAGTCACTGTGGCCACAGGTGTGAAAGGACTGGGAATTTTTTTTTTTTTTGCGGTGAACCTTCTGTGAATACAGTTTGCCATATTACACTTGGGTTTCTGTGAGGGCCAGTCTGACCCAGTTTTGCCTTGTCTTCTCTTCCCTCTCTTCTGGTACATGTCTCTGTCTCTTTCTCTCTCTCTTGCTCTCCAACTTTGTTCACCATATCAGTCTCTTTTCTGTTTAATTTGAGTATGGTTTTGTCTTGGAAAGAGTGACGTCAGTGATAGGAGTGTTGCTCCCTCTGATTGGTGCTTGCAGGAGGATTGCTTGGTCTGCAGTTTCGCGCCACAAAGTGTGTCCTTCTCCGAGAGCGACAAACTGCAGGATGTCATTACCTTCCTCACAGAGAGCGCCACATAGTGAGTACAACACCACACACACACACACACGCAGACACAGACACACTAATGCACACCAATTTTCAAATTGCAACATTTTACTTTGACTCTGAAGTCCTCCTGAAGGGAAGAAACCTGTACCATTGTCCTTTTATATCTCAGACCCATCAAAACTGGAAAAAAAAAACTGTTCTCTGTGTCTCCTACTGTTATGTTAAACTGTTCTCTGTGTCTCCTGCTGTTATGTTGAAGTGTGCTGTGGTTTCAATGTAACCATGTGTGTTTCAGTCAAATGAAGTCTCCTGGTATCACCACCAGTGTTGGTGGCAAGAACAAAACCCTGTACATCCCCAACATCAAGTCCATAGAGGAACGGACCAGAGAGAATCTGAAGAAAACACTGAAAGGTAATGAAGGAAGATGATGATCATTCACAAAAACTACAGTCCCAAGCTGTCAGGGCTGCTGCATGTAGCCTGTCCCAGAAATGTGCGTGTCCTTTAAAGGCTGTTTGGGGACATTTAACCCTTTCACCGCCAGATGCTCTGTTTTGCATAAATCCCCATCGCCAGCTGTTTTAAAAAAAAAAACTTTTTTTTTTTTCATTCCAGCATGTGTGAAATGCAGGTATCTCTGGAACTAAGCAACCATTCTCATGCTGGTTTTTTTTTGTGTGTGTGTGAAATGGAGAACATAAACTGTACTTTTGTTAATTAAGAAATTGAATGTCAAAAACTCTGAACAAGAAGGGAAAAAATACTCCACTCTACAAATTAAGACCAGAAAGTATGTAATATCCAATTAAAAAAAAAGTGATAAAAACAACTATAAATGCACATATTCAAAAAGCAGAAGAGGAGCTGGAAGTAGTCCGCAGTTTGAACATCATCCCTTTTCACCAGCACTCCTGAAAACAACAGTCAGAGGAATAAGCATTGGTGTGCATAATGAGGTGATTCAGGAAAGGAATTACACACACACACATACATATATATACGCGCACAAACAAACACACACATATACACATAATAAATTTCTTACACACACAAACACACATGAAAGAAAAAGGGAAGGGAACACACACACACACACTCACACTTTCTTATGCCCCACTGGTACACACAAGAAAGAAAGAAAAAGGGAACACACACACATGCACACACACACACACACACACACACACACACATCCCTTTCACTCTCGCTGTTGAAAGCAATATTTTTTTTATGAAAACAAAGTCTTTCACTTGCCTGTTGGTCTCTAGAACCAGGGGAGCAATTCTCCTAGGGCGTATGAGTCCAGCTGGTCGTATAATTCCCACTCAGACTCTTCTCTGCAGCACACATCTGACACGTGTCAGTTGGCCATGCCCCCTTCGACATTGATCAGTTGCAAGTAAGCTTTGCATCCGATTCATTGTCTTTGAAGTGTTCGTCGCCCCCTATCAGTCTCTCATTCATACGGCTTTCAAGTCAGTCACTGCCAGTTAGCCCCCAGGGCCAGCACCAACATGCCCGCACCATGGCCCCCATGCTGGCTGAGCCTACTGCTTGGCTCACGCCCTACACAGTCGGGGCCTCTGTTTGTGGTAATTCGGTCAAGCTGCCCCCATCACATGTTTTTTGGTCACAGTCTGGGTTTTCTTTATCAGAATCAGGATCAACTGACTGTCTATTTAATATTTCCAGCACTTAAATGTATGGCGAGGCCGAGTACCTGAAGTGCTTGTTTGTGATGTCATAGTGAATCTAAAAGCAGTCGGTATAAATTGACAAAAAAAAACACTTAATGGACTGACAAAGCAAATGGCTGTGAGCACAGGTCAGGGAATCACTAGGACATTTTATTGCTGGCTTTCTGTATCATCAGATTGGAGAGTGAGAGTATTGGGAGTTGGGTAACCTAGTTTGTCGCATTTTGACGATGTTGGCGGCGAGCAACATGGTCGCAGAAATGCGATGTTGGCAGCAATAGGGTTAATTCAGGCAGTTTTATATACTACGTTGAGCGTGTTATGTATATCCCATTTAGGCTGCCATGTGGATCCAGTTCAGGCTGTTGTATATATTCCAACCTGTTCGAGCCCCTGTATATACAACATTTAGACTTTGCGTTGTCCCCATTCAGATTATGGTGCATACCATATTCAGGTTGTTACATGCTCCCTATTCGTGTTGTATACCGCCCCATTCTTTGTATAACCCCCAGTCATGCGGCTCTCTATTTGCTTAACTCTAGTCAGGACCAACTGATATTCCAGAGTGATGCTAATGACCAAGATAGAGGACAATCATTGTATGGGGGGAACTATATTTCATTGACTTTGTGCACAAGACTCCAGATCTGAAGTCAGTATCACCTGTACCAGCCAGCCACTGTTGGCAATGCGGAGTGGAAGCTGATCAACAATGTGCATGCTTGCTTTTAGGCGAGACTGCAAGTTATAGAATGCTGGTCAAGTGTGTGTGTGGGCCCATTTCACTTGACATTAGTTACAGTTTTCTGTTGTATTTGGTGGGGGCAGAGGAGGACGGGGCAGGGGGCTGGAGATTGGGACTCCCAGACCATCCATCAAACATACCCAGAGGTGTAAAGAAATGTTTTTGCGAATCCGTCTTCACTGAATTTGCTTGGGGGTTTCCACCCTGCCTTCCTGTGTATTCTGGACACTGTGTTTGCCTTAATTAAAACATTTCTTCATCAAGGCCCTCAGACTTCTCATCAGGACGCAGTTTGCATTTGGGACTGTCAGAGAATAACTGCTAGGCCCTCACAGTTCTGAAACTAACAGCATTTAGCATGAAAAGTTTGAAGGGGGGGGGGGGGGGGGGGGGGGAGGAAATGGCTGGTATGTTGACTATCAAAACAAAAAAACCTTTTTTTGTCATTTGTTTTTTTCATGGTTTTGTTTTTTAAATTGTGGTGTTTTATGTGAATATCCAATTTTGTGATATGACCTGAACCAGTTATGTTTCTCCAACATTTGTCTCATGGTCCAGGATGAAACAAGGTCTATGTGAAGTATGGATTGGTTATGTCCCTTGTTCTTCTTGTAGATGCTTTTTTTTTTTTTTTTTTTTTGTCTTTGCGTTTCCTCAATCATCCATTTTTGTGTTAGGGCCATTTGGTTGTATTTATCATCATTGGTTTATCCCTGCCGTTTGGTTTTGATGTGCAAGATCTCCTTTGACCTCGCACCTCTCCACTTATTTCAGAGTTGGAGCTGAAGACGGGGCAGGAACTGTATGTAGCTGACATCACCACACCTATGTCCCTCACCTTCATCCTGAACATTGCCACACACATGGGACACAGGTGCAGAGAACGAGATGAGTGCTGCCAATGCCAACTAGCGACTGGATAAAGATCAGCTCCCGTCGGTGCAGCGCAGGCCACAACAACGGCAGGAACAGTGACAAACATCATGGCCGCCTCTGTGGATTCGCTCCCTGTGGAACGTCGTTGCCAAGACTGACGAACCCGCCTGGAGTACAACTGTGTGGGGGGGGCAACGGCACTTTGGTGTGTGTTTGTGAACAGTCAGTGGTTGCTAGGGAGTCCTTTGTCTCCTCCTGTGGAAAGGAACATACCTCAGTGAGAATATTCATTGTGTGAAAGACTGTGCAATTGAGAATATTCATGGGCATCTTGCAGTTTTGTGACAGGAAGTTCCACCTTTGGACCTTTAATGTAGTTGTTGATGGTGGTTCAGCATGTCTGTTACGTATACCTCTAAGGATTTGTCTTGGGTTTTTTTTTTCCGTTTTTTTTTTTTTTTTTTTGTGCTACGGAAGAGTGTGATGTATTTGGATAATATGACAGAAGGGTCATCGTGTATGTGCCACAATGGGCAAGTTTTTAGCTGAAGCATTCTGTGCCTGACCTGTGTTCTGTGCAGACCTGTTTATGCTAAAAATGCCATTGCTGCACTTTCCTGTAACTACTGGGATATTTTAAAGTATGCATACTCTCACAGGGGGGAAATGAACAAGTGGAGGGTGGTATCAAATCTGCCAGTATGGGAAGTGGTGAAGTTGACTTTATAGCAGCTGCTTTGAGCATAGGAAAAACTAATAACCAATTGATTAGCATACTTTGTGGAAATTCCAGTTCTTCAGGCATTGTTCTGTTCATACGTTTGGGCATATTGTCTTGGAGGTATACTGAACTAGATTTTGCATATGAGAGATAGCAAAGAATCGTCACTCTTTAGTGAACGTATTTGAAGTTTGGCACACAGAGACAACATGGTACTTACCCTCCACGTGCTATCATACCACCCAAGATTTCTAGATTTTTTTTTTTTTTTTTTTTTGTTGAAATATTGGTATACTTGTCATAATTGTGAATCGTGAGTACTCGGAGTTTAGTTTGCTGTGGGTTCAGCTGGGAAACTGACTGGGACCACAGAGTCAAGCTTGATGCATTTCCTGACCAACTCTGCAGGCGTCTGCTTTTCTCAGGCCTGGTTGATGTGGGGATACATCATGAAAGCAAGTGCTGAGTACAGCTCTGTCAGTCTCAGACCAAAATGGAACTTACAGCATAGTCTTCCTCCTCCTCCTCAGTCGGCATGAAAATTGTCTCCAGTTCTGTGGCCCTCTCCAGTTCTGTGGCCCTTCATGCCTTACTTTCACAATTTCCTGTCTGTGCCTATGCCCATGCATGGTAGAGTTTGTGTGGTGGTTGTCAGTATTGGCAAGTTCAAGGGGACTGTCGTTGGATTAACTTTGTGGCAGGATCAGGAAGAGGAGCTCGATCTGCAGCTTGGTAATTGTCAGTAGGTGGTGTCATGCGTATGCTGGACCAGAACAGGCCCTCTGAATACCATCAAAGTTATTTGGCAGGTGTGCAAAGTCTCCTCTGCTGATTTGCCTCATGACAGCTTGATGCTGACTTATCCCATACATGCTTACCCCTACAAATGAATTTCAGTAGCACTGATTTCAGATTTCAGTAGCACGGACTCAAAATCAGTAGCATTCATTTTTTGGTCAGGGTGTCATAATCAGCTCAACCTATGCATAGAATAAGACAAAACTTTACCGCCATGTTTAAATAACAGAAAATGCGCTGTCACAAATCACGCACTCTGCTTTTGAATCGTCAGAGTCCAATTTCACAATGAAGGGAAATTTGCCACTGCATTTGTCCATGAACTTATGTGACGGCTGACGCTTTTTTGATGCAGGTTCATCGGCATTACCAGTCGGCACATCCATTCGCTTTTGCTTTGTATTAAACGCCATGTTTCTCAAAACTTCAGTTACTTGCGATATCCGGTTTAGTACTTCCGCTTTCAAAAGCATCGTTTGCTTGAATAACTGAGTGTAACGTCCCTCTATAGCAGAAGCTGTTGGAGACGTACGCTATTGGTCTGCTTGATGAAGACGGTGTTCTGCTTCTGCTTCAACTTGCGATCGTTTCAAGTAAATTTTGTTGAAAAATCTTTTAACCGTAACGAAAAATAAATTTCTGTAATTGCTGTAGCTACTTTGTTTTTTTTTGTTAATTGTCGTAGAAAATACGGAAGTTCCATAGGGGTAGGCATGTATGTTATCCCTGTGGATAGCAGATGCCAGGGTTGTTGCGGAAGAAGCCAGGATGTGTGGATGGGAAGTTCTAATGGTGTGAGGCAAGCGAGTAGTGGTTAGAGGGATCCGTCACCTGTGAATGCCCCGTTTTGTGAGAGTTTTGAGTCTACTGCAATGCAGTTTTGTTGCAACTTGTATCTTTAGCAAAATATGAGGGATAGTTTTTGATGGTGGTCCACCATGTATTGGGTAGGGTCTGGATCCTGGCTAGAGTCTGGATCTGTTCAGGTCTGAAAGTGTTGTACATGATTTTTTTTTTTTTTAATAGAAATGGTATCTGATGAAGTTCAGTAATAGAATCGTACATAACTGGATCATTTTATAAGCACAGCATATGTAATTTTCTCAGTGATGCATACCTGTTATTTCATGGGTGCTTCTGAGCCGGAATACCGGTTTTAGATCACGGCTTGTGCCGGAGATGCTTTTTTGTTTTCTTTTTTTTTTTTAATCTGAGGAGCAACAAATTTTCGAATGGTTAAATCGGACAGCAGTTCCACTATTTGTTTGAATTCCAGTCCAAGTTTTCAATGCGCTCTGTTCTCGCTCTTCTGTGTCGGAGGTACAACGAAGTACTCCACTTCCTTTTGGTCGACTCATTTGTTAGCACATAGACGTACGCACATTTGTTAGCGTAACAGTGGATCAATCGGTATAATGCTGCTTTTGACAAAAGATGATGCCTGAAGGCTAGAAGAGGAGGTGGAGAAAAGGGTGTGAAATCGGTGGCAATGGGAATGACCCATGGAAAAGGATACAAAGGGTGAAACATTTGGCCTGTGGCTGCAGAAGATGGGACGTGCCAGGGGTGGTTTTCCGTTCTGTTTGTTTAACGTCGCTGAAATACGGCACAAGCAGGGAAGAAAAAGTTCAGGGAGCATGCCCATTTTGCTGCTTCAGACTACACGCTTCATAGGTCGGTCATGAATCTTTCAATATTGTTGCCGAATGTGGATGAGGATAAGTTGGGTGCTCTCAGCAATAGTAAGATCAGTGATCAAGGCAAAGTGGCCATCTGCTGCGAAGATGCCAGTAAGCAAAAAAATGATCAGCATGATAAAAACAAGCAAAAGCGGGTACTCTAAACATCCAGAGGCAAAAAAAAAAAAGGACAAAAGGTGAAAAGATCAAAGAAAAAAATGTGTCTTGCAGTTGGAAAAGCTTTCCAGAAACGAGTTAAAAAAAATAAAAAAAAAAAAAAAAGAAATCCCAGGTCTCCCTCATCCCCTATCCTCATAGACTAGCAAGTGGGCTGTCCTCATTTGAAGTCTGATACAACAGTTTCAACAGCTACAAGTGCAAGTGGTGTAGTCTCTAGCACTGTGAGTGTGTTATCACATACTACAGTTTCAGCAAGTGATTCTGTCTGTTGTGCAAAATGGATCAGTTTCCAAACCCACCTATACTGTTCGAAAGGGTGGAAAAAGAGCTGCCTTGAAAGTAGCTGGTGACATCACGCATTTTTTCAGTAAATCCTTGATTGTTAATTTTTTTTCAATATCGTCTTGATTTTGGGTTCAAGACTTTTTTTTTTCAGTATCTTGTCTTGAGTTTTGAGTCAAGACTGTATCTGTTGAAACATGAATAGATCTAACTTATGGTGGTTTCAGCGACTTCCTGTGATTTGCTCGACTACATCTGCTGATGAATTCTAGCAGTGACAGGAGGTTTTGCTCCTTTGTGGCGACTTCAAACTGAATGCCAGGGGCTACATATATAGAGTGATTGTATTGTGGCTGTTTATCATACCTAGTACAAATGTAGCCAACTGCCAAGAGTATATTCTTGTAGTAGGTCTAGTTTTTTAGTGACCCTCAAAGTCAGGAGTATAGCCCACACTAGTCATTGTGACTTAGATTTTGACAGCAAATTTTACAGTGACTTCATTCCCCTTGTGTGGTGATTTCAAATTCAGTGCCAAGACTGCATCAGTAGAGTAGCTGCTGTATTTTGCTTCTTATTCCAAGTTTATCTGCAGCCATCTGCCCAAAATATATTCATGCATTAGCTTTAGTGACTTCAAAAGACAGGAGTATTACTCTCCGAGTGACTCAGAAGACAGTCTTCAGTCCCACTTCACTTTAGAATACAATCTACAGTGTATGGGAGATTAAAAAGGTATAAAGGAATGTGTAGATTTAATTTGAAACTAGAAAAAGAAAATAGAGGAAAAAGAGGTCTCTCATTTTCTTCAGGAAATTGCCTTTTAGTTGTATTTCATATATTTATTTATGAACTTTAATTTCAGGCCTAACTTTCCATTTAACATTCAGTGAGAGTCTTCTGTTTGCCTCCTAAAATGCATTTTTCTTTCAGGTTCATGGGGGCAATGCCCCCCTGACCTCCCAACAGGGGCGCTGTCCTTGTACCCTGCCAGGGCCTCAGCGGCCCCTGGAACCCTGCCCTTCAGGTGTTTTGAAAAATTTACTGGAGGCACCCATGTGTCATTTGCATATGCTTTACAGCAAAAGAGCAATTGTTTTCAAAGGAAACTAATGAACTAAACATTCTGCGCAGGGTTTTGGAATACACAGTCAAGTGTTCACGTACCCACTTCCAGCCTGTTGTCACATCTGGTTTCCTATTTTCCCATAATGTTGGTATACATGACTGATCTTCATTCTATTCTTAGAGTGAAAGTGTGACTGTTGTTGGCATACACAACTAAAATTCTGGGTCGTATTTCTTGAAAGTGCACTTAATGCCACTTTTTAGAACTGCATTATGGTTATCCTTGAAGTTGTAAAGAATCCTTTACAAATCTGTGTGTTGGGGAAAATTGTTTTCTCCCAAAGACCCTTGACATGTTGAGTGAACAGTATTGCACAACATTTATGTGTATGGCTGTGAGGGGGGGTGATTTTTAAACTTTTGTCCATGCGTGCAATTGTTGCTGCTTTTAGCTGTGTTAGCAGACGTGGGCGGAGTGACTACTCCTTTATAGGACACCTGCATAAGTGGGGGTCTTTTGGTGGTCTCACTTTTTGTCCCTGTGATAGGTCCTTTAGGGGAAGATGGAGGGGCCTTAATTTAGAAGGGGAGGGAGAAAGGGGAAATAGGGGAGAGTTGCATAACTGACAGGAATGGGAAGATAAGGCAGGCTGGAGGAGAAAGGCATAAAGGGGAGCACAAAGAGAACGCTTGCTCGCGATAAAAGCGAGAGCGTTGGGACAAGCGCTTGAAATGTTGCTCCAAATTTGCTTGTGCCGCACAAAAAGCACGCTCGCTTTATCGCGCCTGCGATTTGAAGCAATGCTTGGAAAGCGTCAAAAATCAAAAGTTAATTCTTTCTCGCGAGCAAGCGTGTTCCTGGTGCCCCGTCGCGTGTTGTCTCGAGTCTGGCGAGTGCGGTGCGTGTCGCATTTTCTCTCAGTCTCTCAGTGACAGTCTGACCAACATGGATGTACTTGAATGGCTCTTGGCTCATTCTCAAGTAGGAATGAAAAAGAGAAGGGCTCCTTTTAAGCAAAGGAAACAATTTATGGTATTCACTTTCCATTCGCCTCCTTTGATTAATCTCATGAACGCCCACTCTTTTGCGTTTTTTCCTAGGATAATTTTCGGCAGAACACTGTCCAGCAACAAAAGTTCGTCTTCACTTGAATCCGCCATACTGTCAAATGACCTAGCTCTACCAGTCGCGAGCGCGCTGTACAATCTTTCTCTTTGTGCACCTCAACGCCAAGCAAGCGCTTTCTTTACAAGCGCTCGCGCTATCGCAATCACTCGCTTTATCGCAAGCGTTCTCTTTGTGCTCCTACTAAGACAATGGGTGGGATATTGAGAAGGATAGAACTTGGTCTATAGTTGTTAGGGAGTAGGGGGGGTGAGGGTGATAAGGGCCCCAAATTGAGTAAAATTTAGGGGGGGGGGGTTAGTTACCGCCAAGGACATAGACAAAGTACAGGACAAAACAATGCATTTTGACCTATTGGGTCTTCTTAAACAAAAGGCAAAACCAAATAACATTTAGGACAGTGAAAATGAATGAAGAAAGGGAACCACTTACCTTCTTGTGTTCAGTACACTGCCTTAAGAAGACCGAACAGGTTTAATGCATTGTCTTGTTCTGTACTTTAGGTAACTACCCCCCTCTCTAACTTATGCTTCATTATTTAGTATTTATTGTTAGAGGTTCCACCCCATGGTATGAATGAATTTTTCCGTTGTTGTACGAGCAGCTGAAGAAAAATGTGAATTGGGGGGGGGGGGGGGGCTGGAACCACCTGTCTCCATCTTGGAGATTCGGAGGTTTCCATCCTATGGTATGAATGAATTTTTTTTCTAGTAATAAAATGAATACATAGCTTATTGGTGTGGACGGAATGACGGAATGACCTATCTCCATCTTGGAGATCCATGCTAGGAGTGAATTTTCCATATCTCTTCCCTCCCCCAATACTATCCCCAATACTGTCTCCCTTTCATTACCTTACCCCTAGGACCCTATCTGCCCAAAGACATGTCTCCCTTCTATCCTTACCTCAGCCCCTATCTGCCCAAAGACCTGTCTCCCTTCTATCCTTACCTCAGCCCCTATCTGCCCAAAGACCCGTCTCCCACAGGACCCTACCCACCAAAGACCTGTTTCCCTTCTATCCTTACTCCAGGACCCAGACCCCTTCCCCCAAAGACCTGTCTCCCTTCTATCCTTATCCCCTAAGGGACCCCATCCCCCAAATCTGTCTCCCTTCTATCCTTACCCCAGGACCCTATCCTCTCCCCCCCCCCCCCAATCTGTCTCCCTTCTATCTTTACCCCAAAGAACCCCCTAATCCCTCCCAAAGGCATGTCTCCCTTCTATCCTTACCCCCAGGACCCTAATCCCCCACAAAGACCTTTCCCTCTTCTATCCTTACCCCAGGCCCCTACCCCCCCCCCTATCCTTATCCCCCCCCCCCCCCCCCCCCCCCCCCTCTAACAGACCTGTCTCCCTTCTAAAAGTTCTATCCTTACACCCAGTCCCCTATCCCCTGTCTCCCTTCTATCCCAGCCCCTATCTGCCCAAAAGACCGTCTCCCTTCTATCCTTACCTCCCCCTAACTATCCCTCCCTTCTATCCTTACCCCCAGACCTCTATCCCCCCAAACACATCTCCCTTCTATCCTTTACCCCAGGATCCCATCCCCCAACAGACCTGTCTCCCTCCTATCCTTACATACCCCTGAGACATGTCTCCCTTCTATCCTTACCCCCAGGCCCCTATCCCCCCAAAGACCTGTCTCCCTTCTGTACCTACCCAAAAACCTGTCCCCCCAAAGACCTGTCTCCCTTCAATCCTTATCCCCAAGACCCTATCCCCCCAAAGACCTCTCTTCTATCCTTACCTCCAGGCCCCTATCTTCTCAAAAGGACCTCTTCTCTAAAAAAAAAAAAAAAAAAAAAAAAATGTCCCCCCCTTCACTCCCTGCGCCTTCCTCTTCATGTTCTCTCTATAGCTTGAGGAAAGGGGGGGGGGGGGGTGGGGTGTTAAGAGAGAGAGGAGCAATACATTTCCCACCCTATCTCTACCCTCCCTTATCTTACTGATGGGTCTCTTTAACAGACCCCCTCCTCCTCCTCTCCCCCCCAGGTCTACCCAAAAGCACATGAAAAAAAAAAAAATCCTTACCCCCCCATCCCCCTCAAAAAGAAAAACAAGCATACTTGCAATCAAAATCATCACAGCAAAATTATTCTTACTCTTGCGAGCAACATACACAGTAGGCTATTATGAATGCCCAGCAGTCATGGGTCACAAACGGGGGTTTTCAGCATGATTCAATACACATACCATGGATGTACTGCAAAGCGGAACATAATAACAAATGACTAAACAGTCCAAGATTCGGCTGTGGGGTTGAGGGCAAGGACTGACGGTTGCAGAATGAACAAAAATGGATGGTGGGCTTAGCCTGTATCAATAGTAAACCCTGGTGGATGCAGATGGCCATGGACCTTCGCTGGCTACGGAACAGCGAGGTTGGCTGCACATGGGCTGGCTTCCCTGCTGGACTTTGTCAAATGAACTCAGGTGAAATTGCTTAGCAAAAGTTCGTAGATCGTTCCTCCTCAGGTCAGAGTGAATCTTGTGCAAGAGTTGCAATCTGTTGACTGCACATAAAACTGACATCTGTTGTGTCTCTTCATGTAGAAAAAAATATCTGAGGCCATCTCTCTGGGTTTTGCTATGAATACTTTTCACAGCCAGCTGGTCATCCATTCGGGATTACCATGAACATACCCTACCTGAGCACATGACTGCTGTTACATCAACATGGAGACGGAAAGGGGAGCAGGAGGGTTGATGGGAGGGGAAACTAACAACATCAAACCACAACAGCAATGGGGGGGGGGGGGGGGGGGGGGAGTGTGTGTCAAAAATATCACTCCTACATTCCATTCCAATACAAAAAATTTGTCAGCACAGTTGATAAAAGCTGCTCCAGATCTTGCGAACACTAAGACAGGCCTAATCATACAACACAAATTCTTGGACATATGGTCCAGCCGCACAACACAATCTGGATCAACCACAAGATCAAATACAGTTGTAACACACCCAAAATCTACAATCATAACCACACACAAAAAAATACTGAATACTTTAGAAATATTTATCTAAGCACGGGAATGGAATCCAACCTGTAAACCTTGTTGTTTCCGTGAAACGCTGATGTTAGGTTTCACTTTTAGTCTTCAGTCTTCAGTTTATACACCACGGAAATGTGACATACAAAATTTTTTGCACTGCCGATATCAGGGTGATCAATCATAAAACTTCTAGTACTGAGCACTTGGCCTCAATGGTGTGGGCTTGGTTGGCACAGCACTAGTCAATTTCTAGCCTCGTGCTTGAACCAATCAAGTTCCTCATGCCCTTTTCAACATTTGTTGCAACTGTCATTGCTGATCCTGGAAACTTTTTTTTTTTTTTAAATCTATAATTAATGGCAGTTTCCATGAGAAGATGCAGATTTAACACTTCCTGACATGAAAAAACAACTTCTTGGAGTCAATATATTAAAAATCTTTAAGAAAACATGCCACGGGCAGTTTTACAATTTAGGAAGGGTGGTGGGGTGAATTTCCATCCAGAAGTGAGTGAAAAAAAAAAAAAAACTTATTCCTCTTTCCTACATAACTGACTTTAGGGTAAGAAAACAAAGAATGACATATCCAGGCTTCTCTGATATTTTCCATCTGAATGAATTCGTAAAATACACCCAAAACGATTTGTACACCATGGATATGGCCTGATAAACACTAGATTCAAATCACCTCTTCTTTCATTTTCACTTCCATCTGATGCTGGTGCTTGCATTTTCAAGCAAAATTTCACTGGGGGCACAGAGAAGAGGTTGATGATACTTTTTTTTTTTCACCTCCAGTTTTAATAACAGACTTGGTAAGAGTAGCAAAGCAGCCACATACTACTAAACCCAGACTTGGTATGAGTAGCAAAACCGCCACACACTACTAAAACAAGAACAGTAAGCAGCAACAAGGCAAAACTAGCTTGGGTTCAATGCAACTCATATTTAAAATATATTAAAAAAAAGAAAACAAAGTCTATGATACGAAATTTCGCAAGTATCACTAGATGTGATTTCACATAAAGACACACATCCTGTACAGAATTTTGATGATAATTAACACGCGCATCATGAACAATTGTGATAAATAAAAATTCTGGTGCACCCAATAGAAAAAAAAATGCAAAACTTTCACATATACACTGTTACGATTGTGGCACATTCACCAATACCGACCATGACCAGACTAAAAAAAAAAAAAAAAATGATGATAAATGCCATCAGACTGCACTGTGTTATGACCAGTACATCAGCACCCTGTTGTTAGAGTATTGGGAGGAGGCAGGGATTAAGGAAAAGAAACTGGATAAAAATACTGATATGGACAAAGAAAAAAAAAAAAGATTGATTTGGGGTCAAATATATTTACAAACATAAAAAAAAAGACTTTGTTGCGTGTACATAATCTTAATCTGAACCGCACTGGTGGTTAATGAAACAATCATTGTGTGGAAAGCTCCTGAAGTGTCTGAGGCAGGACCAGCCTGGATGTGGCTATGTAGCAGTCTCAGAGAGAGTGTGCATGACAATGGACTTTTGTGATTGTCCTCAAAGGCGAGTCTGACGTCACTATAAGTATAAGGCAAATGTCTACTTCAGACACTTCCTTCAATTTGGATTTTCTGCCCTTCTTGACTCGGCAAACCAGACACCTTAGTTTCAGTGTTTAAAGGTATAGCAAAACCGACCACGCAAAGGCAGTTTCAGGGATTTTTTTTGTTTTTTTTAACATGCATAACGGGGAAGTGGAGGGGGGCATTTTTTTCTCCATTTTGTGGCTTCACTAACCTCCTCTTATTCTTTACTGGTGGGTTGAAGACTGATCGTAAGTTATTTACATACCTTTTAACGATCAATTGCTGTATCTGATCTTTGTTACTCACCTGGTGTTATTTGAACAATCGTTCTGTATCTTTCATCGACAGCACCCTTGTTATCTGCTGGAAGTATTTCGCTCACAGCAAACACCACTACTTGTTCAAGCCAAATTTGAACAAAGCTTTTTGTGTGGTAAAACTAGCTTCAAGGCGGATGGTTGTATATCAACTAAACAGACATAAGAACATGGGAACATGAACACTATCTGACATCTTTGCCCACAAGTCTAAATTTCAACAAAGATAGCGTAGGAAAACTAGTTGCTGGGTGGATAGTTAGATGGGTAGTAAACATCAACTATACATACACAGGAACACTTACCTATTTGCCCACAAACATTTCTGTTGAGGGGGTGAGGGCAGGGGGAGTGGGGAGAGTGAGGGAAATAAACATTCAATATGAAAAACGTTTTTTTCAAAATGGATGGGGCACAGGATTGAAAGAGAGACACCCTTCAGTGTCTTGTTTGTCCAGACCATACATATACAAGTCATTCTAAGCCTGTGTATAAACCAGGAAAGCACACCAGCATATATTGTAGGCCAGCTCCTGGTGCCACATTATCAGCATGAGCATTTCGTTAAAAAGCAAAAAAACCAACCAACCAAACAAAAAATGCAATTTTTCAATGTGAAAATAAATGAAGGACATCAATAAATGCGGACAACAGCAGACCCATGAAGTGACCTACAAATCTTAATTTTCAGAACCATGCAATCTCCATGTGAAAATATAGACCTCTATATATATTTGTAGTACAACGCTTAAGCTCCATAATTGGGCAGCACGAGTCAATCAATTTCACTCTGATTGAGATTTGACAATATATGGAAAATAGATTGGTTCTGAATGTCTCTATGATTAGATAACACGAGTCAGTCATTTCACTCTAGATAGAGATCAGAAAATAAATAAGATTTAGAAAATAGATTAGTTCTGAATATGTACGCAACGCAATCATCATTCCAATCCTGCACACATTCATTTTCATGGCATCGCCTAAACATAAAAAAAAAGACGGGCATCAGCACCAGGAAAGTATCCCCAGTGCGCTCACAGAATGTTCCCCAGGGTACTCACAAAACATGCTCAGTATATACACACAAAGCATTTCTCAGTGTACTTGCAAAGCATTCCCCACTGTACTCGCTGATAACAGAGTATTTCTGCTGCTGTTGACCACACACTGTGTTCATGGAAAAAAAGTTTGCAAAGCTCGAGCAGACACAAAGACTCCCCTTCCCCCCTTTTCCTAGACTGGTTTCTTTGTGAAGAAGTAAGATCGAGCGACACAAAACTGTGCCCAACGTGCATGCATCATGCCCCAATTTGCAAGAACGTCTAACTGTCTAGAAAATCCCTAGATTCTCTTTAAAACATTCCATAATTTGTTTCTCACTCACTAATCCTTACCCTTTAATCATATGTTAAAGAAAAGGATGGTGTTATGAAATCACAGATATACTTTGTTACCTCCTGAACTGAAATGCTGACTGTGCTATACATATTCACCTGCCAAATGCAGTGTACTGATCTGTTAAATGCAACATACTTAAGTGCTAAAACTTTACTAGTCTGCTAAATGCAGCAAGTATGGTGAAACATAGTGGAGAGGAAAAAGGAGGAGAACAAATACGACTTGCTGCTTACCAGATAAATCCAAATCACTACACAGAACAGGCTATTCCACCAGGACTTGGTGCTTGCTTAAATGACTAATGATCTGCTGCCCAATCTGAACACTGATCAAGTCAGAAGGTCAAATCCAAGTTCTGTCAAAGCCTTAGGGATAGGAGTAGAATCAGGGATATGGCTTTATGTAGGTTAGTGTTGGCGTTTAGGCAGTTGTCCCAAAGGGAAGCAACTCAACATCAATGCCACCGAAATGAAAACCTGCAACATGTATTACAGGCCATGCCATGTATGGGTATAACAATACTCTGCTTGCCCAAAAGCTGCTGAATCTCTTGTTAGTTCCTCACAGAGCACACAACTCACAAAGCTAAATGACAATGCACAGCATGATAACTAACAAAGCAGAAATGCCATGACTTGAGCTCGGGTCCTCTTTGGCAGTTGGAAAAAAATATACAAAACTTTACTACTTGGAGTAGCACTTAACTTGCGTACCCATCCAGATAACCAACAGTAGGCTTGTACCACACAGACAGAAAGTGCAAACTGAACCAGTCAAGCAAATGCATGGGCTGCCGTTCACAGGGAAGTAGCAACAAGGAAAATGACTTGACGGCATGTTTATGCTATAAATCAGCATGCTCCTATCTACTGCCACACGCAGATCTCTGGCTTGATGATTTGCATACGTGGAGAAAAGTCAGAGGCTACTTATTTACTTGGCATGATGGCACAATAAAGGCAATTCTCATTTCAAGGGGCCACATGTGATGGGTGAAAGATCCAAACTGAGGATGATGTAAAGCTTGTCCAATTCTCCCCCCTGGATTTACTATAGTTTACTTTAAGGTAGGCTCACGTAACTTGACAATTCCAGAATTTTATTAAGATTCATGAATTAATTAAATCAAACCACAAAAATTTACAAATATAACTGATAAAAAAGGAGGATATCAACAAAGTAAACTCCCAGATTAAGTGTAGTTCATATGCTTTGGTCATTGTGAACAAGTCTGCTGAATTATAGCCCAATAACGATTTCGTCGTAAGATGTCAACCATGCCCATTTTTTTTATATGCCATCGAGTTGATACTTACACCAAGCTATGACAAGTATAGTCAATCATGCAACACATTCCAGCTTTCAAGTCTTTGTGGACTGATTTTTCTTTCAGTTTGTCTGTAGTTCTGTACCCACAAATCAGCTTGAGACAGATCATTCCCAATAAAGTGCATGTGGACAGTTCTATGTTCGGAGTCATGAAATTAATCCAAAATGCCATGTCAAGTGAGCCCTCTGACTATCACGCCTGTGAGCAAGTTAAAAACGGAAATATAAACAAATGATAATAATAACATTTAAAGAAAATGCCAGTGATAATCGGAAGCAAAACCAGTGCAAACATTTCCATCTTTAAGTTAGACAATTATTCTCTCACAACATCAGGTGCATATGATATGATTCTTGGCAGTGAAGCCTTTCCAGATGCAAACAAATCATTATGCTGATAAGTGAAATGTAATGGGCAATAGCTGACTGAACTGATGCTGATGAGTCTGGTAGGGTAAAAAAAACCAACCAACCAACCAAAAACCACCATGTCATGCTGAACAAGACTCATGTTCAACACTTTCATTTTGGTTTGATGCAGGATGCACTTTCCAAGCAAAAAATTACATCCAGGTTTGTTCACATTTCTTGATATCAGAATGACGTAAGATATATGTACATGTCTGGAACGACCTTCCCAACATACAGGATGAACCATAGTACATTAATTGTGACCAGAATCTATGCCGTAAGTTGACCTACAGCACTTTCAGCCTAATTTCATCTACATCATAGTCCAAACATCTTTCAGAAATGCTCCTCAACAAAAATCACTACAGATCCTCTACCTTCCAGAAACACGACCCCATGTGCTATGAAAGTGTGTCCAATCTGTGACTTCTGGTGATCTGGACTCCAAGCCACTCAAAATCCTGTGGAACACAGACTATGTATACTGACATGCAAAAGAAATGTTCATGCTACCATGCAGGCAACAAGACCAGTTTCAAAACTCTGATTTGGTGTGGTTAACCTTTCCCATACGACGTGGTTCTGAGCACACCCACAGTCATGCTTTTCACTTGATAACCGAACAAATTTTTAAAGCAAACCCCATGAAATTTTATGACTTTGTCAATACAGCATAGCCCACATCTGTACCAAAATTTTGTTTTGTTTTTGTCAGAAAATAAAAGAGTAAACAAAAAACAAACTTCCCAGTATGTCATGGGTCTCAGCGGATCCATATTTCAATGAAGGAACCTTGAGCGCCGTGCATCGTGGGTCTGAGCAGAACCATGCAATCTACAGACACAGAATCTGAACTTCCTGTTAGCATTCCATTTCCCGCAAAGTGCTGGCCAGCTGGCATCACTTTCATAAACAAGCAACTGCTGCGCATGCGGCCATACTTTCCTACAGTGGAATCACTATCTCCACGTGTCTCTGGGACTGCAAGTTTCTGAGACAAATTCACCAGATCTTCTTTTATAACTTGTGTGGCGTTTTACAATTTGTTTTGCATACAACTCGTAGAACCATATTAGAAAATCCTATTATATATTTCAGAAAGAGAATCACACAACAGGCAAAATTTTGATCTTGAAAGCAGAGCTGCAGTGACTGATTCAGTCAGAGCACTGTGATTGGGATTATAGGTCTACAAAACTAATGTAACGGTATTTTATGAGATACCAACATCAAAAACAGCCAAAATGGGATATTGACACTGACATGAACCTAAGGCATGTGGGACATTCTCAACACCTCCTTCCTCGTGTTCTTCGTCAGGTCAGAATTTTTTTTTTTTTTTTTTTTAAATCAGCAGCAGACCAGATCTGGGAACATAAACATCCTCATGGTGCTCCAACTTCTGTAGTGGCAGTATAGCCATTTCTAAATATTGCACTGCGCTGTATCGCGATATTCTGAGGCACAGGGCAGCTGCCAAGCACTGACCTGGCAGCCCCTAATAGTAACAGGACAGTATATGACGTGGGCTGCAAAGACAAAGCATTTGCTCAACCAAGTCATGATATGATGTCCATTCACAGCTAATCTTTTATGAAGTTCACAGTATCATTGACTTCTGATTACTTCATTTAATAATTCATATCTGACGAATTGTAAACTTTGAACATTAGAGATAAAATACATCACATCTTGTAAGCTGTATTCATTACCCTGCATGCGCAGATTTTTGCAATCTCTCTCTATCTTGCTTGTGTGCTACTGTAGTGTGTATGACATGTTATGTGCTGTGTGTGTGTGTGTGTGTGTGTGTGTGTGTGTGTGTGTGTGTGTGTGTGTGAATGTGTGTGTGATTTCTCAGCTTACTGAACAAATTCAGTTTCTAATGAAGGCAATTACTACATCCATAAATAAACCAGTGTCGACAAAAATGTACTTGTGTGTTTTTTTTTTCCGTTTCAGACTGAATAGACTTTACACTCTGTGTATAAGACATACTGTTAGAGAGTTCCGTGTAAATTCCTCAATATTAGGCTGAATCTCTGTTTCAGTATACTAAAGAAGCATCCATTCTGATACATGTGCATAGTCACTCCTAATCAAATGCTACCTCTCTTACTTACCCATATTTTTTAGGTCCATCACAAGCACACCTTATATATATATCTGTACGTGCTTGCACACAAGATGCACATTCATACATACACAACATACCTACATGCACACACGCATGCACCTGCACACACACAGCAACACACATACGAACACATGTCCACTCACTGGTACACACACATACACACACACACACACCAGCGCACTTTCATTTTGTGTATCACAACTGGTTTGACTACAACAGCGTGCGAGTGGCGTGATGTTCAAAAGCCAGATGTTTGCCTGAGTGAATGTGTGCTGGCGTGCATGTACGCATAGTCACCTGTATGGATGGGCTATTCACATGACCAATCATTTTGAAACAAACAAGTTCAATCTCTTGCATGAAAGCTATTACATTCATTTGTCATCCACACAACAAATATAAAAAGACACCATTCCATTCCGCAGTTGATTCGTTCCTTCACTAAAAGCATGGGTCCATGGAGAACCACGACGTATGGTGCGCAAAATTTTAGGTGACACATGGGAAAGGTTAAAAGGTACCTCTGTGCTCAGATGAACTTATCAGATAAAGGAAACAAGCACATGGCATGGATGCAACAGACACTGGTGCAAAATATCGGACTCCATTTCAAGGGATACACGAAAATTTAGAGTTGCACACATTGTGACCAGGGTCCAGCCCACTAAAAATAAAAGGCACATGAAGCAAACCGCATATACTTCTTTTTTCGTTGTTGCAACCATGCCATGTGTGAATTCAAAGGAATCCAGCCCTGGTGTACTACAGGTGTGGATGCACAATGTGGCCACACCAGGTACAAACAACAAGCACCCCTCTACTGATGCTGGGGTCTGGTGACTGATGGTGTCTCTTGTTTTCTGGTTTATCCATTGCGTTCACTGCTGATATATTCCTTAAGTATTGGAGTGCTTTTCGACATTTTCAAACTCAAACCTTGCACTGAAACACAAACCTGACTTCCCGGATTCTTTAGCATGTCAGTATATAAATACCTATACTTATACCTTTGAAAAGCATCAACTAAAAAAAAAAAAAAAAAAAAAAAAAAAAAAAAAAAAAAAAAAAGAGAAAAATCATGAGGGAAAAAGTGCAAAATCTGACAAAATGCAACAGCTACCAGCAGATCAACTCTCGACTGGGGGTTCAAGGGGAGGGTGGCCGAGGTAGGGAATGACTGACTGAGATTCCAAAGATGACTTGCTTGTCTTCAGTTGTCCTAGTACGACTGCTTGTGCCTTTGTTGATACATCTTTTTCTTTTCAGAGGAGGATGAAAATGCAGAAAGATCTACTATGGTTATGTTGGACTTGCTTAGACAGGTAAATGTTTGCATGCTTCCTGTGTGTGTGTGTGTGTGTGTGTGTGTGTGTGTGTATGAAGTCAATATATAAAACAGAATGTGCAGAATGAGCACATCCATCACAGCATGTGTGCGTGCATGCTGCTGAACATGACCTATACACATCAGTGAAATGGGATGTCATTACCTACACTAACTGTTCATACTGTCAAAAAAAGCTGACTGAAGATCAAGGAATTGGAACTCGTGAAAACCCAGGTTCTGTTCTCTTGCTATGATCCACCATAACTCCAAGGTAAACAGGATCATTCAGACTCCTTAAACAACTATTATGACCTGACCTGACGCAGAAGAAAAAACACATGACATCATGTAAATAAACATACACAATTACAATTAGCAGGGTACAAAATTCCACTACGGCCTATGTTCTGAGGTAGGGTTTTCATGTATTCTTCTGCTTACAAAACTGAACATCACGAACCTTTATTTACATCACAAGCCCTAGAATTCAGTACACTTATAAAATGACAAGCTTTTTTCACCACATGAATTATTGTCATTACAGTACAAAAGCAGCATTTTAGTGTCAACCACATAATCTTGATAAGATAAAAGATCATTTCTCTGCTAGGTGTTGACCATGATGAACTGTCACTAGAACTGTGTCATGAAAACTGTGTCATAACAGTCCTAAACTGATGACCTACCACCCCCCTTTCAATAAGTGTTTCCATGGTTACCATCATTGTTCAGCTTCAATACAATGCTCACACCATAAAACACCCACACTTCACAACAGCATGATATAAGTTAAAACCAGTCCCTCTCACTCCCTCCGTGTCCTTGATGAAGGTCATAACAAATCTGTCTGTCCCTGCTTTCGGGCCTTGAGGTCAGAACAGGAGGTCAAGGTCAGCGAGCAGGGCTGGGTGGTGTCTGTTAATGAGAAGGAGTGACTGTCTTTGGGGGACGAGGAAGAGGGAGGAGGGGCAGTGTCCTGGAAGGAGGCTCTGATGGCGGAGGCCTGTCGGAAGTACGTGGGTATTTTGTCCAAAGGTTTGGGGTCCAGGTCCACCAGAGCCACCGACACACTTATGCCATCGACCCCCGAACAGCAGCAGGTTGTTGCCATGGACACTGCCAGAGGAATTCTGCTGAACCTCCCTGCAAGTGCATCATAATGTCAAAAAACATCAAAAATCCTCTACTTCACTCTGTAAGGATCATGAAATATGATGACTTAAAATATCAAAGTTAATGGCAATAGGTGTATAATAAAAAAATGAAACAAAAGAGCATAAAGAAAATCTGAAGGAAACCTATATCTGCAGAACATTATGGTGCTATACAACACCTCTGTGAAATATCAAAAGTTGTCCTCGTTAGAAGACTGCTGCCCTTTTTTCTTTCCTCTTTTTTTCAACTGGCTGCATTTATGTTTCCTCTTTCGTAACCTCTATATGATTAACACTGAAGAAGCTATATTCTGTAATGTGCAAAGTTTAAACCACAGATCTCCCATTTTCAGCAGGATATTCTAACCCTGGTTATCACCCTAATCATCATAAGCAATGTTCAACACATTGCTTTTCCTAACACATCTGCATTATCTTCTCCATCACAATAATTCCACATACCCATCACCCTAATTATCATAAGCAATGTTCAACATATTGCTTTTCCTAAAACATCTGCATTATCTTCTCCATCCCACATACTCATGTTAGTGGTCTACCACAGGGATGTCATCTGGACAGATATATGGCCATAGTCCATATTGCTTTTATAGTCCAACTGACTGCAAAGGGCCATATCAGGGCTGTCACTGCACTGGAGTCAACTCACAAGTCATTAAAAAAGAAACAAAAAAAAAGAAAACTCTCACTCACTCAAAAAAACACACCCCTTAAAAAAAAAAACACCCAAAATTTTGTTCAAAAATTTTCCTCCGTAAAATCTTAGGTCAGATGAAAAATATTCATCTTTTTCAGAAATTCAAAGATCCCATCATGTGGGATATCTCTGAATAGTTTTTCTTGGAGTCTGCTGTAAAAGGCTTGTGTCTCACATCACGCTAAGCCCAACACTCTACAAGAATAGATTTCACAGTGAGTGGTATGCAAATCCCAAACACTCTACAAGAATAGACTTTCACAGTGAGTGGTATGCAAATCCCAACACTCTACAAGAATAGGTTTTCACAGTGAGTGGTATGCAAATCCCAACACTCTACAAGAATAGGTTTCACAGTGAGTGGTACCCGAAATGGAATACACCACAGAACTTCTTCACCTTTTGAAAGATAAGAATGGATGTAAAAGGAGTAGCCTCTATAAAAACGTACAAGATTGTCTATATTCTTTATGGCCGCCTCTATAACATTCATCCAAACCTGAAAACGTTTTTACGGGAATGGAGTAAAAAAGTTTTCAGGTTTGGACGGATGTTATAGATTTGGAATAGTTTGTTATCCACCAGCAAGTTCCATTCTTCTTGACAGAGCTCTTTGACGTAAGCCTGGGCTTTGGGTTTCAGATCAGTGTGAGGGAGGGATAGACAACCTGCTCAACTCTTTCCTTGTTGCACTCTTGGCAAGTTGATCTACCAACTCATTGCCTCAAATGCCCACATGGCTGGGAACCCCAGCAAAAACTATGTTATATCCATCTGATTTCTGGGAAATGTACAGTTCAAATAATTCAGAAGTTGAGGGTGCCTGAGGTTATGGCCGGTAGTAGCCTCCAAAGCAGAAAGGGAGTCCGACAAAATGAGGAAATCTTTATTGTTGTTGATTTAGACACCATTCAAGAGCAGGGTAGGACTCTCTCCATAAAGGAAAAAAGAGGAAACAGTCTAGGGGAGGCCAGGGGCACGCAATCTGGTGCATTTTGAGACTGAAATTAACGAATTTTAAAGGAAAAAAAAAAGCTTTTTTTTTTCTTTTTTTTTTGCACAAAAAGCTATAAAAATCAACTATACTATACTTACTGTCTTTCACAACTTGGACCAAGTGTAGATGAGGAGTTTCCTTTTCAACCTAATGGCACACAAAACCTTATTTAATGCAAGATGTCCAGCTCCACACTTGGGAGCTGGACATCTTGAATTAATTTTGTGTGCCATTAGGTTGAAAAGGAACTCCTCTCATCTACGCTTGGTCCAAGTTGTGAAAGACAGGAAGTATAGCTGTAACATTTTCTCCGCATGAAAAGATGTCTCTTCAACATGTCGCCATTTTGAAGATCGCAAAACCGGAAGGAGAAAGTTACCAAGTTAACTGTGAATCCAAGCTGTGTCAAGAATTTTGAATAGTTTGTGGATAAATGACACCCGATGTTTTTGAAGACATGAATCACAGATTGCTCCCACAGAACTGACATGCTGTTATGCGAAACGAACAAGGATCTACCACGAAACGAGGAAAAATCCAACCCCTGCAAGAACCAAGACCAATGCTGTCAACTCAGCAGCGTAGATGGAGCTGTCAGTGGTAATATATTCAGATCATCTCTGTGCAATACACAGCAGAGGCAACCCCCTTCTCAGACTTGGAAGCATCTGTGAAAATTGTTCTGAAGGATGGAAACTTTGAACACAGTCCAGTGAAAAAGGACCTGTATGCCAATCAGCTAGTGGAATCGTTATGGTATGGGGCTAAATCAAACCCAATCTCTTAAGTAAACAAAGTCCATGGTGGGTCATCAGAAAACCTGGATAAATCACGCACAACTCCAAGCTCTATATCTGTATTGTTCAAATGGGGAAGAATAAGAATTTCCAAGGGTGGGATGGAACTGGGGTGGTCTTCAAATTTCTTTTGAAACATGGAGTCAAAAACAGTCATACGGAAAGACCTGTTCACCCTAGAACTGCTTTTAGTGTATTTTTCAATGAAAATGGGTGTATTTTCTGCAAAGGGTGCGTACAAAATCGAAATTTCTGTAAAAACATGAGGAAGAAGGGCGGGTCCTTCATGTTTTTCACCTGTCCTCACATTGCAGAGGCTTCTTACCAGAAGTAACCACCTGATCTTGCACTGACTAGAGTAAAACAGGTTCCTTCTGATACAAATTACTTTCAAACCTGATTCATCAGCATACTTTGGCACATGCTCATGCTCTCTCACTGGTTTTTCTATGTTATAGGGCATGTTGACGAAGAAACGGACATAGCAAAACATGGTTTCTTGCGCAGAAGTTAGCGAGAGTTGTCGTTCTTTGGTCAAAGCCTCCACAGCCGTTACATTCCACAAGTTCAATTACCACTTAAGATCTTTTTCTCCAGAATTTTTTTTGTCACATTCCTTTTTAATTTGTCATATTCGTGATATTTTCTCCAAACATGTGTACAGAATACGGTGAAATCGTATGGGTAAACAGGTCTGTATCCAGAGTTTTGGGGTTCAGAAGAGATTTCAAACAGTAGTTCAAAGCAAGTTTCAGCTGACGGTTCAAGAGGGATGGTGTTCTCCTGCCTCAGCGTACATGCTATAAACAGGGGTTGTGCGGAATGCACCCCGAGTCGAAGCCCTTGATGGTGGATGGGATCGAGACTTTTCAGCTAGGAATGTCTGCCCAAGCCATAGACTACACACCCATAGTCCCAGTTTGGAGCAGATCAGAGCCCTGTAAAGATGGAAAAGCGTTTTCTTATCAGCACCCCAATCTGTGTGCGCCAAAACTCTCAGAATGTTCAGTGGTTTCTGACAAGCAGTTTTTAAGTGCTGGATGTGACTTTCAAAGTTCAGTTTTTCATTGAAAGTAACACCAGAAATCTGGCTTCTTTCATAGCTGGAGTGGTGGGTTTGTCCAGACGAATTTCAGGATCATCAAAGAGCTGACGAAAATTGTGAAAATGAATATTACATTGCCTCTTGGTGCTCAAAAGGTAAAACCATTTTCTTCAGCCCAGTGAAGCAGGAAACATCGGTCAAGACTCAAGCCAAAAGTGGCAGACTGTCGGTCTGAGGGCCAAGTAGTGCCCAACCAACAGTCGTACTAGCTGCAGAGGGTTAAAGGGAAACAGTCTGTGCAGGAAAACTCGGGTCTCATATTTGTCGAGGGTTGAAACCGGTCTTTGACAGAAGTTGCAAATTCTGGAAACTGGAGGTGCAGAAAAAATGCACCGAGACTCCCTGTAATGGCAGTGACTGTACAGCAGAGGCGATCTGTAAAAGCTTTTTCGAATTTTCCTCTTGGGCAGGTTTCTCTTCTAAAGAGGAGAATGCCGAGTCGAAGAACTGCTTCTGAGAATCCATGGTACAGCGTTCAAGTCGAGAGTGCGAGAAAACGTGTTTCTCACCAAGGAAAAGGAGAAAAGTGAATTCTGCCTATAGGAGCTTGTTGAATACATGTTCACTGGGGGGGGGGACACTCCTGTATTCATGGTAGTTTAAGGTACAGTTATCTCCCTGTTTTCCACTTCACATTTTTTTTTTTCTTTTTTAAAATATATGCAATCACTATATTTATATATTTATTTTTTTTTTTTTTTTCTGTCCCAACTTCTGCGCCACCTCAGAGGCAGTGCACCCACGCCGCTCATTCCGACACCCTGTCCACAGCCACAGCCCCGGCACCGGCAATCCACAGGGAGCAGTCAATGTCAAGTTGTCAAGAGGCAACCCACGGAGGAGACACTGCACTGCTGCCGAGTCACTTCGGTGGTGTTCAGTGGCGCCTGTTCTGATCTAACATACGCAGGACGCCACCTACTAAGCCCCCTACTGACGACAATAATTGCTTAGTCGCGGAGCCAGCGTGAGTGAGCTCTCCCTCCGGAGGGCGCCACCACGTCCGTCCAACGACAGCCCCCATGGACTCGCCGATACCGGTGACCCTGACGGAACCAAACCAAGGCCACAGACGTGGAGAAGACATCGAAACTGAGGTCACCATGAGAGCAGGGCATGAAGGGCCACAGAACTTGAGACATTTGTTTTTTTTTAATGCTGATCGATGAGAATGAGGATGATGAAGATGATGATGCTACGGATTTCCATTTTTGGTCTGAGACTACATGACAGGGCTGTACTCTACGCTTCCTCTCTCATAATATATCCGGCGTCAACCAGGCCCGAGAGATACAGGCACCTGCAGTGTTGGTCAGGAAATTTGAGCAACACTCTCAGAGACACATCCATTAAGTGGATGAAACTCGACTGTGTGGTCCCAGTCTTCCCAACTGAGTCCACAGCAAACTCAACTCTGGGTAGGAGCCGGTCGGGGCAGAAAAACCCACATGACTCTGATGGGATTCGAAATCACAACCTCCCAGCCGGAGTCCGTCCGCGACGCTAACCACTTTGCCACGGCGGCTGGTCAATCACTATATTTCTGATGTATAGCACATTCTGTGCCACGTGGTGACAAGGCATTTGTTTAGACAGGTATGTATGAAGAAAAACCATGACTTGGCCAGATTAGCAAGCAGACTGACAGACCAACTGACTGACACAGACCTGTTGGTGAGGGGTCTCACAGCCACCATGATGGAGCAGTCCTGTAGCGTCTTGGACACCAGGAATCGTTTCACCTGTAACACACACACATACACAATGTAGTCACATCACCAAATACACTCATGTACTCACATGTGCATTCTTGACCATCCAGCCCCAAACAGACATCATAAGACAGAAAAATGAAGAAGATACAAATACTCCCCATGGTTTTCACATCATAAGGTCCTATGTGGGCCATATCCACATTCATCCCTGATGACAAGATGCTTTATTGATGTGTAGAAGTTCAATGAAAAATTCAGGTGGCTGCTTTCTTTCAATAGATTATTTTCTCCACAAGTGGTAAATGTGGATACAGCCTGTCTCTCTTTACCCATCATGATCAGCATGTTTGCTATGCTGATGCCCCTACATATGGCTATATCTTTTTGGACAAACAGTTGTGTTGCAGACTAACATTTAGGTAGGATCTTTTATATCAATGTCCATATCAGTGTGCTCAAAGCACTGATTCAGTACTCAGACACGGTCTGAACTGCATGTGCTAGTTAATCTGTACATCCAACAAGTGCAAACAGCAAGCACTAAAACGCAGCTTTTTCCTTGTTTTTGCGGATGTGTAGCAAACACTTACTGTCACACACACTTGCTGATGCCGTAGATTGATGGCAGGATGATGATCAATAACTGACAGTGAAAATCTTCATTGATGATGGCACCAATACCACTGATCCATGACCGATACTACAGTGATTACAGTGCAAAATCTTAAAGTCAATAAAAATGGGCTAGACAAAGGCAAATGTGAAACAGGTACCTTGATAAGAGAAATCCATGAAGTTTTGTGTGCTACAAACATCATCGCTCACTTTCCTGTCAAACAAAAATCAAACTGGTGCACAGTAGCGGGGGCAGATTTTGTGTTGGTATTTTATCATTTGAACCAGTAAATACTCATGATTGTCTGTAATCAAGAAATCTACTGTAATACTGCTGCTGTCAGAGCTGAACTGTTTGTCCTGTTCATACAACACTGCATTCAAATCAGACTGACTGAACTCTAAACAAATTCAGTATTCAAAACAAAGAAACCAAAGAGCTCAGCCTTACCTGTCCTTGAGACAGAATGCTAAATGGCCAGAACCTTAATGGGGAGTTAAGAGGCTTGGACTGCATATGGTGAAGCTGCTACATCTTTTACTGTTAAAAACCTTTATTATCAACTTACCAGGTGCAACCAATATTCTGAACATCATGTAGTACGATGGTTACATGTCACATTTCAAACTGAAACTCTGTAAAAATGTATTCTTCATTTTGTAACAAATTCTTCTTCTCCTTCCTAAGAAAAGTCAAAAGCAAGTCACAAGAAGCCAAATCAAGTTACTCCTAAGGTGAGCAAATGGGTCTCCTACTGAATCAGATATCCACAGCATTTCTAGTTTTTGCGCCAAGTATGTTTGAAAAAAAAAAAAAAAGGAAGAGACACAGATAACTGACCTTCTGCACCTTCCAGTCCAGAGAGTTTTCCTCCAGGGTGTTGAATGCTTCACTGTCTAGCAACCAGTTCTGACGGAAGTGACCATCAAATCCCCACTCTGACCTGTGGTTATACACAAATACAGTTCTGAATTTAGTCGCTATCAAATCCCCTTTTTGACTCAAGGCCACACACAGATAGTTCTGAAAAAAAAAATGGCCATCAAATCCCGAATTTGGCCTGAGATCTCACACACACAGCTACACACACATAGTTATAAGGAAAGTGGCCATTGAATTCCAACCTTATCTAATGTCACATACGCACACAGTTCTGAAGAAAGTGACCCTCAAATCCCTACTCTGACCTGAGCTCACTCACTCATATATATTCTGGGGAAAGTGGCCGTCACATCCCCACTTTGAACTGAGGTCACTCACACAACACAATTCTGAGGAAAGAGGCCGTCACATCCCCATTTGACCTGAGGTCAAAAGCACACAAAATTTTGAGGAAAGTGGCCATCAAACCCCCACTTCCGGAGGTCTAATGCATACAAAATTCTTTGGAAAGTGGTGGTCAAAACCCCACCTGCACCTACAGTCAAAAGCGTACAAAATTCTCAGAGTGGTGGTCAAACCCCATTTGCACCTGAGGTCAAATGCATGCAAAATTTTGAGGAAACTGGCCTTTAGACCCCCACTTGCACTTGAGAGGTCAAATGCATGCAAAATTTTGAGGAAAGTGGCAGTCAAACCAGTCAAACCAGTCAAACCCCACTTGCACCTACGGTTAAATGCATACAAAATTTTGAGGAAAGTGGCCGTCAAACCCCCACTTGCACCTAAGGTCAAACGCATACAAAATTCTTAGGCGAGTGTGGTCAAACTCCGACTTGCACCTGAGGTCATGGACACCTTTAGTTCGGACAAAAGTGGTCATCTGATCCACACACACATAGTTCTGAGGAAAACAACTTTCAAAGTCCCACTTGGAGCGGCGACACAAACACACACACATACAGTTCTGAAGTCACAAAGCACACAGTTCTCCTTTAAAACGGCCGTCAAATGCTCACTGACAAGAAGGTCACAAAGTACACATTTCTCCATTAAAATGGCTGTCCAATGCTCACTGACAAGAAGTCACAAAGTACACAGTTCTCCATTAAAATGGCTGTCAAATGATCAATCTGACAAGAAGTCACAAAGCACACAGTTCTCCATTAAAATGGCTATCAAATGCTCACTGACAAGAAGTCACAAAGTACACAGTTCTCCATTAAAATGGCTGTCAAATGATCAATCTGACAAGAAGTCACAAAGCACACAGTTCTCCATTAAAATGGCTATCAAATGCTCACTGACAAGAAGTCACAAAGAACACAGTTCTCCATTAAAATGGCTATCAAATGCTCACTGACATGAAGTCACAAAGTACACAGTTCTCCATTAAAATGGCTATCAAATGCTCACTGACAAGAAGTCACAAAGCTCTCAGTTCTCCATTAAAATGGCTGTCAAATGCTCACTGACAAGAAGTCACGAAGTACACATTAAAATGGATGTCAAATGATCACTCTGACGTAAGTTACAAAGTACACAATTCTCGATTAAAATGGCCATCAAATGCTCACTCTGTCAAGAGTCACAAAGCACACAGTTCTCAATTAAAATGGATGTCAAATGCTCACTCTGACATGAAGTCACAAAGTACACAGTTCTCAATTAAAATGGCCATCAAATGCTCACTCTGACATGAAGTCACAAAGTACACATTGAAATGGCTGTCAAATGCTCACTCTGACATGAAGTCACAAAGTACATATTAAAATGGCTGTCAAATGCTCACTCTGACATGAAGTCACAAAGTACATATTAAAATGGATGTCAAATGCTCACTCTGACATGAAGTCACAAAGTACATATTAAAATGGCTGTCAAATGCTCACTCTGACATGAAGTCACAAAGTACATATTAAAATGGATGTCAAATGCTCACTCTGACATGAAGTCACAAAGTACACAGTTCTCAATTAAAATGGCCATCAAATGCTCACTCTGACATGAAGTCACAAAGTACACAGTTCTCAATTAAAATGGCCATCAAATGCTCAATCTCTGACATGAAGTCACAAAGAACACATTGAAATAGTTGTCAAATGCTCCTCTGACATGAAGTCACAAAGTACAGTTCTCAATTAAAATGTCCGTCAAATGCTCACTCTGACATGAAGTCTCAAAATCAACACTTCTCAGGTAAATGGGTGCCAAATCCCCACTCTGACATGAGGTTACACCATACACAGGTCAGTATAAAATGACTGTCAAATCCCCCACTTACATATGAAGTCACACAACACACACAGCTCTGAATAAAATTGCCATCAAATACCTATTCTGATACGAGGTAATGCAATACACACTTCTCAAATCCCCACTCTGACATGAAGTCACACCACACAGTTCGGAGTAAAAACTGGCTGTCAGCTCTGCATTAAGACTTGTGGTCATACACACAGTCTCATAAGCATCTATTCTGCAACTTCTTTTGTATGTGTGTGAGTAGCAAACATCAGACTCATAACTAACAATACATAGGTGCATTAAATTTCATACAATAAAAAACAATCCCCCCCCCCCCAAAAAAAAAAAAAAAAAAAAAATAAATAAATAAATAAATGAAAATCAAAAAACGCTTTCTTGGAATGTACTGTTTCACATGTCACAGTATTTAAGATATCCTTCCCGTCAAACAATAGACCTGTCACTTTTAACATGAAAGACACAAGACCACCTTCCATTTTTCATTAACACTTCAAAACTGCGACAATTTTTTATTTTAATCTGTTGGGAAAATTTATTCATCTATCTATATCTATATCTATCTATATATTCACAGAATCGTTTTTTCTTTCTTTTAAAATTACATTTAATGTATTGCAATTGTCAAGCTATAAAACTCAATCATTTTCTACTCCCAGCAGCTACTACACTGGCAGCAGACTCCTCAAAACTTTTTTTGACTCCATTTGCTGTAAAGTTGTCTTCTGATTCCCACTTGACTGGACAAACTCAGAACCAATATTTGGCAAAACTGACAGAAAAAAAGATTCATGCATGAGCGCCATTCAAAATGAGCCTTGTTAAAGATATCTAAATATTGTTTTTGCTAAATCAGTCGTTTGTCAGCTTGATACGATCAAGTAAATCTGCTCGAGTCAAGAAGCTAAATATACAACACAGACTTCAAACTGAAGACCATCATTCTGGTTCTTCAGAAGGGCAGCTTGCTGGTGTATTTAGTGAGGCAATGAAAAAAAAAATTCACAGCAGTTCACAATTATCAATGGTTTCAAAAGCATACACAGTACTGACAGCAGATGATACAGACGTCAAAGCGAGCACAAGTGGAGAGGAGGGGGGGGGCCCCCACAAGTACCATTAGTCCATGGACAACATGGCCAACGTCCAGGAAGAGTTCTTAAAACCCCCTTCATGTCTGACTCTGCAGTCGAGTCCTTTAGTAGTTTCTGTGCGGCTGAGAACAGTGATGAAAAGGATTCTGAATGGCTGATCTTTTATGTATGTATTGTCCCTTCAGGGTTGCTTGCCAGTTCATGAACATCATTCCTCAAAACACACATACTTTGCTTCACCACTTTCATTTTTACGCTTTCACAGCTAAAATTCTTGTGGCGAATCAGTCAGCTGTAGCTTTGTGTTTGTTCTGTTCAACTTGTTTTTTGAAAATTTGGCAGGCATGGCTTACACAACAGTATGGTTTACAGCTGGAAATTATGGTAGCTTCTTCCAAAGAGGGAGCTTTAAGGTGCTAAAAGGAAGATGACCATGACATTTACTTTGCCTGTAGATGCACGTTTTAGAGCTATTAATAAGAGTTAGTGATTTCCATAGGACTGGACTCTGGCCCTGACAAGTGTCTTCGCTCACGACTGACTTACATTTCCAGCTGTGTTATAGCCCCATGCACCACACAGGGCCTGTCAGGGCCATCACCAGACTGAGAAAAGCAAGTCCTATCACAACATGTGCACACACGCGCCCTCTACCACCTGCAAACAGATGGTACACTGACTGACTGACAGATGCTTACACTAGATTTCTAGCTCTCTTCACTCAGCTATTGTTTTCTGCTTATAAAAAAAAAAGTACTCTAGCATCCACATTTATCCAACCCATATATAACAGGCTTAAGAATAAGAATAATAAAGTCAAATACAACACTATTTATAAAAAGAATCAACACATAAAAACTGAAAGTGAACTGAAAAGAAATCATCCAAAAGCAAGATGATGCCAAAGAATGTGACATGCACTTCAGCCCTGTTCTTTTACAGGTGACTGACCACACAGTAACAACAAAACGTGACGTTAAAACAACTGATACATACTCTTGCAGATAATGCTTTAGAGAAACCAGGCAAACAATGACACAGATCAATGTTTGTTACAACATCCATGTCACAAAATTTGTATAAACTAATATGCATATGTCCAGGGACTTCCATTTCTACCCCACTTAATGGGTTCAGTAACTGCCTATGCATACATGCTCATTAAATCAACATGCAAGAATATTTTTACCACAACATAATACATTTTTACTATGGGGAGATTTCCTGATACAGACACCGTTTCCTCCCACTAACTCATTTCTAACCCTCTGGTATGTGATTGGTCACAAACCAATCGCCTGGATCTCTAAAGGATCATGTATGACTCTATGAGCATTTTGTTGTTGTATTTTTTGCTGTCCCATCTTCTGTGCCAGCTCAGTGGCATTGCACCCATGCTGCTCATTAGGACTCCCGTCCACAGCCACAGCACAGCCTGACCCACCACAGCCCCGGCTGGTAATCCACAGGGAGCAGTCAGCGTCGTCAATCCGTCAAGAGGCAACCTACCAGAGGAGACACTACACTGCTGCCAAGTCACTTTGGTGGTGTTCAGTGGTGCCTGTTCTGATCCAACATAGGCAGGACACCACCTACTACACCCCCTATTGATGACAATAATTTCTTAGTCATGGAACTGGCATGAGTAAGCTCTCCTTCCAGAGGGTGATATCACATCTGTCCAACAACAGTCTCCATGAATTTTCCGATGCCGATGATCCCAATGGAATCAAACCAAGGCCATAGATACGGGGAAGACATTGAAACTGAGGTCAACATGAGAGCAGGGCATGAAAGGCCACAGAATTTGAGACGGTTTTTTCTAATGCTGATCAATGAGAATGAGGAAGATGAAGACGATGCTACAGATTTCCATTCTGGTCTGAGACTGCACGACGGGGCTGTACTCTACGCTTCTTTCATAACATATCCCAGTGTCAGCCAGACCCAAGAGATACAGACACTTGCAGTGTTGGTCAGAAAATTCGAGCAACACTCCCAGAGATGCATCCATTTTGTGGATGAAACTCAACTGCATGCTCCCAGTCTTCCCAACCGAGCCTGTATCAAACTCTGATGGGAATCAAACCCACAACCTCCCAACTGGGAGTCCACGACTCTAACCACTTTGCCATGTCAGCTAGTATAAGCATACCTATTTGCATCTTTGGTCTAAGCCATTTATAGATTACCATGCAATGCCACATGTCAGTTTGTTCAGTTTATGAAAGTAGTTTGTACTTGTGCATTTCCTTGAAAATGCAAAGTCACTGATATAATGTGTTGCATACAGATACAGAGAGAAGATTGTAAGCAATGGTTCTTGTGAGGTGCATGGATAAAAATGATAAGTGTCAGGCCTGCAACACAATTTCAACTTGAACCTTGCCCATATCACAGTTCATAGTTTTTTATAACTATAACCCAGCCCATCACACAAGCTGTTAATGTCGAATGGGAAATAAGGCCACATTCTGAAAAAAATTAAAGTCCAAAAAAAAGGCAACAAACAACAATAAAACAATGAAATGGCAGATAAGCAACTAACATCCTGAAGCCAAAGGTAGAAAGTGCCATCCATTTCTTGGTTCTGGATTAAAAAGAAGTACACAATTAAAAAGTCAAAAAAGAAAACATTTACATATATGAAGAAATACATTTTTAAAAAAAGGAGCTAAACAGGCACATAGACACTGCAGAATTGACTGCTAGTGTCCACTCAAACAGTGTGTACAATTTTCATACCTTGTCGTCAGATTAACCCGTTCACTGCTGAAAATATTACATAACAAAGGCTGGCCCAGTGCAGGGAAATCTAATGATTTGGGGGTAATAATTAACAAAAAATTCTAGCTCAGAAACTACAAAAGATATAAAAATGAAATATATATGATTTTTGAAGGAAATTGAATGGAGATTTTGAATTTGGGCTTTTTTTGTTTTAATTCTGATCATAAAAAAATATTTAAGCATTTAGATTTGGATAGATTTTTTTGCACAATCAAAAACATATGTATTTACCACTACAGCTTCACATCCAAAGAGAACACAAAGCAAAAAAGTTGAAAATAAAGTTTGTATTGTCACACTACATCTGTAAATGAAAGTAAAACAGTCTAGAAGTCTATCCAGATGCTCACACCTCATGCAGACAGGTCAGTTCACGACCACGCCCCCCCCTCCCCCCACCACGCCCCCTTGCTGGACTTCAACCCTCTTTCACTCCTCCTCTTCCCCTACCTTTCTGCTGCTGACCGTTTCACGCCGCGAGCAGGCCGCGCTCCCTCTCGCGCTGACTAACACGTCGCTGGCCACTCGCACACAGTGCAGAGTACACACTAGGCTAGCTCGTTCAATGTTGGTAACCAGTCAGCTGAACACACTCTTGAGATCGCACAGCACGACTCAATAATTGACGAATATGGTCGGCAATTCCATCACTATCATCATCTCACCTTCATGCTCGAGTGAGTCGCTGAATAAAAGATTATTATCTTTGTCAAAAATGATTAGCAGAGCCCGCTCAGCTGTGTAAGTACGTTGATTTGGTCACTACGCTCGTCGAAGGTTGCGCCGCCATCTTTGCAAGCGAGACAAAGCGCTGGCTGGTCATCCAGTCAGTGATGAGGAAAAAATGGTCTTTCCCCTCACGTGTGGTCATTTGCATATCATTTTAATACTGCAGACATATAAGGCTTACTACGTACACTCTATTTCAGTCCTTTGATAGGAATAGTAACGAATGAAAATTCAAGAAAAATGCATGACGTCAGTGGACGGCCCATAGGCACTGGAAGTACATTTTTTTACTACGGCGTCAGCTGACGGCTTAAAGGCACTCAACGGGTTAAAACAAAACAAAAAAAAAAAAGGCAAGCATGTCATAAATTATGTCAAAAAATATCTAAAGAGTTTCCAAACCAAAGACAAAAGAATGGTCCACAAAGGCAGAACATTCGATGACCTGACGACAACAAAAAAAAAAAAAAAATAAAATTAGAGTCAAAATGAGTAACAGAACAGAGAAAGTCACTACCACAGAATTTCCAGAAGCCGGGGAAGCTATCTGTACAGAAAAAGCCTTCACTATCCTCTGTCACAGACATGATTCACTACCTGTATAAGCTTCATGGAAGTCACACTGACTGAACTGAATCTTACCTCCCAATGTTTCCATTAGAAACATACCTGTATTTACTGTATAATGCACACACAAAACATACTTACATACAGCTGAACCCACAAATCTACCACCTACGTTTAAAATCAAGGAGTTATATTTAAAGCAAAAGAAAAACAAAGCCAGTAACTATGAGTGAGTGATTCTGTGGAATCTTAGTGTGTGCATGTTCTTGTAGGTTTTCAAAACCAAGATTGAAAAAAAAAAAAGTTTGATGACAGCGACTGCAGTTTGGCCAGCTTTGTGCATGCCTCTGTGCATGGTGTGTGTCCTGTGTGGAGAACTGACCAGAGCCCAGGGTCCCTGTGGAGGTGGTTCATCAGCTGCAGGTACAGGGTGTAAACCCCCATCACGTCCAGGTCATCCAGCAGCTGGGCAGCATACACACGCTCCAACACACACCCCTCTGACAGCCACTGACAGGCACCTGAAAAGCTGGCCTTTTAGAGTGATGTCTGCACTTGGTGTGTGTGTGTGTGTTGAGTCTGTGTGTGTGTGCATGCATGTGGAAAGGGGAGAACAAGGGGGTGGGGGGAGGCATGGTTGGGGTGGGGGGAGGCATGCTTAAGATGACAATAGTGTGGGAAAGTGGGTGGGATGGAGAGATGCAGTAGCACAACTGCAAACCTTCTGAGTCAACATTTGTGAACAAGCAGATGAAATGGGTGGGTGAGCAATGGGCATTTCAGCTTTTACTGAAAACATTTTTTTAAACCCCCTAATGTTTCAGTTGACAAATGTAGGGTTAAAAAGAAAATAAATTTTCTATACACATAATTGCCAACATTCACATAAAACTGTCTGGGCTTTATTCTGCAATACTTTACCATCTTTTTTTTTTTTTAAGTGATCCCCAAACCCAAAATTTTTAGACAAAATTTGGAAATTCTGAATTTTTTTTTTTTTTTTCCAATTCAGGATTTCAAACTGATTTGTAAATTTGTGAAATTCCAGAAAAATCTGGGACGGTTAGCAGCTATGCAGTAGAGGTGATAGGAAAGAGAGAACGTGGTAGTGACTGTATGCATATGCGAGTGCTGTTACGCGCATGTGCACAAGCATCTTAAAACTATTAATACCTACAAAAGTCCACAAATACCCCCAAGCAATGAATCCCAATTTTCAGTGGTATAATGATGTTTTTTGTAGTGTAATATGCTGGCCTTTCCATTAATGAACTCCTAAGGTCCTCTTCTCCCTTTAGCTAACCACAGCAGGATTTATGATAAACTGTCGTACTCATATTAATGTATACAGATGCCTCTGTTTATTCAAAATAAAAAAGTCCAGTCACTAGCAATTTGACTTGGTGAATGTGACAGTCTGAACAGTGAGCTTTGTGAAACATCAATGTGTTAACTCATTTCACTCTGACATCCGCTACAGCAGATGTCCCGCGCACACCGCTTTCTCCCTGACATCCGCTATAGCGGATTGCACATTAGCAATTTTTTTAGAGCCAACGTCATGCAGAGTCATGGGAACTGCAGTGTGCCATGAGATAGCCTCATTATCACACAGTCACCTTTCAGCACTGCATGGGCCACACCATGATGTGTTCGCCGACCACTGAGCGATTGAGTGAGTGTGTGTGTGTGTGTGTGTGTGTGTGTGTGTGTGTACAACATATATATATACATATATATATATATTGTGTGTGTTTGTTTGTATGTGTGTGTGTATGAGTATGTGGTGTGTGTGTGTGTGTGTGTGTGTGTGTGTGTGTGTGTTTCTTTTTCATTTCTGTGCATGTACATATGAATAAATATGCTGAACTTGACAAATTTTCTTTTTTTATTGACAAGAAGACTGAATAAAGTTGTGATTTTGATTATGATGATGTTGTTTATCAAGACTAAAATTATGATCCTGTTGTTTGTCTGTTTAACCCTCTTGTACTCGGTTTCTCTGACTGCAAACTTCCCCTAGATTTCGGATTTTTCTACTGGTTTCAGCCTAAAAATGGGTATGTGTGATTATTAACTTATAGGGAATGTATGTGAACCTGTAGGAGAAAGAAAAACTGGCAGACAATTTCATAAGAGCATGCACTTCACTTTGAACTATATTTCGTCTGTCCTAGAAATACAGGTCGTGTCACTGTCACCAAATTGTCACCAGACACGTGACGTTTTATGATTGACAATAAAGTTTACAGCATGCAAGCATGCGCAATCACCATGCTAATGCAAGTTGTTAGTGTAAAATGAAATCTGAGGCCTATCTGATGCGATCTATCTGCTGCTGGCAGTACAGGTCTCACTGGTTGTCCCACCAATGTCATACAAAACTTGTCACATGTTACACGCAATACTACAAAAGGGTCAGGTGTGCCCTTTGCAGCTTGTTTTTGTCTTGCATACCTGTTTGTATCATCGGCAGCAGTCTTAAAAAACACAGAGGAACAAACAAAACGAAAAAATCAGTGTGTAGCAGTGTCAGGTAACGATTGAGCCGGCCCAGTGGGTTCCTGAAACTGATGCACCCTGCCGTGCCATGTGTCGCGGGCCGCCATTTTGTCTGAAGCGCTGCCTGGAACAGTGTATTCCCGGTCGCTTTGCACTTCACTGTCTTCTCAACAGCACTACCTACTTCTATATCACCTTTATTCTCCATCTTTCTTTCTTTCAAACGTCTCTACTTCTACAATAATTTGATCTAACTCCTCTTGCGAGTAGTCGATCATCTCTTCATCGTTTGTAGCAGACGAGAAAGCCGCCATTGTGAAAGTCGGTCAGTTTCCATTCACAAAGTTACTCGCTGCGTTCTGTGCCTATTCTCAATGAACACACACAGTACCATCACCAAAAATAGTGCCAACACATGATTGGGCCATGCCTGAGTCTTCCTAGTTACTGTCTGCGACTGTGTGTGTCTACACACGTGATCACTGCGTGATGGAAAATTCCCGCGGAGAGGTCCCGGTAACTCCCGGTATGGGAAGAACAGGCGCCCGACGTTAAGTCCCGGATTGTCCCGTTGCGAGTATAAGAGGGTTAAGGTGTCATGGGTGTCCTGAAGTGGATGGACAAGAAAGCTGTCTATACCAGCCACCGTGGCATAGTGGTTAGCGTCGCGGACTCCCGGCTGGAAGGTCGTGGGTTCGATTCCCATCAGAGCCATGTAGGATTTTTCTTCCCCACTGGCTTCTACCCTGAGTTGAGTTTGCTATGGGCTCAGTTGGGAAGACTGGGACCACACAGTCATGTTTCATCCACTTAACGGATGCGTCTCTGAGAGTGTTGCTCAAATTTCCTGACCAACACTGCAGGTGTCTTATCTCTCAGGCCTGGTTGATGCTGGGATATATATGAAAGGAAGCATAGTGTACAACCCTGTCATGCAGTCTCAGACCGGAATGGAAATCCGTAGCATCATCTTCATCGATCAACATGAAAAAAGTCTCAAATTCTGTGGCATTTCATGTCAAGCTCTCATGGTGTGACCTCAGTTTCAATGTCATCTCCATGTCTGTAGCCTTGGTTTGGTTCTTTTGGGGTCACCGATAGCGGCGAATCCATGGGGGGTTGTCGCTGGGCGGATGTGGTGGCACCCTCCAGACGGAGACCTCACTCACGCCGGCTCCGCGACTAAGCAATTATTGTCATCAGTATGGGGCTTAGTAGGTGGTGGTGTTCTGCATGTCATCTCCATGTTGTAGCCTTGGTTTGGTTCCATTGGGGTCACAGGTATCGGCGAGTCCATGGGGGCTGTCGCTGGGTGGACGTGGCGGCATCCTCCGGAGGGAGAGCTCATTCACGCTGGCTTCGCGACTGAGCAATTGCCTCTTGACCACTTGATTCTGACTGCTGCCTGTGGATTGTTAGTACCAGGGCTGCAGCAGGACTGACTGGGCTGTGGCTGTGGACTGAGCATTGAAATGAGCAGCATAGGTGCATTGCCACTGAGGTGGCACAGAAGATGGAATAGCAAAAAAAAAAAAAAAAAAAAAAAAAAGGCTGTCCATCTGATCACTACCAAAATGGATCCAGCTGAAATGCGGGAGGCACCACAAGAAGATGAAGCCCAAAGCTGTCCAGGACTACATAGCCAACAT